>CM031240.1:126826976-127426976 GCA_018340775.1 Taxus wallichiana var. yunnanensis
ATTAAATGTGGTAAGTAAAAAGGTGATTTTATTTTCTCTTTTACACTCAATAATGCATTAAAAGGGTCAAAATAAGCTCCATACTTCATAAGTATGGTTGGTGGGTGACTTTGAGATGTAAGGGACAAGGTTAACTTGTCCCACAAGTCTCAAAAAGTGGCCTACAAGGAAAAATTCGAGTTTGGGAAGGGAAGAAGAGTACACACCACCTAAATACAATTAATTCATTCCACATCAAGCAAAAATCAAGGACTATATACTCTATTTATTACCCAAATGTCACCTCTTCCTTTTAGTTTAAAATTTAAGTTAGATTAGCTAATTAAGACACATTAACAAGTGTTAATAAAGTGACTAAATTTTCCAATAATTAAATACATACACAAAAAAATAAAACACACAAAATTAAAAGAAAGGAAAACATTACACCCATGGCCACACACATGAGGTCACCCCCATGGGAAACCTCCTAACAAAGCATGAAATTACAAAACATATACATTAGACACAAGTTGTCAAATTTTGCCATGTTGCAAAACACCCAACATTTTTAATGGTTGGTCCCTTATCCCCTTTCGGTGTATAATGATATAATTTTCCTGCAATCACAAACAATAATACCTTTCTGGCCTCAAGGCCATATCAATATGTCATGGAAATCAATGCATATAAAACATCCATCATACAATCCTCAACATACATCAAGAAATACAACACACATATATATTTATCAATTAACATCGTTGTATAATGTAGCTAAATCATCATCATCAAATTTATGATTTTTTTATTGATTATTTGAAATCACTTAACATTTCAATTCTACTTGATAAATAATATAAAATAATCAATAATGCAGTTCACATTCTATAATAATCATGAAATTCCTTATATCTATTGTAACTCCTAACTACTAGATACACTTAACATATTATCGATCCCTAATACCACCATATTATTATCAATTCAAAAAATCAATGATACCACATGGTTAGTCCAATACTCTGAATATAGTCAATACGTCAAGAATCCAAATGTCAATATATAACAAAGTAACCATTATAGATCATCACCATATCCTTAAATGTCCATCAAGGTCCATATTACATCGATATAGTCCAATGTAACAATCAAAACACAATAGTAATCATGATGTCCCTTGTATCTTAACAACATGCTAACAAAAATATTATAATAAGGTCCATGTCTCTAATCAACCAAAATTAAAATCATGGTATAATCAGTTTCGAAGAGGAGTGGGCATTACACTTAGTATTACCATAAAAATTTAATTGAGTCCTTTGAGTTGTAAAAAGTAATTCCAATGAAAACTTTGTATCCTTATAATTTCTTTTGCTATTGTAGGTGTTTTCCTTTATTGTTAAACCTAATCTTGTGCGGTCCTAAATTGTTTAGACCTATGATTTTTTGTGTTTCCTCATTAAAAATTGAGGGTTGTGATTGGTAGTTGTTAACCTTGTCTAAAGAATGAACTTTGAACTATAATTAAACATAAATGGAGGTTTTACCTTCCCTTTGTTCATTTTATGCACCTATGTCTCGACAAGATGGACCCGAATGTGTGTAACCCTTCATGTTATTCATTGACCTTGGTTGTTATTCTTTGGGATTCCATTGGAAAATTTTCTATTTAAATGCTCTATGTTGTAACTTGGTTAACCTCGTAGAGTTTACTTTGTAGAATTAAAATCTTGTAACACTTTTTTGGAGGAGGTTTAATACCTATACCCAATAATCTCCCTTCTCTTTGTTCAATAGCATTTGACCAAACTTGGGTTCCGAGAACCCACCTTTGTTTGAAATAAATAAATCCCATGAATGGCATAACTTTTATTCACATGCATTTTTTCCCTACCTCTTTCCATGATTTCTAGGAGGAATTCAAATCTAAGGGGACTGGGATGTAATGCACACTCCTCTTCAACACTTATTATATCTTGTGATTTTAAATTCGGGTGATTTGAAAAATGTAGCTTATTATTATATTTTATTAAGCATGTTGTTAAGATATGATGAAATAATGATTACTATTATGTTCTAATTGTTACTTTAGACTATATGGATGTATTGTCAACCTTGATGGACATTTAAGGATATGATGATGATATAGAATGGTCACTTAGTTATATACTAAAATTTGGATTCTTGACATATTGAGTATATTTAGATTATTAGACTAACCATGTGGTTTTATTGATTTTGTGAATTTCTAGCAATATGATGGTATTAGGCATCAGTAAAATGTTTTTATTGTTTTTAGTAGTTAGGAGTCATAGTAGATATAGCGAATTTCATAATTTTGTAGAATCGATAATGGATTATTGATAATTGTAAATTATTTACTAGAGTAGAATTGGAGTGTTAACTAATTTCAAATAATTGATAAAAACTCATAAATTTTTGACAATGATTTAGCCATGTTATATGATGATATTAATTAATAGATATATGTGTGTGTTGTATTGCTTGATGGATGATGAGGATTGTATGATGGATGTTTTATATGCATTGATTTCCATGATGTATTGATATGGCCTTGTTGCAAGAAATCTATTATTGTTTATGATTGCAAGAAAATTATATGATTATGCACTAAAAGAGAATAGGTGACCAACCACAAAAGGATGATGGGTGTTTGTGACAAGGCCAAATTGAAAACTTGTGTCTAATGTATATGTTGTGTATTTTTATGCTTGGTTAGGAGGTTTCCCATGGGGGGTGACCTCATGTGTGTGGCCATGGGGTGTAATTTTTCCTTTCTTTTAATTTTGTGTGTTTTATTTTGTGGTGCATGTATTTAATTAATTGGGAAATCTATTTACTTTATTAGCACTTGTTAATATGTTTTAATTAGCTAATTTAACTTAATTTGTAAACTAAAATGAAGATGTGATAATGGAGTATTTAATAGGGTAGATGGTCCTTGTATTGTTCTTGATGTGAATGAATTTAATTTCCTTTTTGTTAAGTGTACTCTTCTTCTCTTCCCAAACTCGAATTTTTCCTTGTAAGCCACTTTTTGAGTCTTTTGGGACAAGTTTACCTTGTCCCTTACATCTAAAAATCTTCTAAAACAACAACTACAATCGAACACCAATCTAAAACAACATATAGTAAAACTATAACCAAAATAGCCTAAATCAAAAAAATCCCAGAATTACTTCTCACCATGGGATGTAAAACAATCCTCAATGCTGCGAATTCTACCCCTTTTGTTTCTTCATTTTTCTACTTCAAACCACTTGCTTTGGTCAATCAAAATCACCGGTCAAGGTCACTAGAATTTTTGAAGCAATCATATTTTTGACACTTAATCCTCATCTAACTCATAAAATTTTGAAGTATGTCCACTTTTTGTTCCACCTACAACTAGGTGATTTTTGTAGATTCCATTCTCAATTTCATCCTTCTCTGTAAGAACTTTGTTCTCGAATTTGGATTACTCGATCATCCTAAAAATTTGTAGCGGATACCAAATTCGGATTAGCAAGAGTCCCATATGCTACAAGAATTCAATCCATTATTTTTTGTAGATTTTTGGTTTTTATCGAAGGGACTAGAAGCTTATAGATGACCCGTATTTTTTTATAATGTACACCGAAATGTATTATTCTCATATTCTAAGATCGCATATATTTGAAAGTCACCAAATTTATGATTGATTTGATTAGGTAAACCCTTTCTCAAATAGATTTGAATGCAATATATACGATAATAGACATAGACCTGAATACGTTCTATCCAAGTATTCTTTGATAAAATTACCCAAGCCATAACCAATGTCTTCTAGGTTATATCACAAATGCAAGGGAGGTCATGAATCCTAACCCAAGCCCGGCATTTTGGCAACCATGGTGTTATAAATAAACCCACATGTCCCCACAACCATGGACCATCTATCGGACATCATTGATAGTCTTCATATTCTCTAAAATGGACAACAAAATAACCCTTAGAAGATAGGGATATTTTGCACTTGTTGGTCCAAGTATCAAATACCCTTTGGTATAATGTTAAAGAGGAAGGTGAGAAAGCTGTTAAACCTATCGATCAATGTATCCCATGATAAATTTTTCAAATATTCCTCCACTTGAGGGTTCTTGATGGTTAGAGAGGAGATATCCCCAACAAAATCGATCGGGTAGGCGGATTACTTGATGTTTATTTTCCCGATGATCACCACTTCGCTATCCAACATATATTTGAAGGAGGTTTCCTTCTTGTGTTGAGTGGACCTCTATGACACATAGCACTAACCCCGCTAATATTGTCACAATATTTTGTTTGCCCACAAGTCTTGCATGATGTCCTGACACATTTTGAAACCCAAGGGTTAGGGAACCACTACTCCTCATTCTTATTTCGCCCCCATTGCCATTCTATCCTCCATCAACTCGGAATCCAGCTCTGGCCAAACCGTGATCATTATTTCCCCCTATCATGGTCTCATGCAAGCCCTCATGGATTCTATCTGCATGCCTTTCCATTACTCTCCTCCTTCACATTCTTTCGCTCCATTCTCCTCTCCTAAGTTCTTTCAGCCCTTACTTAGATATTCATGCACTTTTGGAATGGTCATATAATATGTATATTAACAATATATATATATATATATATATATTGATATTATATATTAATATATATATATATATATAATAAAATTTAGTATTAAAAAATTAAAACAACTATAATCCAAATTAGCCTGTTTTGTTTTCTAAAAAGAAAATTTCTTAAACTTATAAAGTAATGTTAAGGCCCATATGGGTAAATTGCAGCTACTTTAATTAGTGTGGGTTTAATGGAGGGAGTCACCCTACCCAAACCGTTATTAATAATAAGGGGTGGGGTGGGTCACCGCCCCCGCCCCCCTGCCCCCTTAATAATTTAAAATTACCTCGATCAAATTGGTCACGACCATTATCATTATTGCAAGTGTTTTTTTGGTGTGGCCAAACTATTTATCATATATATATATATATATATATTAATAATATATTGTTTTGAGTATGATTATCCATACAGACATTGATTGTTGTATTGTTTGAATGATTATCCATGATTGATTTTTGATATTATTTAATTAATTTATTGTATCGAACAGGAATGTTTAATGTGTTAATTGATTTTGCAGATTACATGGGAAAAAGGAAAATGTGGGTTTCAAAGTTGCATCTCAAGTTACACAAGTGGCTAACTGGGCCGAGTCTTTTAGCCATGCATGATCTTTGTGTAGCCTTGTTTGTTTGTGACGTATTCATGTTTGGACACCATTGGTGATTCCTAATGTATCTATGTTAATTTTAATTTGTTTAAGCATTTTGATAAGCTAGTTTAGGGACCTAATGGTCCCCACATACATTAGATATGTTTTATGTTAATTAATCTTGTTGTTAGTGGTTTGGGACCACCTAATTATCATTTGGGTGGGCCCCACCACCTCTTCCTTTGAGCCACTTTACCCAATATCGAATTTGGGCTAAATGTGGTATTTGTAAGGGCCTCTTTTCACATTAGGGGTCTCCTTACATTGAAATGAGCCCTTGGACCCTACTTACGGGTAACTAGGTCTCTTTGCAAGGTCAAATGTGATTTTCCCTCCAATAGGTACCCTCTCTTGTCAACATATTATAAGTATGGTTGATTTTTATGATTTCTTAAAATTTGAAGTTGGATTATTGACATTTTAGGAAAATGGGAGATTACCCTTGATGCGCAAAAATTAGCAGGAACTTTAAAATGTCATAACTTGTGCTCGGGTGTCTATTTGAGTCCATTAATTTTTTTAAACCACTCATTTCAATGAGAAGAACACATTTTTCAGCCAATCCTACAAGTTGGAGCATATTTCAGCACATTTGTGCATGAAATTCGTCATCTTGAGGCCAAAAATTAGGATTTAAGTTGTAGTTCAATTTTTTTCCTTTTATAGGGAATTAGTTTATTTTAGTATTGTTGGCAAGAAAATTTCTCAGTGGAAAAAATTGTGGTTTTTTTCCAATTCTCTGGGAATCTAAGTCCCTCTACTTGACCGGTGTAGCTTCCAGTATATGAATGCATGTGAAAAGGTGGATTTACGTGGCGGCCTTTTGGTGGGAATCCAAAAGGGCACTCCACCGATCCTGTGGAAAATTCTTGTAGTTATACGTAAGGGGGAGTGTTATATGAAGGTGGGAAAGGGAGTGAGGAAAGAAGTAGGAGAACTAATGCTGTAGGTAGAAAATTAGATTCTTGCACGCACTAGTTAGAAACTTCAACACATGCATTCATGAAAAGAAACAACTCTACAAATAGCAGCAATACGAGATAAGATTGCGAACTCAAAGTTTCTAAAATATCCTCATAAAAGAGGTTACAAAATCCTTCTTCTTATACTGATGCTTAAAAAAGTTATGCATAATGTGGGAATGGAAAAAAATTTAAGAATGGAGGAAATTAGAAGAAAGTGGCTATCTCATTTTCCTTCTCTAAGTACAATGCACTCGTGTGTTTACAAGATCAATTCCAACCCCCTGTAACAATAGCATGAAGAATCCATTTGATATCTTGTAAGAAATGGTTACAAATTCTTATTTGTTAGCAAGAAACGGTTTGAAATATTTTCAGTCATTTGCGTCTATTCAGATTCTTGATTCGCAAAGAAACACCCATGGCGGAAAAACCAGAATTTTCATAATGTAGGTGTAACACTCATTTTGTAACTTCAAATTTGAAACTTTCATCTTTCCTTTGAAATTTTAAACAAGAGCCATCCACATGGGAGAAATTTTTCTGGAGTGAGCGTAGAGGATGCCTTTTGCATTTTTCTACTTTATAGAGATTTGGCAATTTTTACATTTTTGGTCTACCCTTCTGCTTTTGATATAAGACTTACAAATGGATTCACTAGATTGGTAGAGTTATGGGTAACTTTTATAATTTTACGTATTTTCAATGTGGCCTTGGAAACAAAAATTGCTCCTCCGGCTGCCTCCCTACTTTGACCTTCGATGCGGGCTTAATATTTTACTTTTTCTTTGCGTGGGTGAGGCTCTGGGTCACTTTTTAAATTTAAGCCTCTTTAATGAAAACAAGGCTCAAATTCTTAAATATCCCTGACGATCCACCTCCCTTCTTTTACTCTTTTGATGTGGGCTCAACATTTTACTTATTGCTCATAGCATGATTAGGACGACATGTCACTTTATGAGTTTGAGCCATTTTTAAAAAAAAGGCTCAAATTCTCAAATCTCCCTAATGATTTGCCTCCCTACTTTGACTCTTTTGATGGAGGGCCCAAGATTTGACTTTTCCTTCATAACATGATCGGGGCTAGGGGTCACTTTATGAATTTTAGCCTTTTCTACATAAAGGCTCAAAAAAACATATTGCTCAACCGGCCCGCATCTAATTAGATATGTCCACGTACCCATGGATAATGGGGCCAAAATTTCACAAGGAAGAAAATTATCGTCATTCAAGACTGTGGAAACATGTAGATAAGAATGAAAAATCCACCATTTCATGCCCAATTTTCAAATTTTTTTCGCGAACAAAGAAATTGAAAAAATAAAAGGTTCGATGATCCATGGCCATAGAAAGATTGACAATTTCATTCAAATGAGGACAACAATAGAATTTTCATGTGTCCAGATGGGGAAATGGAAAATTTATCAAACCACGTAGACTAGAGAGTTTAAACAACTTCAAAGCATGAATTTCTCTATCTTTTAGACTTCCAACTTTACTTGAACACTTCTGGAGGGCATGAGCTCAAAATTTTCAAATTTGACTTAAAAAATGAGGGGGATTTTGAGGGTGACAACATTGGATCTAGCTTGGGGACATGACATGGACTGAGAATAGTGAAGAGATGACATGGGAATCCAGAATCTCAATCTCTAGACCCTGTAATTCATTGACCAAGTGCCTTATCCATTGGGCCTTACAGAGTCATGTATAACTTCGAGAAAGAAAGATCAGAAGAAGGAAACACTCGACACACAACATAAGGGGAATCAAAACCACACAATGAAGGGAAACACACCTAGAAATCACCTATGATACAAGGCGGGAACAACCCACTTTCACTAATGATATAATTTGAAGTATTGCCCACTCCGAGGTAATTCCAATGGTGTTCCATCCAAATACGAGAGAAAAAAAAATTCTCACCGAAAGCTTCACAAATCTAGAATGGGCGGAGCCTTAATGAATCCAACTTTCCATGGCTTCCTTTTGATTCTCTTCTCTTATCCCATAGTAGGATGAAGTCTCCAACTTTGAATTCTCTTACCTTGGCCATCTTATCAAAAATCTTATTTACTTTCAATTGGTTCTCCTTAATGCGATCCACCACTTGGAGTCTATTTTCTTCTAGCTTCTCAAGAAAGAGGATCCTCTTATCAATGGAATCCTTGTACTAACCATCTTCTATTCCATGTAGCACCTTGAGAGCTGAAATCTCAATCGTGAGAGGAATTTGTGCTTCAAATCCATAAAATTTTGGAATGGTGACATACCAATTGCCTTGGGAGTGATCCTATCTACCCACAATACATCGTACAACCTTTTATGCCAATTCCTTTCATTACCATTTATAAGCTTGCGGACAATGGTCACGATGTTCTTGTTGCTTGATTCGGTCTTTTTGTTTCGTTATGGATAGTAGTCGGAGAAGAATGATATAAGGAGATTCAGAGCTATAACAAAAATTGGTCAGTTATCTTGAAGAGAAATCGGTAGCATTATCTCTGCTACAATCTTCTATGACACTCTAAAACCGAATATGATATTCTCTTTGATGAAGTAGTCTATTTCTATGATTACATAGGTGTGCCCCACGCTTGAGTGAAAGTTCAAAAGACCAATGAATTCCAGCCCCCACTCGCCGATATGGTTCTTTAATAACCATAGGATTGAGTGGTAGTGCAACGAATTGTGGTATTCCAATCAATTTTTGGCATGCTTTGCATTTAGAAACCCAATCTCAAGTGTTTGTAAAGATGGCAGGCCAATAATACCTTAAATCGAGAAAATCTTGTGTGCAAAGTGACCATTACTAAAA
Organism: Taxus wallichiana var. yunnanensis; assembly: GCA_018340775.1. Lineage (NCBI taxonomy): Eukaryota > Viridiplantae > Streptophyta > Pinopsida > Cupressales > Taxaceae > Taxus > Taxus wallichiana. The sequence goes on from CM031240.1 coordinate 126,836,041, forward strand.
ATGCCGAACACATGCTTGTTCATGGTATGCTTTAAGCAACTTTTCTTGTTGCTATTTATCTACACACCGAGGAAACAACCATCCATGCCTCTTTTATAAAGCACATGATTCTAGATTATAAATTTAGCTTCCTTCAGCTCAAGTGTTCTCCTTTCCTTGTAATCAAGATGGGGAGGGCATTCTCCATAAGTCAGGTAATAAGCAATATCAGCATACCACTCATCAGTAGTGGTGACAAAGAGAACTGTGGGTTGTCTTCTGAACAAGTTGATTAAGCAGAATTTTATTCACCACGTTTAACTTTGAGTGTTTCACATTTAGAAATCAACTTGCACAAACCATTTCCCCTTACCAGATTTGAGGGTCGGATCTCCAAGTCATATTCTTGAGTCTTTCCAATTCTATTTCCTCTTTTAGCTCCAGGATCCTCACTGTGCCAAGATGGACTTGATTGCACTCTGGGGATCATCACCACCGTATGGGAATTGAGGATGTAAAACCTAAATATTTCTACAACCTTGACCATTGCATAGGCATGCTTCTCTAATTGGTTGTATTATAGCTCATTCTTTTTTAAAGGACAACTCCTTGAAATTCTTCAATTTGCGGGCTCTATCATGTATTCTATCTCCCGTATTGATACATGAAATATTTGTCCTTCATTTGGTTGCCATAATCACTATATTCCTTTGGTCGAGGATGACTTAAAGTCCAGAATTTGTTTTCCGTTCCTCTTTCCATGTGAAAGAATTTGTAACTTGGGTGTAAACTCGGGTTCTTCCCCTTCGTTCTATTTTTTCCACAGTCATGTTTTGTTTTCCCTATCAATTTTTGTCCCAATATCTATGGAAACATGACCCTTTATGATAGGATGTGGCTCGGTGGATAACATTTGGGCCTTATATAATTTCCAATTTTTTTCCTTAAAGAAAGATTCATTTCTGAGCACAAATGGTGATTTTCCTGCATTTTACAGTTGGACGGGTGTGTTTTCAACATCAATTTACATATCAGCATATGTCAAAATGTTACCCTTTCTGATTGGATGTGGCTTGGCCGGGCATTTTAAAACTCTAAGGCCTTCTTCAACTCAAGTCTTGTCCACATGGAGGGCCTGCGCTCATCTGATAATTTTCCTCTTGGTTTGAGCTTTAAAGTTGTGCCAGGGAGACACATGGAGGTTTCCACTACCTTTCCCAGACTTACAAATTTTTTTTATGCAACCAATGTAGCTTTGATGGACCATGGACAAGTGGAGGATGGGTTCTCATTTGAGGATCCAACTCTCGGTCCTACCTTAGCAATTGTGCCAAGGAGACATGTGGTGAGCCCGCGCTTATTCATGGTCTCCTCTTTTGGGCACCATCTCAAAATTTTGCTAAGGAGACACGTGGAGGCTTCCGTCGGCTCCTTTCTATACTTAAAATTTTCAAGAAACTTTCTAAATCCTAGGACACATGGAGGGCCCACGCCTATTTTGGGACCTACCCCTATGAATTTTATTTTTGAAAGAGTGCCATGAAGACACATGGAAGTTTCCACTCACTCTTCTCTTTCTTGAGTTTTCAATGGCCAAGAAAAAGTGTCTCTGGACCTAGACACATGGCACCTTCTTCACGTTGGTCCTTAAAAAGTTTTTCAAAACTATGCTAGAATGGGACACGTGGTGATCCTCCGCTTGTTTAGGGTCTCTACTTTTGGGCACCATATCAAAACTATGCCAGTGAGACATGTGGAGGCTTCCGCTAGCTCCTTTTATACCGAGACTTTTCAAAGGCCAAAAGGTGTTTTTCTTGGGCCCAAGGCACGTGGAAGGCCCATGCTTGTTTGGAAACTTGCCTCTATACCTCACCTTTGTAGTTGTGCCAAGGAAACACGTGGACAACTCTAATCTAAAGTTGAGAAGGGAAGGCATGTTGTGCATTGCATCTATTTTACCACTATTTCTACTTCAAGACTCTTAGAGATGTAAATACACATTGTTTTTCATCATTTTATGAGGAAATTCCTTGTCGTTTTTGTCTGCAAAGTGCAATTGAATGGATTTAAGAGCTTAATTTTGAGTCCAAGGATTGTAAGGTTGATATTTTGAAGTTGGAATTGCTCGGGCACTTGCAAAAATGTGAATTACTAGAGAAGTTGGATGTAGAGTAGAGTTATAGAGGAAAGAATGGGAAAAGGATGAAATGATGAGGTTATAGCGCAAAGGATGAAAAAGGTGTTTCCTCGAGGGTGAAAAGGATTTCTTGTCAAATCCAACTGTACAGAGCCACCGGAAAATGATTAAAATGGGGATTTCTCATGAAAGAATAAAAATAATGATTAGAAGGACTATCAAAAAGTTGTGGCATGGCATCCTAGTCATTAGTCGAGGGTCTGAGAAATGTGATCAGTTCATGATTTTCCACCTGGTAGTTGTGGGTGTAAATTTGTTAAACGTCACTTTTCGAGACAAATTGGTAACAAGCAAAGGTTCTTAAATATTCTTCTTTTTTGGGGGAAAATTTGGGATGAGTGATCAAGTGAAATGTATAAATGCAATGAGAATAATCTTGCAAAGGGTCGGGGGTTGAATTATTAAGAGAAAATTTAAGAGCCCATCTTCCTAAGAGACAATTTGAGAAACTGTTAATTTCTATGTTTTAGATTTCAATCATGTCAAGTTGGTTGTGAGTGTATAACCATTGACAAGCTCTGAGATTATTCAAAGAAACTTTCCCATTGATGAATCTAATCAACTTCAAATTAATCTATGTTAATCTTGGAAAATTTGTGTCTTCTTTATTTTAGAATGTCTGCAAGTAGTTTTTCTTGTTCCTATTGCAATATTGTGTTAAAAGTCCCTCCGAATCACACATGATCTCATCCCTATGATAGTTTAGTGGCATTTGCAATTTCATTATGAGAAGATCCTTCATCCTGTAATGAGATAAACAATTTAAAATCACTTTACTTGTCATTTTGTTGATAAAGATTATCTGTAAGCCTTTGAGTGTATCTTAGGCATGAGGAACCAGGGGTCTCTTAATGTTTAATTGAGTCTTTAGCTGAGCCTTCATGTTAAATTCTTGGAGATTGTGTGAAACCATGCAAATCTGGGCCTCCATTGATGCACACCTTCTGGTTGAAGGAATATTTTAGCTATTCTGAAGCATTTTGTCATTTAGTTTTCCAAATTTTGTGAAGGTTCTCAAAGATCTAGCATAATCAATTTTATCCTACTTAATATCCCACAAAAATTATTCAAAACAATGAATCCTACTGAACTACCTCTGATTTCCCTGTATGTCCACAAATGTATAAATTCTACTACCAAAATATGTGAAGCAATCAAGATCCATAATGTCTTTAGTAACCTTTAGCCTTATTTAGAAAATATCACCATTATTTAGAAGTGACAACTCGTGAGAGTTAAATTGTGGTGCATTGATCATATTTTCTCAAGGTCTCCTTTCAAATTTGTGCAAAGAAGGATATCTTCTTTCTCCTTCACCAAAAGAGGTTACAAAATGGGTCCTCTCACCCTGGTTGAAAGGCACAACCTAAAGTAGTGAGGATAGATCAAATCCTTAATGAAGGTGTTATCCATTTCTCCGATGCCCGAGTGACAAAGAGTCAAATGAATCCCTCCCGACTACAAAATGACTCATAATATGATATTTTTCTCTCAATGTCTTCTAAAATCTTGTTTCTAAGGAGAATCAATGATGTTGCTTAGTTTCTAAAGGAGAATCAATTTGGATACCAACACAAGAATGATGTCATTTCTAGGGACATGAAGGTGTGTGTAAAGTTTTAACACCATCAAAAATGCATATAGACCCAGTAAATGCTTCTTACAAACTTTAAAGTGTAAATATGTTGTTGAAAATGTCATCCTGTGTCAAGATTTGTAAGAATCAAGCAAAGTTACAAGTTTTGTGTAATATTTCTAGTTTATGTTGGTTTTTGCACTAAGTTTACATCATCAATGTTAAATATGGGTAAAGGAAGGTCAAATATATGAAGATTTGTGTGAATTTAGTGTTGATAGACATTTGACAGACCAATTTTAGTGCATTTGCACAACTAAGGTGAAAATCCTTAGTGGTGACTTTGTGTTGAATTAATTTTTGATAAATGTCAGTGTCTTAACCTCTGTCAATTGAAATTTATCACTAATCTCTGCAAAGCTGGAAGGAAGAAGATATTTCTTCATTAAATACCCTACTAGAAGGTTGTTTCTAGAGTTGGGAAAGACAAATTCTAAAGGAAGAAGAATCTGGAAAGTTATTGGAGATCAGAAATCAAGAAAAGAGTTATCAATTGTGGAAATTGATCAGCTTGTCATTGAAGATTTCCATACTTCCTCAAGTGCTTCTGAATCAGGTAGTCTTTTTGTAGATCTAAATTCTCCAACTGGAGAGGGTCCTTCTTTTGTATTTGAAAAATTTGTGTCTCATTTTGTCCCTGTGTTCTCCAAAGATGATAGGATCTTCCAAGAAACAAAGTTTTTAGAGAACATTCATTCTGAGAATTGCATTCTTGTGCCCCATAGACCCCTCACTCCTCATCATTTTGTTTCTCCTGTAAGATCACCTCCCAAAACAATATGGCCCAGCCCCCACCTAGACCTCCATTTTGTTGTGAACACTTTTGGTCCTATAGATTTTAGAGGTATGGTTGGATATCCAAATGTTGTGCCCCAAGATGTTAGAAATAGATTTCCTAAATTTCAAGGAAATAATGCTATTACTGGTGATCAACACTTAAATATTTTTGTCAATATGATGGAAGACTTTGAGATTGAATTTGAGGATGTGTACATAAAATTGTTTATTCATACTCTAGAGGAGGATGCATGGGACTAGTATAAATATTTTCCAGAAAACTCCATTGATTCATGGAAAGAAATGAAGAATGCTTTTAGATTACAGTATGGAGATAAAACAAACCCTAGGTTTCTTTTATCAAAATTTGAAAATATAAAAAATAATCCTAATGAGTCTATTCATGACTTCAATACAAGGTTCAATAAGACCCTGAATAGGCTACCTGTGATCTGAGGCCAAGTGATGTTTCTTGTTTAATAAAATACTTTGATGCTTTTGATAAGAAGGCTGCCTATTATTTGAGGGATAAGAACCCAACAACATTGAGGCAGGCCTTCACCATGGCTTTGTAGATTGAAAATAACATCAAGGAAATTGGTAAACCTCCTAAGAGAGAAGGCATCAAGTTGATCAATCCAGAGAAGCCTCAGTCAAGTAAATTTGTGGATCTGGAGGAGGTTGTAAAAACTTTGGTTGGAGTTGTTAAGGAAATATCCTACAAATTGGCTAGAGAAGAGAAGGGATTGGACAAGGTTCCCAAGGTCATCACATAAAGCACAAGGTCAAGAAATATTTTCAAATCATCCTAGAGGTGATCATAGATTAGATGATGACAGGGTAAAAGGACTCGTGGGATTAGAAATAGATAGCCAACCAGGGAAAACAAATGTGTGTGCCTGATCCTTTGATTATCAAGTTAGTTGTTTTTGGAAGAAGCCAATGAAATTGAGTGGTGTGATAGATGTTTCTTTCCACATGCCCCATGTGATGAAGAAAATAAGTTGAGGAAGTTGATGATGACATTGATGATGATGTGTGCATGATGGGGTGCTCTATAAGCTCATGACAAGGAGAAACTTCAACTGAATTAATCAAGTACCATAATTGATGTAGATTTTCTGGGATTGCATCCACCAGGTATTACCCCTTCCTCCTCTCATACTTTTGAAATAGATATGGTACAAGATTTTGAATTGCCTAATAATGATTTTGAATACTTAAGGGCATTAATGATTAAAAATTATGATGGAGGAATCCCTTTTGAGGAGGATAGGTAGTTGTTAATGAATGTTGTGGTTGCCCAAGAAAAGAATATAACACTAGGAGTAAAGTTGTCAAAGGGGAAGGGCCTCAGGCCAAACCAAAACTCCAGTTCTCACCAATATCTCAAAAGAAACTCCTAAGAAAGATACATTTGGCAAAGGCCTTTTTCCCAAACAAAAATGGTATCCCTGCCCATGCTCAGACCATGAAAAATCCTTTGTTGTCAGATGAGTTTTTCAGTCTTCCTCCAAATGTTTCCTTGCCCAAATACATTCCTTATGACATTGCCCAAGTCTTGAGTCAGATCAAGATTTTTTTCCAATTGTTGAGCTGCTTAGGATTCCTGAGCACAAGAAAAGGGCCTTTGAGTATTTGGGATTGAAAGAAGAAAATATTACCCAAGGTAGAAATGTAAACAATGTTGAGACTCCTCCTACCATTACAGAGTTGGAAAACCCCAAGTACTGGAAGAACTAGGTGAGCCACCTGAAGTATATTTGGGAACATCCTTGGTTGAGTCCCAAGCTGAATGTAGATCCATTTTTCACTACTCTGATTATTAGGGACAGGTTGTTACACAACTGTATGTTTGATTCTGGAGCATCATGCAATGTTATGCCTCTTGAGGTCATGAATGAATTAGATATCAAAGTGAAAAAAACTTATGGGAAGTGCACTTCCATGGATTCAGAGAGGTGCCAGTGGTTGGATGTGTCAAGGGTTTGATAGTACAACTTACAACCTACCAAGCAAGAACTTAAAACTAGATGTTGTTATTGTTGATTTGCCCTACCAAATGGGGAATGTTGTTATCAAGAAAATGGGCTGCTAGTGTGGGTGGGAGTGTGCAAATGGATATGTATTTTCCACTATACCTATTGAGGGAAGCCTTGTAAAGTTGTATGGTGAAAAGAAGATGCTACATCTCATTGAGGATCCCAATAATGCTTCCTATGAAGTGTTATACACTGACATTGATGTTGATAACTTTGTTGGATTTTTGATGGTAAAGAGCACAAAATTGATCAATGCAAGTCTCTTAATCAAGTAGGTTCTCCTTGGACTTTTTGTTTGATGGGGCTTTCTCTAAATTTGGAAATGGTGTTGGTATTGTTATGATATCTCTAGGCCAGGAAGAGTTTTTTTCTCTTTTAAACTCAACTTTGAGTGCACTAACAATATTTCTGAATATGAAGCACTACTCTTGGGTCTAAGGATTACATGGAAATATGGTATTAGAGACATCATTGTTAAAGGAGATTCAGAGCTAATTGTCAAGTAGGTTAGAAAACTGTATGCAACAAAAAATCAGAGAATGAAGTAGTATAAGCATGCAGTTTGGGATTTCATTGAGATGTTTGACTCCTTCAACATAATACATCATGATAGGAAGTACAATACTCTAGTAGAAAAATTGGTTGTATTGGGTCTCAGATTTGAAAATTGTACTATATCCCCTATTGTGAGTATAATATTGAGGTATTGACTAGGCCATCTATTCTTGACAATGTTAAACACTAACAAGTGTTTGAAAAGATGATGCCCAGTGCAAAGGTTTTTGTAGAACCAAGGAGAATTTTTTGATCAACATATAGATTGGGAGCCAATGGTTTGTATGGATGATGGAAAGGAGACTTTATTTGGCAAAAGACATCATTCAATTGAAGACTAATACTATTCCTAGAGGTTTGGTAGCACTTGAATCAAACTTTGATAATGTTGATTGCATTGTCAACAGACACATGTCAGCCTCGAGGGATGTTGAAGAGCATGACCTAGGCATGAAGGATAAACCACGTAAGATCTGGCTAGGTAGAAATTTGAGCAAGGAAGAAAAGTAGTCATATGTCCAATTGTTGAAGAAATACCAGGACTGCTTAGCATGGTCTTATTCTGAACTGAAAGCATACAGAGAGGATCTTTTCCAACATGAAATTCCCTTAGAAGATTTTTGCCAAGCCATTTAGGTAGAAATAGAGGCAATCAATCCACTCCTTTCCCTGAAGATGCAAGAAGAATTGAAAAAATTGAGGGATGGAGGAATCATACAACCCACAAGGTACTCATCATGGGTTGCAAACTTGGTACCTATTAGAAAGAAGAATGGAGATATAAGGTTGTGTGTGGACTTTAGAAACTTGAATAGAGCATCAATGAAGGATAACTACCCTCTACCAAATATGGACAATATGTTACAATTGGTTACTGGTTCAGAATTTTTATCCACCTTGGATGGTTTTTCTGGATATAACAGGTAGTTGTGAAGGAATCAGAGTGAATCAAGACTACCTTTACCACTCCTTGGGGAACATATGTATATGTCAGAATGCCTTTTGGTCTAATGAATGTTGGAGCCACTTTCCAAAGAGCAATGGATGTAGCTTTCTCTGGCTATATTAATGATTTCATTGTTGTATATCAAGATGATGTGACTATTTTCTCCAGAAAAGGAGTGACCACCTGCAACACTTAGAAAAAAATGTTGTTAAGATGCAGGGAGTATGGTATTTCACTAAATCCCAAGAAGTGCCATTTTGGAGTTCAGAAATCAAAGTTACTTGGACACATTGTGTCAAAGGAAGGGGTCATGATTGATCCTGAAAGGGTAGAAGCCATCAGAAAAGTCCCTATTCCAAGAACCAAGAAATAAATTCAATCCTTTTTGGGAAGATTAATTTTATTAGGAGATTTATCTCAAACTTTTCTAAACTAACTATCCCAATCACTAGCATGTTGAAGAAAGACCAAAGTATCAAATGGGAAGAAGAAGTTGTTCAAGATTTTTTGGGATCAAAGAAGCATTAAAGAATGCCCCTATTTTAACAGCTCCAAATTATAAGAAGGCTTTCCAAATGTTTTCTTTTCCTTTAGAAAGTACTATTGCATTTGTGTTGTTGTAAAAGGATGATGAGGGAGCTGAAAGACCAATTGCCTTTTGTTGTAAGGAATTACAAGGAGTTGATCTAAAGTATACTATCATGGAGAAGTAGGAATTTGATTTAGTAAAAGAAAAAAAAGTATTTAGGACATATATTATGAGTTCCAAAGTCATTTCTTATGTTCCCCACACCATGGTGAAAGATATCCTATCAGAAATGGAGGTTTCAAGAAAAATATTCGATGGGTAAAAAATTGCAAGAGTATGATATGGATATCCAAAAAAAAATTGGTCAGAGGTTTGGGCTTGGAAAAACTTATGGTAGAGAGAAATTTGTAGACAATTGAGGTAAATGAAGTTGAAGAAGAAAGGTTGAATGTCCTTGAAAAATTGATAAATTTGAATGGTACAAGGACATCATTTTTATCTCAAACATCTACAAGTGCCCTGAACATTTGAGAAAGAATCAAAAAAGAGAACTTAAGTTAGCTTCCCAAAAATATGTCATTACTGATTTTGGGTTAGCTTGGAAGAACCCTGAGGGAGTTCTCTTAAGATGCATTATTGAAGATGAAGCCCTAAAATAATTGTTGATCTCCATGGAGGAGTTTGTGGGGGAATTTTTTTGGAAGAGTCACAACTCATAAAATCTTAAGGGCTGGTTATTGGTGGCCAACTCTTTTCAAAGATACAACTCTATTGGTAAGGAAATGTGAAAGTTTCCAACACTTTTTGGAAGACTAAAAGCTTTAGGATCCCTTCCTTTGCATCCTATATCAATTGAAGCCCCATTTAGGAAATGGGGAATGGATTTCATTGGGGAAATTTATGATCCCTCAAGTGTAGGCCATAAGTGGGTATTAGTGGCCACAGATTACTTCACTAAGTGGGTGGAGGAAATCCCCACCAAGAAGGAAACTCACCAAATTGTCATGGATTTTATCCTAAATTATATCATTTGCAGATTTGGGGTACCTACCAAAATAGTTGCTGATAATGCCATGAGCTTCAAGCTAAACCTTTGGTGGCCATGTGCCATGAATATGGGATCAATTTGACATATGCTTCCAATTATAATCCCCAAGGAAATGGAAAAGTAGAGTCCAACAATAAAAATATGTTGAAGATAATTAGAAGAACTTTGGAGTTGAACAAAAGGAAGTGGGGTGAGTAGTTGAAGTTTTTGTTTGGGCTGATCAAATCACTATTAAATGAGCTACTTGGAAAAATCCCATTTGAGTTGGTGTATGGAACTCAAGCTCTTCTTCCCTTGCATATGTAATTGTCTTCATTTCAATTTCTTCAACAACTGGAAGATCAAGAGGTTAGTCCTATGATGCTCACATCAATCAGATTGTTGAGTTAGATGAAGAAAGAAGGGCATCCCATCAGAGGCATGTAAAATTTAGAGAGAAATTGAAGAATTTTTTTGATAAGAAGGTGACTCCAAGAGCTTTCAGTGTGGGAGATCTTGTGCTATTATGGGATAGCAGGCATGAGGATAAGGGAAAACATGGAAATTTTGATGCATTGTGGATGGGCCCTTATTCAATTGACATTTGAATTGGTGAACATACCTTCTTCTCTTAAAATACCTAGATGGGGAGTTTTTTGAATTACCTATTAATAAAAGGCATTTGAAACATTTCCTTGATTGATTTCTCATAATCAAGGTATGCACCATTATATAATGTATAGTATTTTGGTTTTTTTTCTGCTTTCATGTTTTTCTATTTTGTTCATCTTGGTCCTTGGTGGCCATTTTTGTTGGTTTCTCAATTTATTCCTAGAGGGTTGGCTCGTGACTCCATTTCCCAATGGTTTTTTTTTGGCACTTGGTCTACTATTTGTTCTTTTAGCACTCACTAGGAGTACCCATCCCTAAGTCAGAGCCGATGTTGGTGCTCTATTTCATCTTGCCCCATTTTTCCTTGAAATTATTCAATCTACGGGCTTCGTCATATATTTTATCTCCTAATATTGATACGTGAAATATATTTACTTCATTTAGTTTCCATGTAGGATCACATTTACGCTCATCTAAAAATTTTTCTCTTGGTTTGATTTCTTTGGAGTGAAAATGGGATTTCACTGGCTTCGAGGAGACAAGTGGAGGTTTTTTCTTGCCCAGACTTAGACATTTTTTTATGTAGTAGGTGCAGCTTTGAAATGGACCATGGACACATGGAGGATCAATGTTCATTTGAGGATCCACCTCTCGGGTCATACCTTGCTTTGAGTTGCACCAAGGAGACATGTGGTGAGCCCACACTTGTTGGGTTTCCTCTTTTGGGCACCATCTAAAAATTACACCAAGGAGAGGACATGGAGGCTTCACTTTGTCGACTCCTTTCTATACTTAAAATTTTCAATAAAATTTCTAAATCTTGGGACACATGGAGGGCTCTTACCTATTTGGGGACACCCCGAATTTTATTTTTCAAAAGTGCCATGGGACATGTGAAATTTTCCGCTCACTTTTCCCATGCTTAGAGTTTTCAATGGCTAAGGAAAAATATCTCACCCCCTAAACACATGGCACCTTCCGCTGGTCCTTCAACTTTTTCAAACAACTCTTCCGAATGAGACACGTGGTGAGCCCGCGCTTGTTTAGGGTCTCCACTTTTGGGCACCATATAAAAAGTGTGCCAGTGAGACACATGGAGGCTTCCTTGGCTCCTTTTATACTGAGACTTTTCAAAGGCCAAAAGGCATTTTCTTGGGCCCAGGGCACGTGGAAGGCCCGCGCTTGTTTGGAAACTTGGCTATGTACCTCACCTTTATAGTTGTGCCAAAGAAACACATGGATGGCTCTAATCTAAAGTTGAGAAGGGGTAGAATAAACAATTGTTGTGCATTGCATTTGATTTTACTACTATTTATGCTCCAACTCTCTAGAGATACAAATACGCATTGTTTTCATCATTTTTTGATAAAATTCCATGTCATTTTTGTCTATGAAGTGCAATTGAATGGATTTAAGAGCTTAATTTTGAGTCCAAGGATTGTAAAGGTTGATATTTTAGTTGGAATTTCTAGGCACTTGCAAAAAAATTGTGAATTAATAGAGAAGGCTGGAGGAGAGCAGAGAGTGAGTTACAGAGGAAAGAATGGGAAAATGATGAAATGATTAAGGTTACAGTGCACAAAGGATGAAAAAGGGTTGCCTCAAGGTGAAAAGGATTTACTGTTAGATCTAGTTTGTACAGGGCCACTAGAAAATGATTAAAATGGGGATTTCTCACGTGATAGAATAAAATAATGATTAGAAGGAATGTCAAAAAGTTGTGGCATGGCATCCTAGTCATTAGATTTGATTTGTCCTAGTAGTTAAGGGTGTAAATTTGTTAAACGTCACTTTATGAGATAAATTGGTAATAAGTAAAGGTTCCTCAAATATTCTTCTTTTTGGGGGGGAGATTTGGGATGAGTGAGCGAATGAAATGTATAAATGCATGATAATACTCTTACAAAGGGTGGGGTTGAATTCTTAAGAAAATTTGAGAGATCCCATCTTCCTGAGAGACCAATATGAGAAACTTGTTAATTTCCTATGTTTTAGATTTTAATCACATCAAGTTGGTTGTGAGTGTACAACCATTGACAAGATCTGAGACTATTCAAATAAACTTTCCCCTATTGATGAATCTAATCAATTTGAATTAATCTGTGTCAATCTTGGGAAAATTTGTGTTTGCTTTATTTCAAAATGTCTGCAAGTAGTTTTTCTTATTCCTATTGCAATCTTGTGTTAAAGTCCCTCCGAATCACACAGGATCTCATCCTGTGATAGTTTAGTGGCATTTTCAATTTCATTATGAGAAGAGCCTTCATCCTGTAATGAGATAAATAATTTAAAATCACTTTACTATCATTTGTTGATAAATATTGTTTGTAAGCCTTTGAGTGTATCTTAGGCATGAGGAACCAGGGGTCTCTTAATGTTTAATTGAGTCTTTAGATCGAGAGCCTTTGTGTTAAATTCTTGGAGATTATGTGAAACCGTGTGCAAATTTGGGCCTCCATTAATGCACACCTTCTGGTTGAAGGAATATTTTAGCTATTCTAAAGCATTCTATCATTTAGTTTTTCAAATGTTGTGAAGGTTCTCAAAGATCTAGCATAATCAATTTTATCCTATTTAATCTCCCACCAAAATTATTCAAAACAATGAATCCTACCTGAACTACCCCTGTTTTCCCTGTATGTCCACAAATGTATAAATTCTATTGCCAAAATATGCAGAAGCAATTAGGATCCCATAATGTCTTTAGTAACCTTTAGCCTTGTTTAGAAAATATCACCATTATTTAGAAGTGACAACTCGTGAGAGTTAAATTGTGGTGCATTGATCATATTTTCTCAGGGTATCCTTTCAAATTTGTGCAAAGAAGGATATCTTCTTTCTCTTCACTTCAAACAGAGGTTACAAAATGGGTCCTCTCACCCTATTTTACAGGCATAACCTAAAATTAGTGAGGATAGATCAAATCCTTAATGAAGGTGCTATCCATTTCTTCGATGCCCAAGTGACAAAGAGAGTAAGAATCCCTTCCCAGCTATAAAACAACTCATAATATGATCTTTTTGTCTCTCGGTGTCTTGATAAATTTGTGATGCTGCTTAGTTTCAAGGGAGAATCAATTTAGATACCACAGGAGCCTTGGAAATGTATTTCTTGATCTCTTGAATGTTGCTTTCTCTTCATTGTTCCATTTGAAGTTTCTTGCCCCAATAACTTGCCTTCTATGACTCCAAAAAATATCTTTTTTGGATTTAGTGATATTCCATGTTTCCTACACCTTGCAAGTACCTATTCCAAGTGATAGATATGATCTCCCCTCTTCTTTGAAAATACTTTGTGAGATCATCAAGATATATGACAATGCAATGCTTGTGATATTTGAAGGCTAAATCCACTACCCTTTGGAATGTAGCTCCTGCATTGATTAGGCCAAATGGCATTCTGTTGTAGGAAAAATTGCCCCAAGGTGTTGTAAAGGTTGTCTTGGTGTGGTCCTCCTCTACCACTTGATTTGATTATATCCTGAGAGTCCATAAAGTAATGAAAAAATTTCATATCTAGTGACTTCTTATAGGATATGGTCCTTGATAGGAAGAGGATAATTTTCCTTTAGTGATGTCTAGTTAAGGTTGCAAAAATCTACACATATCCTTATTTCACCATTCTTCTTCCGCACTGGCACAATGTTAGCCACCCACGTTGAATGGTGGATGAGAAAGATGATCCTTGCATTAAGCATCTTGGTTACCTCTTCATTGATGGTATCAACAATCTTTGGGTTTACAACATTTTTACGTGCCTGAAGGGATTAACATGCTACTTCAAAGGAATTAAGTGATGCATTTCGTTTGGCTAGAAGGATTTGAGTTCATCATAAGAGTAGGCCAAGACATTTGAGTATTTCTTGAGTAATGCAACAAACCTTCTTTTTCTTCAAGCGAGAAATATTTTAAAATATTTACCATCCTTGGCTCCTCTACGGCATGCAATGTTTTCTTCATCAAAATCAGGTGGGCCTTGAGAAGATTGCTTTTCTTTATCTTGAATGAATCTGTCATGTTTGTCAAAGAGGTCTTCAATAGAGACTAGGCCTTTGGGAATTTTGTTCCCTTTCAATTTAATTACTCCCTCATCATCAATCCCTTCCATTCCTTCTTTCTCTTCTTTGGGGACTACTTCTCGGTGTGGATTTTCACCTCCTTTAAAGAAGAGATTATTGAAATTATCCCTTTTCTCTAAAAAGGCTAGAATTCGGTTATCATCATTGAAGACTTGCCAATGATTTGCATTGTCTGGTACACTAGGCCTAAATACCATTTCAATGGTCACTTTGTCTTTACCAAAAGAAGGATGAGGTGTCACTAGGGAAGCTGAAAATGCAAGGGAATCAGCCTTTTCATTATATTCCCTTGGAATAGCTTCAATGGAAAACGCATTAAAAGATTCAATACAGTCCCACACTCTGTTTTTGTAATGTCGGAGTCTTGGATTCTTCACTTGATATTAATAGTGAACCTGCTTTACTACAACCTCTGCATCACCTTGGAATCTCAGTTTCTTGATTCCCATGTCCTCTACTACACTCATGCCTAAGATTAGTGCTTCATACTCTGCAGTGTTATTTGTATTATCAAATTACAGCTTGTAGGAAAATGGGTACAACTCATTGGAAGGAGAGTACAATACTACACCAGCTCTCGAGCCCACACTGGAATGACTACCATCAAATTCCATTGTCCAAATTTGATCTTCCTCTTCCTCCATGAGAAGTGGAAAGTTATCCTCTTTTTTGATGTGAGGAAGTAGTTTCCTAGCCCACAATCTTGAAAGAGAATGTTTTCTTTCGGATCATCAGAATTTCATATTGTGAACTTCATCTTTCTTACTTGTAGAAACTTCTTCATCTCACCTTTTACTGGGATAATTCAGATGACCAATCCATTTTTATCTCTCCACCTAGGTCTCTATAGAAACTCCTACTCAATAGCATACCAAAGGATGCTAGGATGTCTGCTACTAGTATGGTTAGGAGCACCTTTTTTTTTGGAAAATCAGCTAGTGCTACTGTGCATCTTTGATTCTTCCTACCAATGGAACTTCTTTGGATTCTAATGAGTAGCAGATGCCATTTATCTAGGTCAAGGTGAGGCCTAGAGAATTTACAACTTTGGCTGGCATCACATTGTCTGAGGCTCTAGAATCTATGATACAATTATTTAGTTGGAAGCCTTTAATGAGGAGTGACAGGTAGAAAGGTTCAACCCTATTGGTTTTGGAGGCACTGAGGGATAGAATGTTTTGGGAAGGTGGTGTGGATTATGTGGGAAGTAAACCTTTAGGATTAGGACTTGAGAATACGAGGTTACCACCACGAACTGCATTAATGAGCTTGTCAAACTAGGAAGGGTGTGTTTGTAGGTATTCTATTTCTAAGAGCTAGACTTTGGTTTTTCTTACATGTTCCATAAAGTCAAATGGGGTTATGGTGAGTAAGGAAGAGGTTCTGAAAATGGAGGAAGATTTACATGCTAGATTCTTTGCTACTTTGGGTGTTGAATTCTCCTTTTCGGGTGTAGCAATTGGCTTGGAAGGGGGTGAGGGTGTAGCTTTTGATTGAACCTTAGATGTTTTTGCAAGAACAAAATTTAAAGGAGAATTGTTCTTAGCAAATTTTGAGCTGGGAGAAGAATTAGATGACTTACTTGGCATAGTAGCATGATCCCGAAAACCAGTGAGTCTATTTTTTATTTGGCCGAATCCATAAAAGGTGGTAATGGTGATCCTCTGCTGATGATTTTATTTTGTGTGACCTCTGGAGGAGAATCTTCTTTATTCTTCTTATCCTTTACCACAACTGTTGAGGATGAAGCACCTTTCCTAAATTATGCATGAGTGAAAAAAACACATAAGAAACTTCAAGCTTCTTTATCATCCTCATCTTCATCATCGACGTACTCGGTAAGGCCATTGTGCATATCAAACTCCTCGACCTCAATATATTTTTCATAGTCTTCCATATTTTCTTCTTGAGTTTCATCAATTCCTACTTCCTCCTCGGCTCTTTGGTGTTATAGATGGTATGATTTGGTGGTGCTTTAAGATCAAGAGTGATGAGTAGATGGAGCAATCCTTGGCCTATATGGATGGTTTGGTTTCCTTGAAGCATTCTGAATTGTCATCCGAGATAGCTACTTCTTCAAGGCAACCAAGTCATTTGCCATTTTTTGGAACATCATATATGTGGTGATAGAGTTTGAATTCTGACCCTTTTTCTTTCCATTGGGGCCTTTCACTTTTTGGAAAGGATTAGATCATCATCGGTTTCTATTGCATGGTATTAAGCTTCCCTTAATTTTCTTGGTTGGGTTCTTCTAAGGAAGAAACCTATTTGACGGACAACACACCGATGAAGAACCTCTTCAAAATTTTGGAGGAACCACATCTTCAGAGGATTCTTCTTATCACTCTGTTATATCTTGTTACAAAGTCTCTCATTGACTCAAAGGTTTATTTTTTCATTTGTAATAATTGGACCAAGAGTTCCTGGAAATCTCTCGTGGTCTTGAAACTATGTTCAAATGCACTTTTTATAACTTCCCAATAGGTGATAGACCTTGGGGGTAGCATGTAGAACCATTCGATAAAATTCTCTTAAAGTGGCTCCACAAAGAGTTAGACTCACACATCTTCATCCTCAACACCCAACACACACGCAAGAAGTGATAAATGCTTTGTTACATGCTCTTCAAGGAGTTGAGAACTTGAAAGAGGGTTTGAAAACCCACAAGTGAGGATCACGAGGGATGACGTGCACATCAAAAAACTTGTGAAAGGCAGCGTGAAGAGGTCTCGGGAGGAGTGAGCATCAATTGAATGTGCATGCAAAGATTCGACAAACGGGTAGAACCTGGTTAAGCCATAAAACTCTCCTCTATCTCATAGATCAAAATACATGTACATGGGGAGGTGCTTTGAGTAACCCTGCTTGCTACAATCATGACAAATCAAGTAGAGAGGGGTAGTTACATTCCCAGAATAGAAGTGTAACTCCCAATGATGCATATGACACACTGACACGTAAGGGAATCTCATAATGACCCCTAAATGACACGTGGAGCTACTATCTCACCTAAGTGAGATGACTTACCTAATGATGTGGAAAATACACACACCAACACCCCCTTCATCGTAATTAGGGATGAGGCGGTAAGTCATAAACAAGAAATGGGTCCCGTAACAAAGCCTGATGAGGAACACATGTACAAGAAATAATTCCCAAGCGGTGAAGGAAAACCCAGTGGGAAAAACATCCACCACAAGAGAACAAAACACACTCTCTAATCTAAGAAGGCTGCCAAAAAATGGGTCCTTGCCATAAACGAACTCGAAAAGGTACCCATGTACAAAGAGGAAATATCTAAAAAGAAGAAGAAGAGAGGAATGCGAGAAGATGCCATGGACGGATCTCGAACTCGTAGCTCAGGAGGTCTCCCAAAAGAATGTCAATGACGAGATCCTCTACCTCGGACTGAAAAAAGAGGCACAGGTGAGTGAATCTGTGTGCCTTCCCTTAGGAAGGACAGAAATGATGTCTTTGGAAGTCCATCCACTCCAAAAAAGGAAGCTGAAGGTAGAACACGAAGAACCCCGAGTCTGGGTGCGGAAGTGTGACATAGGTATAGTGAGTGAGTGCCAAGGAACCGAAGGTAATGCCACATGCATAGAAATGTCGAGTGTGAAGGTGAACACTTTTAGAAAGGATGTCCATGTGATGTGAAGGAAACAAAACATCCTCCATAATAGAAAAGGGATCCATACTGCGGGTGGATCAATGAAGGTCTTTGGAAATGTGGAAGTGACATGATTCCCAGAAGGGGAACTCCCAACAACAGAGATTATGAAATCCTCTAAAACACCTGTAGATGGATGAGGGACCTGTAGTGCATCACAAGTGGACTGCGGGAAAAGATTACAAAGGTCAGGAAGATACTTATCCCAATGAGGGGGTTCAACAAACATAAGAGTGATGTATGATAGGTATGAGTCATCCAATGAAGGTAGAGGAGTGAAAAGGGCCTCGCATACTGGAAGTGGAAAGGAGGCTAGTGTAATGATGGTGTGAGATTGAGTATGAGACTGCTTGATATCTGATGAGATGTGGGGTGTGACAACACTGTCTGGAATAGTGAGAGAAAGAGGAGAGAAGTCCTCTGTAATGCTCTTGACATCAGAACTGGGTGCAAAATCCTCATCATCAGAAGTAGAACCAAACGAGTCTATATCAGTGGAACTATCATCACACGAAGAAATCAAGGAGACGACTGAATCAACAGCAGCAACAATGGCGAAAGTATGTGAAGGGTCTCCATAGAGGGACTGAAGAATGCTCCAGACATGGTGAGGTGGATCCGAGTCTGCCACATGAAACCAGAGATATCTGGAGACATGCATCATCATGTGACCAAAGACATGGTCATAAGTGTCAAGGAATTCCTCTAGATGACGATGATCAGGGAGTAGGAATTGGCCCAAGCAAGAAGGATAAAAGACCCTCGTGGGTGAAGTAATGTTCCATGGAAGCACGCCAAATCGAATAGTTCCTTCTCCGGGTGAGAAGTGGCAGAGGCTGTAAGGTGATCCTACGATGCTCACGTATGGAAGGAGCACTCTCCATGATGAAAAAATGCAAGATGCACAAAAGCAAGATGTTGGACTCACCAATAATGCGTCTATGTGTTTAGGCCCAAGAGTACAAGCAACCCCCAGAATGCAACACTTTATAAAAGTAGTGAGTTTACAAAATTGACAATGCCATCACGTAAAGTGTGGAAAATCATGTAACTTTGACTAAATAAGCGCTCAAAAAGGAGTTGTGAGTCAAAAGTTATGGCATTAAAATGATTCCTGCAATCGATACAAAATGCCACTGAAGACGCTGCTAAACGCATTAAAAAAGTGCTCAAAACGAGTGCAAAGGGTATCGTGTGACTACTTGTTGGAAACAACATCAAATTTTAGGCATAGTTTGTTTTGACTGCGAGGGGGGATTAGCCTCCTGCCAACCCCGGACCTCGCCCTCCGTCTTTGACAAGCATAGGAAGGGTAAGTAATACAAGTCAAAACAACCTTACAATAAAATTATTACATGCCAAATGATTTTTTTTTTTTTTAACCACCCTAAAACATTAAAAAAGTAGGTGGAGGAGAGGAGGGGCCCACGTTGGAAGTGGCCAATGCCACATGGAGGAGCTGGACAACAAGAAGATGCCACGACCCACTTCTACTTGGTGTAACCACTGTTTTGTAGCTGTGTTGACTAGAATGCAGGTAGGAGGTGCTTGCCACGTGCCCAAGAACTTTTCTTGGAGCCATTAGAGTCAAAAATGCTAGGGTTCAAAATGTTTTCCAACGTATTTGCAGAAAAATTTTTTTTATTTGCAGAAGTTGTTGGAAGGAAAAACGTGCCAAGGCCAAGAAGGGCAGTGTGCAGGCTCGAGCAGAGGGCTGGAGATCCATGTGGGAGGTTTCGCTGTCCAAGGAGATCCTCACTACCAAAAAAATGCCAAAAGAGCCCAAAAAACGGCCAGCAAAAACAAAAAATGTTTTCCAATAAAAACGTAGTTTGTTGGATTCCAAATGCAGGTCTGCAATGTCTCGAGAGCACAAAAAATGTTGAGAGGGATTCAACAACAGTTTGTTTGATCAGGAGCCAAAACAATAGTCCCAATAAAAGGCCGAGCCACTACCAAAGAGTTCAATCCGAGCCTGTTGTAAAAAATGAGCTGTCAAGCAATGCACGAAAAGAATAGAAACACAAGCTGGGAAGACCAAAGCACGAGCTGGTGCAACAATGCAGGTCGAGGTAAGAGCATGGGAATCTAATTAAACAGATCTCGAGCACCAAACCAGAAGGCTGAGCCAAATGGTAGATTCAAGAGCCTTGTGAGATGTGTAAAGAACACATTTCAAACTCGCAGGTCAAGGATCCATAAAGAACCCCCATGATGAGCCATGAACCAGCCTGAGAACATCCACAAAGTGCAAAGAGCCGAAGTACCCACGATGAGACAAAGAAAACGGTCGTGAGTAAACGTAGAGGCACGAGAAAACTATAGATTGGATTAGCACGTAACCACAGAAGCCAATGGTGAATCCAAGCATGCGGGAACACGTAGCGAGTTGAGCCCGCATACGTGTGAAACTAGCACCAAGAGTGCTAAAACAAGCATAGAGATTCGATGCGAGAGGTAACGCATGCAAAAGTAATGCATGAGAAAACCAAAAAGAGCCTTCGAATCCAAAAACGTGCCCGAGTAGCGAGTTCACCAATGCAAATGAGTCAAATAGGCATAAAAACCAAGCACAAGTAACCTCGAGCCAACCCACGAACCAACAGAGGTATAAAATGCCCGAATCAGTGCAAGTAGAGCACGGTCGGAATTGCCATTACGACACATGCATGAAATCAATATCATGCGAATTTAAAAACACACACAAAATGCCGATGAGTGCATGGATCGAAAAGATCTACTCTGATACCATGAAATAGGGTTTAAAAACCTGCAAGCGATGATCACGAGGGATGACGTGCACATCAACGGACCTGTGAACGGCGGCGTGAAGAGATCTCGGGAGGAGTGAGCATCAACCAAATGTGCATGCAAAGATTCGACAAACGGGTAGAACCTGGTTAAGCCATAAAACTCTCCTCTATCTCATAGATCAAAAGATGTGTACATATAGGAGGTGTTGAGTAACCCCCAGTGTTTCAATCATGACAACTTGAGTAGAGAGGGGGAGTAACATTCCCAGAATAGAAGTGTAACTCCCAATGACGCATATGACACACTGACACACTATCGCGCTGATGCACTAACACGTAAAGGAATATCATAATGACCCCTAAATGACACGTGGACCTTTGATCTCACCTAAGTGAGATGACTCACCTAATGATGTGGAAAATACACACACCAATGCAGAACCATCCTCTCTGAATTTTGGGAAGTTTTTTCTCGAGCCTATCGGTAGCTCATGGAGTGGTTGGACAAGAGTTAGTGGACTAGTGTTTCCTCCCATGATACATTAGGCCTATGGGCCTCATGATCACATTCATGCTCGCAATCCCCCATTCTATTTCAATTTCTAGCTTCCAACCTCACTAAGGTTGCGGCTTCTACAATCGCTTCTTTCATCCGCCTTAACTTGAAGTCTCTTGATTTGTTCGAGTTAAGATATTATTTCTTCGTCGGCTCTCACCTCTATTTCTCTAGATTATTCTTGAGCCTTGTCAACACTAAAATTTTCCTCCATAATTTCTATTTCATTAATGTATGTATTATGAATAGGGTTTTGTTAAGTATAGTTAGTAGTAGCATCGATAGAAGATAACGGCACCGTCGATGCGGTGCCACCAATAATGTGGAGTACGGTGAATGATCAAAGTACAATAGGAATGTTGTAAAAAGTAAATATTTGTCGTAAGTGGTCCGGTAATGTTAAAATGTCAAAGTTTGGGTAATTAGAGAAGTAGGTTCTACATGATTACGAATTAGAAATATTATATTGGTAATAAAGACAAGGAGTGAGGTCATAAATATTTTGTGTATTTTATTTGTAAAAAGTCTAAAAATGTGGAACCCATGTAAAATGATAAGGTTTATCTTATCTTAATGAGATAAGCTTACATGTACAGATAAGAGTTAAGGTATGGAATATGATTCGTCAGTGGATTTCTTATCCTATCTTAGAGATAAGATGGATAAGCCTGGAAGTTCTATAAATAGAGAGGCCACCCCCCTCATTTAGCATAGAAGGAAGTAGTGAGAAATATTGTAGGAAGTGTGCGAAGGAAGCCATCAGTTTAAAGGTGTGTTGAAGAAGCCATTAAGAGGTGTAATTGCAAATTTTCTCCCATAGTCTTGGTGAAAGGAAAGTGAAGTCAATAACACTTGAAGTACCTCATGGATTACATCCACCAAACTAAAGGTTGTGCATTAGTAAATAATCATAGCATGAGGAGCTCCCGGTGAAGAGTTATCATAGTGCCGGATTGGTGATGACATTATGGTTCCGTTACCGGGACTATTCCTCGTTGGTGGATTTTCTAGAGAGATATTCCCACTTAGTCAAAAATCAATTGGAGGGTAACCTTGTTTTTTTTCTGTGCGCATAGTAGTTACCATGGTAAAGTCATTTTTACCGTGAATAATAGTTACCATGATAAAGTCATTTTTGCTGTGAATAGTATTTATCACAGTAAAGTCACTTTTTACCATGAATAGTATTTACCATAGTAACTTCACCTTTTACCATGAATAGTGTTTACCACAGTAAAGTCAATTTTTACCGCAGTAAGTCAAGTTTTACCATAGTTTCCCATGGTCATTTCTATTTTACTGTAGAAAGGTGTAAAGTCACTTTCTAGTATAGTGATTCCAATTATTTGTGTACATAAGTCTTGTTAATTGTACTTGTGGGTTGGTATTTCACGGTGGTTACTTTTGAAAATGGGAAAGATTCCTATTTTTTCAGCTCAATCTAATGAAGATGCTTCTTCTTTCATTCAAGAGTTTAAACGATCTTGTATTTGTAATGGCCTTATAAGAAGGGAACAATGGACTGAATTTTTTCCTACCTTTTTGGATGGTTCAGCACTTAGGTGGTTTGAAACACTAGGTGATAATGTGAAAAATTCATGGGATTTATTAACCGAAAGTTTTCTTGAAGAATTTGGTGAACAACAGAAATATGCAGATCTCATGATCGAGATCAAAAAGCTATCCCAAGGAGAGAAGGAGAAGATAAGGGATTATCATGCTCGTGTTCTAGAGCTAAGGAGGAAGCTCGATGCCCAGATCCGGAAGGAAGGACTAGCGGATGGGTTGATGAATGGCGTGGATAATCTCCTCTATAAGCACTTCATTCTTGGGATGAAACCAGAGATCGACAACGATCGAAGTATGACCACCAACTACCATTGAACAAGAAAAGGAGATTGCAAGAAGGTAAGAAGAAAGCATGGAAGAGGAGCCCAAAGAAATTGTTGCTAAAGTAGAGCTTACACCAGCACCTTTGGTCCAAAATCCACAACCACTCCCGGTGAGCACAAATATTTCTCCTAGTACATCTACTGAGTATGAAGATCTGCTCAAAAAGATGGGTCAGTTAACTATTAATCTTCTTCAAGGAAAGGAATTTAGTTCTCAGGGAGGAGATAGAGGTCCAAAAAGAAATATTTCTGAAGTTGTTTGTTAAGGTTGTTATAAAAACGGTCATTATAAGTATAATTGTCCAGATAGAGCTTCTACATCTAGTAAAGGAGATAATGATAAAGGAAAAGCACTGTGAATTCTTTTGATGTAGTAGATAAGAGCAGAAATAATGAAGTAGATGTGTTTTAACAAAAAGAAAGAAAGAAAAAGATAATCAAGATGGAAATGATCCTAAGAAGATGAAAGAGGAAACTAGTAAGAAACATAGGAGAAGAAAGTTGGGTGTGCAGGATTTTCTGATTTCATAGGGGCAAGGACCATACTCCATCTTGGAAGATCTGTCCAAAAGGCTCGCAAATATTACGGATGGTCAACTCTTGGCTATGTCTTCGGAGAAGAGGCGGAGCTGCGAAGTGGAGTCAATGCTCGACAAAGAAAGGAGGTTGAGGTCCCTGTTTTGGAGGTAGAGGCGGATCCCTATGCTCCATAAGCTGAGATATTATGTAATGGTATTTCAATTCATGATGTCTTAGTTGATGGAGGTGCTGCGATTAATGTAATGACCGAGTCGTAATGAATGTGTTGGGTTTGAAAATTGATCGCCCTTCAACACTTATGTTAAGGTCATTAAATAAGGGAAAAACTAAACCGTAGAAGGTGTAGTTTCAAATGTGGAAATATCTGTTATGGGTGTTGTATGTGTGGTAGACTTTCGGTGATGAAAATGGTACTGCTGTTGCATACCCAATCTGCTGGGAAGAACATGGCTAAGGAGAGTTCATGAAAGAAACTACTGGAATGAAGGTTTCATGACACTTGGATGTGGTAGAGAGAGGGTGAAGATAAACGTGATCCTCGACATCATAAAGCGTAACCCGTGGATTCAAGTGATGAAACCGATGATTGGACATCCTCGATAACTCTAGTACCGGTGAAGTGGACACCGAAGATGAAGAAAGCGAGGTGGATGTTTCCAGTCATGGATATCCTTCCAGTCACACCAACTCATGACCCCATAAAATTATCTGAAGAAGAAGTTGATGATCGTCTCCAACAAATAAATATTGGTGATCTTTGTGATGGAGAGTGAGAAAGAATCCTACCTCCAACACTTTCGAAGGTACATACACCTATTCACTTTTGATTACAAGGAACTCCATCAAGTAAGTTGGGTAGAAAATTCTATTGAGTGGTAGATGGTGCTAAGCCCATAAAGCAAATTCCATATAGAATGAATCCTAATTTTTCCAAGACCTGTAAAATAAGAAATAGATAAGTTGCTTGATGCGGGATTCATATTTCTTTGTGGAGAATTCAGAATGGGTTTCTCCCATTGTGATCTCAATAAAAAAGAATGGGAAGCTACGCATTTTTGTTGATTACAGGAATCTCAATAAGGCAACAAAGAAGTATCATTACCCTCTTCCATTTTCAGATCAGATCTTGGGATGAAGTAGGCTGCCAGAGTGCTATAGTTTTTTGATGGATATAGCGACTACAACCAAGTTCGTATAGCAGAGAAAGATCAGATGAATACCACATTCACCACTCCTTGGGGAACGTTTGCTTATAGAGTTATGCCTTTTGGGTTGTGTAATTCTCCAAAGAACATTCCAACATTCCAGCGTTTGATGAATAGGGTGTTCGAACCTTACATGGGACCTTCATCGAGTATTTCGGATGATTTTTGCATCTATGGGAGCAAGTTGGACCACCGCACTACATGGAGACAACATTTCAAATGTTAGATGAAGCACAAGCCTCACTAAACCCTACAAAGTGTGTCTTTGGATGTTCTAAAGGTGTTTTGTTAGGGCATGTTGTATCCAGAGATGGTATTGGCACTGCGATCCCGATAAAGTTCCAAAATCAAAGATTTACCATTTCTATGAATAGAAGTAAGTTGAGATCATTTTTAGGCCATGTGGGTTACTATAGAAGGTTCATCAAGAATTTCTCAAAGATTGCACAGCCACTAACCCAATTCTTGAAGAAGGATGTTACTTATGAACCAGGAAATAAGGCGCATGAAGCTTTTGGACACGGTGAAGGAAGTCCCGGTGTCTTCCCCTGCTCGAGGAATCCAGATTGGAGCAAGCCATTCATTGTGTACACTGATGCCTCAGATGCAGCACTAGGAAGTACTTTGAGCCAAAAGGATGAAAATGGGAATGAACATCCAATTTACTTTGGGAGTAGACAAATGAGCAAAGTGTTGAGGTAAATTATATCAGAATCGAAAAGAGGCTCGCTATCATTTTTTTCAGTAAAGAAGTTTAGAAATTACTTGCTAGGGAAAAAATTTCTAGTTGTAACGAGATCATCGGGCTCTAAAATATATTGTAAATAAGCCTAACCCATCAGGGAGGATAGCAAGATGGATAATTTTGCTACAAGAATTTGAATTTGATATTATAGATAGGCCAGGAAAGAAGCATGTCAATGCAGATGCAATCTCTCGAGCCTATGATGGTTTAGGATCATCTTGTGATGATGATGAATTCCCCGATGTAGCATTGTTATCCCTTGACACAATCCCTAGTGAATACATAGATATTTGGAATTATCTGAATGAATTCAAGTTTCCTGATGGTGCCAATGCAAAGACTAAGAGAAAGATTACTCAAGCCAGTCGTCCATATTCTATTCTGCATGGAGTATTATTTCGAATAGGACCTGATGGATAGTACAAGAGGGTAGTTGGACGTGATCAAGGGAAGGAACTGCTAGAAGAATTCCACAATGGTACATGTGGAGGGCACTTCTCTGGACAACTTACAGCAAGAAGGATCTTGGATGCAGGTTATCACTGGCCCACTCTTTTTAAAGATTGTTATAATTATTGTAAGACATGTGATATTTGTCAAACACATGGTAACCGTAAGACTTCATCAGCTCCATTATGTCCTATTCTTCCCCTTGGTCCCTTTGAAAAGTGGGGAATAGACATTGTAGGTCCACTTCCAACTACATCACGCCAAAATAAGTATATTGTAGTTGCCACAGATTATTTAACCAAGTGGGTTGAAGCTAGGCCATTGAAAACAGCTTCCATGGATGAAGTGGCAAGGTTCATGTATGAACGCATTGTCACCAGATTTGGTTGCCCATTAGAAATTGTAGAGTCAAGGAAGCCACTTCATTAATGAGGTGGTAGAAGCCCTAGTCAATAAGTTTTCTATTAAGCACAGGAAGGCAACAACATACAAGCCAAGCACAAATGGACAGGTGGAACGAACAAATTTTGTGTTGTGTCAAATTCTAGCAAAAGATGCAGCCTTGCAAGTACATAAATGGGATAAAAGGATTCATGCAGCATTTTGGGCATATAGGGCAACATCAAAGTCACAGCAAGGATACTCCCCATTTCGGTTGGCTTATGGCATTGATCCAGTTCTTCCTATTGAGTTTGATATTCCCACTGTGAGAGTTATGAAAAATGAAAGGATGGATGAAAGTGATTTAGTAAAAGAAAGGTTGGTACATCTTCATTTGTTGGAGGAAATGAGAGAAATAGCAAAGGATACAAGCCATAAGAAGAAAATGAAGCAGAAGGAGTACTTTGATCAAAAGATCCGGTGGTCTCCATTTCATGTGAATGACTTGGTTCTAGTATATGATTCCAGATACAAAAAAAGAAGACAGAGAAAATTTCTTCCAAAATGGATGGGGCCCTACAAAATAGCAGTTGTGCATGAAAATGGTATGTACTGACTGGAGGAATTGGATGGCACTCCCATTACGAAATGGGTCAACCATGACAAGTTGAAGATTTTCCAAGCACCAGAAGAGTCTACTCGAGGACGGAGTAGAAGCTAGGAAGGGGGAAGATGTCGACACTAAAATTTTCCTCCATAATTTCTATTTCATTAATGTATGTATTAGGAATAGGATGTTGTTAAGTATAATTAGTAGTAGCGTCTGATAGAAGATAACGGTGCCGGTGTCACAAGACGGTGCGCCGCCAATAATGTGGAGTATGGTAACAATCAAAGTACAATAGGAATGTTGTAAAAAGTAAATATTTGTCGTAAGTGGTCCGGTAATGTTAAAATGTCAAAGTTTGGGTAATTAGAGAAGTAGGTTCTACATGATTAGGAATTAGAAATATTATATTGGTAATAAAGACAATGAGTGAGGTCATAAATATTTTGTGTATTTTATTTGTAAAAAGTCTAAAAATGTGGAACCCATGTAAAATGATAAGGTTTATCTTATCTTAAAGATAAGCTTACATGTACAGATAAGAGTTAAGGTATGGAATATGATTCGTCAGAGTGGATTTCTTATCCTATCTTAGAGATAAGATGGATAAGCCCTGGAAGTTCTATAAATAGAGAGGCCACCCCCTCATTTAGCATAGAAGGAAGTAGTGAGAAATATTGTAGGAAGTGTGCGAAGGAAGCCATCAGTTTAAAGGTGTGTTGAAGAAGCCATTAAGAGGTGTAATTGTAAAGTTTCTCCCATAGTCTTGGTGAAAGGCAAGTGAAGTCAATAACACTTGAAGTACCTCATGGATTACATCCACCAAACTAAAGGCTGTGCATTAGTAAATAATCATAGCACGAGGAGTTCTCGGTGAAGAGTTATCATAGTGCCGGATTGGTGATGACAGTCTCCACATCAGTGAAGTCTACAAGGTTCTTGCTTATGTATAAAAATTCACCTCCCAAAGGATTGACAACATTCAGGTTCCCAACCTGGCCAGTTGTTTGAAAAGGAGACCTTTGGATTCCGAGTAACTCTTGTCTCCTTCGAAGTTCCTCAATAATGGGATCAGTTTGTCCTCCTTGTCTCTATTGTCGGGTGTATCTTCTATCTACTAGTTTAAAAATATATGCTCTTCTTTGCAGTGCTAGAATTTATCTTTACCTATCTAATTCAGCAATGTGTTCTTCTTCAAGATCTAGAATTCTTGTGGCAATGAAGTAGTGATTGACACTTTATATATTATGTCGATAGCTTTCCTCGGATCCGAAGCAATGTCTTCTTAAATGTGGAAGTGTAATTTAGGTCTTTCAATAGGAGGGTTTCCATGAATATCCATGATTTGAATCCATGTGGCTCATATAGCCATTAGAATTCCATAAATTTTTCTCTTTTTTGAATTTTGAATTTTCTGACCTTGCGGTCGCATTTAGGTGCAGATCTTTGCCAAATCTGCTCTACGGTGGGCAAAAAAAATTCTAGGTGAGAAGATTTTTCCAGTGGACAAACTTGTGGATTTCTTTCCAACACTCTGGGAATCTAAGTCCCTCTAGTTGATCGGTGTAGCTGCCGCCGTATATGCATGTGCATGAAAAGGTGAATTTCTATGGTGGTCTTTCGGTCATGAATCAAACAAGGGCACTCCACTGACCTTGTGGAAAATGCTTATAGTTATCTACAATGGGGGAATTTTTTATGAAGGTGGGAAAGGGAGTGAGAAAAGAGGTAAGAGTACTAATGTTGTAGGTAGAAAATCAGATTCCTACATGCACTAGTTAGAAACTTTAGCACATGCATTCTTGAGAAGAAACAACTCGCAAATGGAAACAAGACGAGATAAGATTACAAACTCAAATTTTCTAAAATATCTTCATCAAAGAGGCTATAAAATCCTTCTTCTTGTATTGATGCTCATTAGACATTGTACATAATGTGGAAATGGAAGAAATTTGAGAATGGAGGAAATTAGAAGAAAGTGGCTATCTCCTTTGCCTTCTCTAAGTACAATGCACTCATGAGTTTACAAGATCAATTACCAACCCTATAAAATGGCGTGAAGAAGAAATTAAATATCATGCAAGAAATGGTTACAACTTATTCTTTGTTAACAAGAAACAATTTACAATCTTTTTAGTCATTCACATCCATTCAGATTCTTGATTCGCGAAGAAACGCCAATGGTAGAAAAAATAGACATTTCATAATGCAGCCATTACACTTGTTTTGTAACTTTGAATTTGAACCTTTCATCTTTCCTTTGAAACTTTAAACCGTAGAGACAACCACGTTGGAGAAATTTACCTGGAGTGGTCAGTAGGGATGCCTTTTGTATTTTGTTACTTAATAGAGATATAAAATTTTTTACATTCTTGGTCCACCTTTCCAGCTTTTGATATAAGCTTGACACGTGGCTTTACTTGATTGGTGAAGAAGTTCGGGTCAGCTTTTTATAATTTTACCTTTTTTCAATGTGGGCTCAAAAACACAAATTACTCCACCAGCCCACCTTCCCACTTTGAGCCTCGATGTGGGCTTAATATTTGAATTTTTTCTTGGCATGGGTAGGGTTGCAGATCACTTTTTAATGTTAAGACTCTTTAATGAAAACAAGACCCAAATTCTCAAATCTCACGATGATCCGCCTCCCGCTTTGACTCTTTTGATGTGAGCTCAACATTTGACTTTTTCCTCATAGCATGATCAGGGATGCAGGTCACTTTATGAATTTTATCCATTTTTACAAAAAGGCTCAAATTCTCAAATCTCCCTGACAATCCACCTCCCTGCTTTGACTCTTTTGATGTCAGGCCCAAGATTTGAATTTTTTCTTCATAGCATGATCAGGGCTGCAGGTCACTTTATGAATTTTAGCCCTTTTTACATAAAGGCTCAAAAACACAAATTGCTCCACCAGCCCACCTCCAATTAGATATTTCCATGTACCCATGGATAATGGGGCCAAAATTTGATGGGGAAGAAAATGACTATCATTCACGATTGTGGAAAAATGTAGAGAAGAAGAAAAAATCCACCACTTTATGCCCAATTTTTAAATTTATTTCACGAACCAAGGGATTGAAAACAATACAAGGTTCGATGATCCATGGCCATAGAAATATTGACAATTTCATTCAAATGAAGACAACAATAGAGTTTTCACGCGTCCAGACGGTGAAATGGAAAATTTATCAAACCACGTAGACTAGAGAGTTTAAACAACTTCAAAGCATGAATTTCTCTATCTTTTCAAACTTCCAACTTTACTTGAACACTTTTGGAGGGCGTGAGGTTAAAATTTTTGAATTTGAATTTTAAAATGAGGGGGGGATTTTGAGGGTGACAGCAAGTCTCTTAGTTGGATTATGAGTATTTAAGTTGGGAATTCATCTAATTTAGGAATGTAGAAGATGCGTGGCAATTTTTGTGACCGTGCGAATAAGTGTGGGAACTTTATAAGAATAACAGTTCTAGTAAACTGCTAAAAAAGTAGTTTCCACTACCTAGAGTAGATTTAGTTGAATTATTTATAGTTTTCTTGAAACTCGAGTTGGGAGTTGTTTTCCTATTTATGAAAAATTGTAATTCATGATTCAATAATGAAGAAGGAGATCTATTTTATTTTGGAGTTCATATTATTTGTAGTAGATTGATTTTGTTTAGAATATGGCTACATTACCCCTAAATGTGTTTTTCTTTATGCTCATTGTGATTTTAGGAATATTTTTGTGGAGAATGAGAAGGGTGTAACATTTCACCCCTCGATTTGTGAGGATATGTGTTTTTTCTTCTTTTTATACCTCCTCATGGAGAGGGGTAGGATATTTTTCTTGTCATTTTTACTATTGGATTTGGAGAAAGCTTGGAGCTTTAAGTTTGGAGTTTGGGAAATGTTGGTTTGTTCTTGAAATTGGAAAGATATTCTTGAGGTAGGCCTTCATACCTCTTGTTTTTTTTGTTCCTATGGAATAATTTGTGAAATAAAATGGTTGTTTCCATATTGTATGTTGCATGTTTATTTCGGGTGTGTTTTGTGATTCTTATTCCTTTCATTTTCTCCATCCATCATATTTTTTGGTGGATTTTGGGATAATATGGATAAGAGGGAGGAAACCCCCTCTTACACCACATGGCTTGATGGTAAATCCATGATGGTATTCATTTTATTTCCTCCCCTCATATTGTTTGATGTGGAAGAAGGA
This sequence comes from Taxus wallichiana var. yunnanensis, assembly GCA_018340775.1. Classification (NCBI taxonomy): domain Eukaryota; kingdom Viridiplantae; phylum Streptophyta; class Pinopsida; order Cupressales; family Taxaceae; genus Taxus; species Taxus wallichiana. The sequence continues at coordinate 126,867,420 of CM031240.1, forward strand.
CTATTCATATGGTTTAAACCTCCTCTTCCATCCTTTGGAAGGAAACCATGTTTGGTTTTGAAAATAATTCCAACGAGGAGGCTTGGTGTTTGGGATGGAGTGATAAGTAGGTTATAGTAGTTGGATAGTTAAGGAGGGTATTATGGAGATTATTTTAGTGTTCGTATGGTTGGTTCACAATATGGCTTATTATGGGCTCCTTGCCACTCCTCCCCTTCGAGGAAAACATGGAGGTCTCCTCTTTTGATTTTTGGTGTTCTTATTGTTTTTTTGCATAGAAAATGTATGTGTGTTATCACATTTTGTTTACTCATTACTTGTGAAATCTTGAGGCATGCATTCTCTCTCCCATGGGCTTGGGGGAGGCTAATGTGTTCTCCATTTAGTGGAAATGGCATGTTATGATGTAATTTGGGTGGTAAGAAACCGAGCCCCTTTTCTATTGTAATAATTGTTATGCCTTCTCCTATCTTGAGAAGAAGCGTAAATCATTTCACTTCAAGTCTTGTGTCATTTTATTCTCTCTTTTAGAATAAGGGTTGGGATATTATAAACTTACTTCTACATTTTTCAAAGTATACTCCTATCCTTTTATTGTTGCATGTTGTGTAAACCTTATTTAATGGAAGTTCATGGGTATGCTTTTATCTATTGAAATTAATATTGTAAGGCTTGGATTATGGGAATTGGGAGGTTGATTTTTCTATTGTATGGTAATGGATATTTGAAGGAATGGATGTATGTTGAGTTCAATAAATTTTTCACCCATACTCTATTTGATGAGCTTATTGTTTTGAGATAAAATATTTTCACATATTACTTCACTTTTTTACCAATTTATGTCCATACTTTTATGGGTGCGGAAGTAAAGAAAGCAGGTTTTGTTGTTGCATTTATAGTATTTTTTTAGTACTAAAATGTAAAGTGATAGTGGGGTTTTTTGCTTTGTAATAAAACCTAGAAAAATATTTTTCACAATATTTCTCTTATTATGTTCAAACCTGTAAGAATAGAATTATTAAAAACATGATGTGAATTCAAATTAATCTCTCATTAATATTATTAATAAATTTAGAAACATGAAGGAGTAAACAAAGTTTATAGTTGAAAATTTTATCATGGGAAAAACCTCTTCTATCTTTGTGTCCAAAATTTGAAAGAGTTTAACCAATATTTTTCTCTCGAAATTGTTAAACCATTCTCCTATTTTAAGAGTTGTTTTCCTTAAAAGAAAATAAGAAATGAGTTTTTAATCAATTATTTTTCATGGAAATTTCCTCCTTAATATATTTTCAAAATAATTCAAACCAAATTAAAGTATGTGTTGTTATATATATGTGTGTGTGTGTGTGTGTGTGTGTGTGTGTGTGTGTGTGTGTGTGTGTGTGTGTGTGTTCCCTTAATACATCTGATATTTAAATGTAATGTATATTTAAATACATTTAAATATTAGATGTATTAAGGGAACATGTGTGTGTGTGTGTGCAAACTAATCAACCGTGTGTTCAATTTAATTGTTGAGAAAATAAATGAAAACCCAATGACGGGAGAAACCGGCCACACCACCCCCACCTTCTTGAAATATCCTGTGGTGTGGCCACGACGACACCAAACCCTCCTTTGTGTAAACCCCACTGCCGCTGGCCCACCGCTCATTGTTCAAACACTCGACAAACCACAACCATAATGAAATCTTGCAAACCAAATACCTTTTTATACATACATACATACATACATACATACATACATACATACATACATACATACATACATACATACATACATACATACATACATATATATATATATATATATATATATATATATATATATATATATGCATAAAGGAAAACAAAAGTCGATTAAGGAAATGAATCTCCCAAATGACCTCCATGGCCTTCTTCCTCCTCCCTAGATTAACCTATAAAAATGATGAGAGAATAATAAAAACAAAATTAAAAACATGAGACATAAAGTAAAGGATTATGGTCGTAGGATATCCCTTAAATCTAGGGTAGAAAACACAAGAATGCAAGGGCCTAGATTAAATCCTACAACTTTAAATTGGTGGGATAGATATTTTAAGGGAATTAGGTACAATTAATTTAAAGGTAACTTAGAGATTTTATCTGGGAACCGTGGGGATTTGGGGTCATAAATTAAATATATTGGGCAAAACTAACTAGTGAAAAGAACTAGTGATCCTTAAAATGAACTAGTGGGCTTAATTTAAAAGGTGTGCATTTAGTAAGTTGATTAAATTAAAATATATTGGGATATGTCCCTTTAAATTAATTAAACGATATGATAGGCTTTAACGGCATAATGAATGTTCATTCTCTTAAATTAATTTAATTTAATTTAAGCTAGACAAAGGGGTATGCAAATCAGGGAAACATAATGGAAAATAAAATAGTATAAGTGCATCATGGGTTATAGTTCGAACGCAATTGGGGAATAAAGAATTTATAATAAATAATAACTAAATACAAATTACACTAATTTTAATACATTTGAGTTTGGTTTGTATGAGAAAATATGGGTCACTACATCCGGTATCGAGCTCGGGGTTTACAACACTGGATGCTCGGGTAATTGTAAAATTAAATTAATAATGGTTAAATCAATAAACATAACCCATTTACTTGTTTCCGATACCTTAAACAAACACATAAAGTTTCCTTTTCTTTTCATACACAAGGTGTCTGCTCATGGCCAGGAGAACTTGGTTAGTCGGGATTTTGGATTTAGGTCACCTACGTCCAATCCACTTACCCCTAAGTTAGGACAAGAAATATTAGAGGAATTATAACAGATGATGAGAGTTCTATAGAAGTGTCTCCCTATATAGCAGAGAAAGGAGAGGATATTAGCCATCGAGGAGAGGATACTCTGCTAGAGAAGGACACACACTAGAGGCACATTAGCATGACATTAAGATATGGGATAGGACCCATATCCCTTCCATTCACTTTGAGAGGGTAGATTCTTTTGTCGAGGCCACTCTCATAGCATTGAGAGACTACTTAATGAGGTAAAACCACATTCACCTGATGTGGGGATGGTTGGACATCAACATCATGATCACGACATAGGAAGTGTGACTAGAGATATTCTTTGTCTAAAACTACCCAAGTATTGTGGAACCATAGATGGATTTGGGGTCGAGTCATGGCTTCTAATAATTGACACTTACTTTGGATGAAACTCATATGAGAGAAACATCAAGGATACATTCTCTATACACCTCCTCCATGACACAACATACATATAGTGGAGGACCGAGGAGTGAAAGATCCGCTTGAATAGAGACTTGGTGACTTGGGAGTTTTTTGAGGAGTGATTTAGAGTCCAATACATATTTGAACACTTTTTTCAGAAGAGGATTGATAAGTTCCATGATCTTCGATAGGGTTCATCCATGGTTGCAAAGTATGAGAGTGGATTTCTAGATTTATTGCAGTATGTTGAATATATTTATGACATGAAATTGCATGTGAATAGGTTTATTCAAGGAATAAATAAAGACTTAGTTGGGGCTGTTATGATGTTATCTCCTCCACCACTTGTAAAGGTTGTGGAGAAGGCCTACTTAGTTGAGAAGAATTTTTTTCCTAAGAGCATAGAGACCTAACTAGGGGTAACTTTTAGGAGAGGATGCAATCCTTCTAGGACTAGAGGTCATAGGGTACAACACCACCCTTAAAGGATGATTCAAGCCCGACATCCCATCCCGAGAATTTCACCACATACCTAGCAACAGCCTTGATCTTAGAAACATGCACATTAGAAAGCAAAGGACTAAGAAGATACAAAGCATGCAAAGAGGTGGAGTTCAAGGAGGTTTTTGTGTGGGAAGAGACAAGAGACGGGGCACCCAATAACTACATCTAGCTCATACAAAATAGTCTTCTAGAGTCATCCCAAGTAGTTCCGTACACCAAAGTATAAGAGGGACTCCTACATACAAAGGACCAGTTGGATGTTTCATTTTTGGGTCTTATTATCACTACATGCATATGTGTCAACAAAAACTCACAACCATTGATATAAAATAGTTTTAGACATAGGACGTGCTCATCATTTCTATGTAGAAGTGGATAGCTATGAGGTTAAGCATCAAGACATGGTCATCGAGACTATATGTACTATCGGGGTATTTATGTCTCAGCTTCTTTTTGATCTAGGAACATCAAATTCATTTATTTCACTATCTACAATAAACCTATGTGGGCTAGTGGTGGCTATGTAGCCGATAGTTGGTACATTGAGTTGGCATCTAGATTAGAAATTTTAGTGGATACCTACGTGGAGATTTGTGTATTTTATTTGGGAGTATTCTCCACTACCTTGGACTTTCAATTGTTGTCTTTGGGATCCTACGAGTTTGTTCGGGTATGGATTGGCTCGAGTATCATAAGGAGAAAGTGGATCAGGAGTAAGATCATTGAGTGTTAGGATGACCCTTGGAATTTAGTTGTTATTTCTAGGATGCAGAGGCCTATTTCCTTACATTTCATCTCGGATAAGAAAATCAAGTGGAGCATGTACTAGGGTTTTCATTTTTTTTTATTACAATCAAGCACCAATTATAGTTTACTTCAGACCATTCACCTCTTGATGAGCATGTGGTATTGAGGGAGTTTGTAGATGTATTTATAATGTAGCCAACTTTAACACAAACTCAATACACTACAAATATCTTGAACTCAAAGAAAATAAATCTTCTTCTTCGTTATTGAATCATGAATTACAATTCTTCATAAAAAGGAAAAAAACTCCCAACTTGAGTCGCTAAGAAAACTCTAACTAACTTTGATTAAATTTACTCTAGGTGGCAGAATTTACTATTTTAGCAGTTTACTAGAACTTGCTATTCATAGTAAGTTCCCATGCTTATCCATATAGGCATATAAATTTCCACACATATTTTACATGCCTAAATTAGAGGAATTTCTAACTTTCTAACCTATTATGCATTCAAGATATTGAAATTTACTAATGTCGTAAAATAGGAATAAACTAAATTATAACTTAGATCTTAATTTTCGGCCTTTAGATGGAAGTTTTCATGCCCCAAAATATCTCAAAACATGATCTAGAAAGAAAGGTTTGATGAAATGTGTGTTCATCTCGTCAAAAAAAGTGGTGAAAAAAAAATAACTCGAATGGACACCCAGAGAAAAAGTTATGACCTTTTCAATTTCCTTCTAAAAATAGCGCATCAATTTCTAATCGAACTTCCTGGATTACCACCCTATAGAGAGGTGGATTTTACCATAGGCCTAGTACCAGGAGCAGCACCAAATTATAGGGAACCTTATTAGATGATGGATCCAGAGCTTTATGAGCTCAAGATTTAGCTAGAAGAGTTGTTTGAGCAGGGCCCCATTCCCCATAGTGTGTCTACTTTGGGGGAACAAGTTATTTACGTGTGAAAGAAGGATGGTTCTCTCAGGATTTGTTTATATTTTAGGAAGCTTAATAAGGTCACAATTAAGAACCATTTTCCACTTTCAAGGATTTATGACTTGTTTGATCAAATGAGGGGTGCCAAAGTGTTCTCCAAGATTAATCTCACGTGATCATACCACTAGTTGCGAATCGTAGATGTAAATATTTACAAAATAGCTTTCCACACTCATTATGGTCATTATGAGTTCAATGTTGTACCTTTTGTTTGGCCAATTCTCTAAATGTTTTCATGAGCCTCATGAATGGGATTTTTAGGACCTTTTTGGACCATTTTGTCTTAGTGTTTCTGGATGATATATTGATATATTCTCGTTCTAAGGAGGAACACAAGGATCATTTGAGATAGGTGCTATAGGTTTTGAGAGATTAGAAGATTTTTGGGAACTTAGAATAGTGCATTTTCTTTAAGTTAGTGATTCAATACTTAGGTCATATTATATCTTGTGAGAATATCTCATTAGATCCCTTCAAGAGACAATCCATTCTTGATTAGCTCGCACCCACATCAACGAAAGAGGGGAGGAGTTTCATGGGATTAGTAGGGTACTACCGCAGGTTGTTCGTAACTTTTCTAGGATTGCATATTGTATTACTTCTCTTCAGTGAAAAGGGAAGAAATTTGACTGGTCAGAAAAATGTGAGCATGATTTTTAGTTACTTAAGGAAAGACTTACCACGACACCTATCATAACAGATTCTGGATCCATTTGGATAATTTTTGGTTTGTATCGATGGTTCCTTAGAAGGTATTAGAGTAGTTCTCATGCAAGAGTGTCACATCATATTTTGAGTCTTGTAAGATGAAATATTATGAGCTTAACTATCCTACCCATGACTTGGAGCTTGCAGCAGTAGTTCATGCTCTAGTGTGTTGGCATCATTTCCTTTTGGGTAGGCCTTTCATATTGATGACTAATGACTGTATCCTTCAACATATATTCTCATAGCCAAACATCGGTGCTTGTCAATGATGATGGATGGAGTGATTATGTAAGTATGACATGGATGACTAATATATATCAAGGGAAACTAGTATGTAATCGTAGATGCCTTGAGTAGATGAAAACATTTGATTTCTGCTATGGCACTTCAATCATACCTTCAAGGTAATATTATTCAACATCTTCTAGGGGACATATTTTATGAGGGTGCTAAGTAGATGTTTGAGTCTCAAGGTTCCTTAGGAGTTAGGTATATAGGATACATTTTAGAAGTAGGCGGTCTACTTTAGTTTCAAATGTGCATTTATTTGCCTAAGGAAAATGATATTTATATATTTATTATTTCAAATGCTCATCAAGGCCCATACGCAACACATCTAGGAGTGAAGAAGATGCACACCAATACAAGAAATTTATATTATTTTCCAGGTCTTCATCGGGATATAGAAGATTTTGTAGCTTGTTTACTTGAGTGTCAGAGGGTCAAGGCCTAGCATTCCCATCCCGGAAGACTTTTATATCCTCATGAAATTTCCTAGTGGAAATGTGATGTCATCTCCATGGAATTCATTTCCGGTCTCCTTGTCTTCTTATCATTATGATGCCATCCTGGTCACTACAAATAAGTTAACCAAGGTTGCACACTTTTCCCCAACCAAGGTCACCTATAATGCAATCTCCATTACCAAAGTATTTATGGAGGATATTTTCATATTACATGGGATTGAAGACTATTATTAATGACAAGGACACCATCTACACTTAAAAATTATGGGCATATTTTTACACCGCTCTAGGAACACGATTAATTTCAATTCAACATACCACCCAGAGACAGATGGGTAGACAAAGAGGGTTAATCAGGTACTTGAGGATATATTTAGGATTTATGTGATGGATAAAAACATAAGTGGGATGATTACTTACACCTTGTCAAGTTTTCCTACAACAACACTTAGCACAACTCTATCGGTATGGATCTTTATCAATCTTGTGTGGCTGACCTTACAAGACACCTTTGAGTTGAGATAGTTTCGACAATAGGGTTGTAATTGGGCCATATTACCTTCAAGACTTAGTGCAACATATTATTCTTATTAGGAAACGTCTTGAGTAGGCTAGAGCATACCAAAAGGCATATGCAGACACTACGAGGACTGAAATCACTTTTTTCCTCGTGTGATGGAAAAATAATTTTTTGATTGGGAAAATTAGTGGAGTATCACCAATAGTGTGTGGGAATTAGTCCCTCTACTTGAATGGGGAAGCTCCATTTATTGAAAATAAGAAATGAAAATGATCTAAACTAACTTATATGGTGGCTCGAAGACTGGTGATCACAAAGGAATACTTCCCTCAACGTGTAACAATTTCTTGTACTAAACAAACGAAAAGAATTTTTTTTAGGGAGGGAGATAGGAGAAAACTAAGAAACGACATTTAATCAAGAAATAACATAACATAGTTTATTGCATTCAAACTAGAATATTTCACTTGCAATCAATTAGAAGAAACCATTTACAAAGAAAGAGGAATAATCAACAAAAAAATAAAGTCTTATTAAATCATTTTGCACATGATTAAAATGCTCCTAAAGTACAAGTTAAGATGGAGATAGAAATTTAGTAGATAATGAACAAAGGAAATGAAGGCACTTGCTTCTAGAAAGAAACTAAGAGATAGTAAACAAGTATAACTCGATTGCCTTGAAATAAGGGCGTCATTCATATTTAGAATACAAGGAATGTCTTTTCATCTCCCCACATGACCTTTCACCTTCCTTCATGACTATTAACTCTTTGGATTATGAAATTTGGTGGTCCTTTTCCTTTGTGACCTTTTGAATTTGTAACCTTTGAGTACCGGTTGTTATACGTCAATACATTTTTCTTGTTCTCCCGATTGTCAACACATTTTTCTTATTCCTAGTCATCAACATTTTTCTCATTCTTGGTCATCAACGCATTCTTCTCACTCCCGATTGTCAAATTTGTTTTCTTGTTGTTGTCCATCAACACATTCTTCTCATTCCTAGACATCATCAAAAACTTTATCCTAGTCATCATTAGAGTCTTGTTGTTCTCGTCCGTCATCAAATGTTTTCTCTCGGATGTCAATAGAATAATCATATTCCCGGATGAAATTGAAACCTTGTTTCTGTCAGTAATAGAACCATTCTATTACAATCTAGTAATACTCTTTTCATGTTCCCGTTTGGTAACACATTTGTTTTCCTAGACGGGTAACACTTTGGTATCTCAAGACCAAATTTTATTTTATTCATTTTTCAAAGCATCAAAAGTTAATGAAATTTGGTCATATGATATATGAAAATTTATGGAAAATTTCCAATGAATCAAACGATAATATTTATAATTCCTGAAAATGATTTCCTCATCATTTTTACGCATATTTTAAATTTTTCCTCCATACGCACACCACTAAACTGAGTGATAGGAAGATTTTATGATCACCGCATACTACAAAGATCATATAGGCTATGAACTACACCGACTATAATTTCATTTGAGTTTTTTATGTGCTCTTGAATATTCATGAGTCTCCTAAAACCTTTTGGACAAGTTACACCTTATACAAGGGCCTTTGTGCCACATCGTCAGATGATTTTTCACGTCTCAAAATTTTCAAAATATATCCTTGATGATTCTAACATGATGTAGTTATTTTATATCTCCAATTCGTAGGGTATAAGCTTATAACTATTTACAGGGATCCTAAAACTCTTCAAACAAGGTGACTAGCTTTTTTAGAACATGCATTTCCCAATACCTTACTCATAAAGACCTTGATTTTGTATAATTTGTTCCTAAAATTTTATTTTATCCCAAAAATTTTATAAAATACCTTGAATGATCACATATCTCTATCATACACTACTTAGAGGCATTATATATTCTTGGTAAATTTCAAGAGACACTCTGCAGTGCTAAAAGTCTTAAAATAGGCCTTTTTAGGCCTCGAGGAGAAACTCCTTCCAGGTGAATCATAACGAGCTCGTGAATTTCTTTCCACAAACTTACCTACACATGAAACACACTTAAAATCTATTTAGCACATCTCTCTCAACCATAATGGGGATTTCGTAGCTGTGACAAGCTATAAATTTAGCATGAAAACATGGTGACAAAGTATCATTGAGATTTCGTAAGCATAAGAGCCTAATCCACTATAGAAAGGGTTCTACGCTTTCACCTCACTTTGTGGGGCCATTTGAGATCTTAGAAGTCATAGGTCCAGTTTCCTACCACTTATCTTGACCTCCTCGCCTAACCCAGGCCCACGATGTATTTCATGTTTCATTTTACGTAGATATGTACCTAATATTTCTCATGTATTGGATTGGTCGGAATTATAGGTGAAGGATGAAGGACAATATAGACTAGAGCCCATGTGTATCTTGGAACATAAGAGATTGGACCTTTGTGAGTGAGAATTGGACCATTAGAGTATATTGGGACCGATATGATGAGATCAAAGCTACTTGGGAGGATGCAACACCATTGAGGGAAAGATATCCTTATCTCTTGTAGTGAAGTACAGGAGGAAGTCTAATCTTAGGAGAGGGGATGTAGTGCCCACCTCTTCTTGCATCAGTTCATTTGCTAAATCATTGCTTTTACTAGATTATGGACATGGATTTTAGTACTATTTGGATACTATGTGGTTTCATTATGGATCATTTGGTGACAAATGTGATGATTAGGGCATGTAGCACCAATCTAGCATTATGATGATTATCTTATTTTCTTACATTATATGGTTTTGGATACTAACAAGTTGTGATATTTGTCATTTTTAAATTCATATATGATGGATGGATATATAATGTTGTCGTATACTTTGATATCCTTAGTTGATAATGGTAAATTTAATGTCATCATGAAAGTGTTTAGATGGATCTTATAGCTCTAGTTACTATGCGTGTATGTTGTTAGTGCTTAGCCATTCCATACATACATTGATTGTTGTATAGTTAGAATGATTATCCATGATTGATTTACTAATATAATTTAATTTATTTATTGTATCGAGTATGTATGTTTAATGTGTGAATTGAGTGTGCTAGATTACAGGGCACAAAGGAGAACGTGGGTTTCAAAGTTACATCTCAAGTTGCACAAGTGACTCACCGAATGAGCCTTTTAGAAATGTATGATCTTTATGTAGCCTTGTTTTTTTGTGGCGTATTCATGTTTGGACACCATTGGTGATTCCTAATGTATCTATGTTAATTTTAATTTGTTTAAGCCTTGTGATAAGCTAGTTTAGGGACCTAATGGTCCCCACATGCATTAGAGATGTTTTATGTTAATTAATCTTGTTTTTAATGGTTTGGGACAACCTAATCATCATTTTAGTGGGCCCCACCACCTCTTCCTTTGAGCCACTTTACTAAATGATGTATTTGTAAGGGCCTCTTTTCACATTGGGGGTCTCCCTTACATTGAAATGAGCCCTTGGACCCTACATATGGGTAGGAGGGTCTCTTTTGAAGGTCAAATGGGATTTTCCCTCCTATATGACCCCTCTCTTGTCACCATATTGTAAGTGTGGTTGATTTTTTTTTCTAAAAAAATTGAAGTTAGTTGGATTATTGACATTTTACGAAATTTGGGAGATTACCTCCTAAATGTGTTTTGTTTTATGCTCAATATGATTAGGGAAATATTTTGTTAGAGAATGAGATGGGAGACACATGTCACCCTCTCATTTGTGAGGATTTGTGTTTGTTAATTCTTTTTATACCTCATCGTTGAGAGGGGTATCAAGTTTTTCTTTTCATTTTTACTATTGGAATTAGAGAAAGCTTGGAGTTTGAGAGAGCTTGGTTTGTTCTGGAAATTGGAAAGATATTTTTGTGGTATGTCTTCATACCTTTTGTTTGTTTTGTTCCTATGGAATAGTATGCAAAAGAAAATAGTTGTTTGAATCATGTATGTTGGATGTTTGTTTGTGGGTATGTTTTTATTCTTTTCCATTTCATTTTCTCCATCCATCCTATTTTTTGGTGGATTTTGGAGTTCTAACAGAAAAGGGATGAAATCCCCTCTTACACAACATAGATCGATGGGAAATCCATGATGGTCTTTATTTTATTTCCTCCCCTCATATGGTTTTATGTTGAAGAAGGAATGTTCATATGGTTTGAACCTCCTCTTCCATCCTTTCGCAAGGAAACCATGCTCGGTTTGCAAATCCATCCAAGGAGGAGGCTTCGTGTTTGATATGGAGTGATAAGGAGGGTAATTTGGATGGAGAGATAGGGAGGGTATTATTTACATTATTTTATTGTTCCTATGATTGGTTAAAAATATGGCTTATTATGGGTGCCTTGCCACTCTTTCCCTTTGAGAAAACATGGTGTTATCTACTTGTTATTGTTGGTATTCTTATGGTTGTTTTGCAGTGAAAATGTATGTGTATTATCCCTTTTGTCTACCCCTTACTTGCACATTCATGAGGCATGCATTATCTCTCTCCTATGGGCTTGGAGGGAGGCTAGCATGTCCTCTACTTGATGGAGATGGTATGTGATTATCCCATTTGGTTGGTAGGAAATTGGGCCCCTTTTCTCTTTTCATTGAAGACTCTATTGTGTTGTGGAAGCCTGGAAAAATACACTTGGAGAATACAAGAAAAAGTTTGAAAATTTGGCACTTAGTTTCCCATTTAGCGGAGACTAGTCCTCTAGCATTTTAGTATGATTTTGTAATGATGTTGTAATAAATTTTATTCTTTCTCCTATCTTGAGAAGAAACTTAAATACTTTCACCTTAAGTATTTTGTCATTTTATCCTCTCTTTGAGAATAAGGGTTGTGATATTAGAAAAAAAAATATTGTAATAGACTCTTATCCTTGTATCGTTGTATGTTTTGTAAACCTTTCATGGGTATATTCTTATCTATTGAAATGAATATTGTAAGGCTTGGATTATGGGAATTGGGAGGTTGATTTTTCTATTGTATTGTAATGGAGCTTTAAAGGAATGGATGTATGTTGAGTTCAATAAGTTTTTTACCCATACTCTAGTTCATTACATTATTATTTTGAGAGAAAATACTTTCACTTATTAGTTCATTTTTTTATCAAATGATGTTCCTACTTTTATGAGTTATGGAAGTAAAGAAAGCATATTTGGTTGTTTCAATTCTAATATTTTCTTAGTATTAAAATGTAAAGTGATAGTGAAGCCTTTAACCTTGTAATAACACCTAAACAAATTATTTTGTCATAATTTTTTTATGATTATGTTTAACCATTGAGAATAGGAATATAGTAAACATGATCTGAATTTAGCTTAATCTCCCATCTATATTCTCAAGAAATTTAGAAACATGAAGGAGTCAACAAAGTTTATAGTTGAAAATTTTATCATGGGAAAAATATTTTCTATCTTTGTATCCCAAAGTTGAAAGAGTTTAACCTATCTTTTGTTCTTGAATTTATTACACAATTTTCGTATTTTAAGAGTTTTTTTCCTTAAAAAAAAATATAGGAGTTTTTAATCAATTACTTTTCATGGAACTTTCCTCCTTAACATCTATGCAAAATAATTCAACCCACAATTAAAATATATGTATATGTATATGTACACACACACACACACACACACACACACACACACACACACACACACACACACATGTGTGCGTACACACACACACACATATATATATATAGACACACACACACACACACACACACACACACACACACACATATGTATATACATATATGTGTGTGTGTGTGTGTGTGTGTGTGTGTGTCACACACACATACATATATACACACACACACACACACACACACACACACATGTATATATATATATATATATATATATATATATATATATGTGTATGTGTGTGTGTGTGTGTCTATATATATGGTTATAGCATACAAGTGTACACTTACATACACACACACACATTTTAAACCCACACACAGTAAATAAATATATATATATATATATATATATATATATATATATGGATGTATGTGGTATGTATATCTTAAAAATGCATGTTTGGTCATATATGTGTTGTGTCATGTGTGTGTGTGTGTGTGTGTGTGTGTGTGTGTGTGTGTGTGTGTGTGTGTGTGTGTGTGTGTGTGTATGTGTGTATATGTATATATACACACACAGTATACATACACATATATATATGTATGTATGTATATGTATATGTATATATACATATACATATACATACATATATATATCTGTGTGTGTGTGTGTGTGTGTGTGTGTGTGTTCAATTTAACAAAGGAGTAAATAAATGAAAACCCACTCGGCGGGAAAATCGACACACCGCCCCCTCTTGGTATAACATATCCATGACTTCGTGTGATTTTGGCCACACCACGTCTCTTCTAATGTAGCGCGACCATACTGCACCCTCCCCTCTCCTAAACTCCACCTGTCACAACTCGCCACCCACCATTCAAACCCTCACACAGGCCACAACCATACGAAATCCTCGTGAACCGAATATGTTTATTAACAAAGATATGTATGTATGTATGCACATCTATATGCATAAAGGAAAAAAAAATCAAAACCCTAGTTAATGGAAATAAAAAGGAAAAAAGGGCAAGAACTTAAAAACCTCTCCATGAAAATATGTTCACTAAGGAAATGAAGATCCCAAATGGCCTCCATGGCCTTCTTCCTCCTCCCTGGATTAACATGTGCAAATGAGGATAGAATAATCAAAACAAAAGTAAAAAGGAGAAACATAAAGAAGAGGATTAGGGTTGTAGGAAATCCCTAAAATCTAGGGTTGAAAATTAAAGAATGAAATGGCCTAGATTAAATCGTACAACTTTAAATTTGTGGGACAAGTGTTTTGTGCGTATTGGGTAAATTAATTTAAAAGGGGACTTAGGGGATTTAACTAGGAACCATGGGGAGTTGGGGGTATAAATTAAATATGTTGGGGAAAACTAACTAGTGGGAAACCTAGTGATCTTTAAAATGAACTTTTGGGCTTAATTTAAAAGGTGTGCATTTAGTAAGTTTATTAAATGAAAAAATATTGCGCATAGGTCCCTTTAAGTTAATTAAATGATATGTTATACTTGGGCGGCCTAATGAATGTTCCTTCTCCTAAATTAATTTATTTTAATTTAAGCTGTAGACAATGGGGTATGTAACCCGAGAGACATAACGTAAAGTATAATTGTATAAGTACACTACGGGTTTTAGCCCAAACATAGTTGGGGAATAAATAATTTATAATAAATAATAAATTAAAAATATTTACCCCGATTTTCATACATTTGAATTTTGGTTGTGTGTGTGCGAAAATATGGGGCACTAGAGTTTACATTTTCCTCGGTTGACAACCCCTCATGTTTACCTTTGAAATTAAGTTTTAATGTTTGGTATGTAAATGTAATTGTATAGTTTTAAACTTTATTTTTTCTATGATTTCGACTAATACATACCTAATTTATATTCTATCGTGATGACATCCTCTTCCGTCAACTTAATCTCACTAGCGTAAATTTTTTTACTCATCTACAAAATTCAAGTACATTAATAAATTTTACTCTAACTTAGACTTCTGCTACAACCTTTGTCTTTCATATTTAATTAGCTTTAATGAATTTCCTATTTTTATATATATGAATGTTAATTACATTTTATATCTCATTAATGGAGAGATCGACCCTTCTTGACAAACCAAACCTGCAAAACGCTTTTGGTGGCTCGCCCACAAAGTTCCCTATGCAACTACCTAGGTTATATAGGGCATAAAAACACCCTTGATATTACATACACGGTTGAATCATGTTTTTGAATAGAAAATAAACCTATTTTGATTGAATGATTGAATGTCAAAACAAATAAATGTCTATAACAAATTAAAATTGAAAGTTGGTATAAATATGGGATTTTCTCCTTCCCAAACCTCTCATTTACACTAATTTTATGGCCTGTTCAAAATAACATTGCCCATTTATTCCCTCAGGATGATTTTATGTGTATTTTTCTTTTAATATATGCCTCTTTTTATTTGTAAACAACTTTTACAATTTTTTAGGCTCTATGCTCAAGTTAAATTGGGGGAGATAATGATTCAAACAGACATCTCACATTGAGGATATAGATGAAGCTCTTCTACCAAGACAAGATACAAGTAATTCATAGAAATTAGTACACACACTTTATAAAGAAAGCAAAAATATTCGTTTACTATTTCAATTGAAAATTCTATCCTTAGATTCTATTCTTTTTTACGGTAATTGCTTTATTATTTTGTTGTCATTTGTTTTAATTTATGATTTTAAAAATCACTATAATGAAATTTGCATTCAGAAAGATAAACCAATCTCTATAACTCTATTTTTTTGCTTTAGGTTCGTTACTTTCTACTTGTTCTCGGGGTGAGTTTGTTGTTTTAGAAAAAGAAAAACTAAAAGTTAAGATATGTTTGAATCCATTCTTCTTTGTTTTTAAACTATACTGAGCTTGCGAATTGAAATCAAGGTCATTTATGTCAGTATCGAAAACAAACAAAGCCAGAAATAGAAGAAAGTGCACACACCAAATAAGGCAAAAGCAATATGATAATCACCCAAAAATATTATTACTTATAGAGAAGAATTATTTTAATGCTCTAATTTGTTTCTTTGGAATTATTCTTTTTACATTTACACTATATTTTCCTTTTAGTTTTTCTTGATAAGTTTTTTATTTGTTTGTAATTAAACTTCTGCATGCAATTATTTGTTTCTATTTTTATTTAAATTATACTTTTAAAAAAATTGCACCATGGTCAATTAATTTTTATGTGGTGACATACACAAGTACATATAAAATGGTCTATGGAAGATTAAAAAATAAATATTTTTCTAAAATGGATGTTTTGAATAACTCCAATATCTTAAATTAAATTTTTGTAAGGAAAATTAGAAATTGAACCTTGAACATGATGTCGAAATAATTTGAGTAAATTATATATTCGATTGGAATGAGATCGTGAACATGGATAACATACATTTTGTCATACGTTTGAATAATTAATATATTGATTTTATTTCTTGTGATTGTTTCTCATATTGATTCTATTTTTAGAAAATATTGACATAGTTTCAATATTTATTGATGAATTTAAATTTAAAATTGTTAATAATATATTTAGATGCCCTAATTGTAAAGATCAACTCGACTCGATTTTGTACATAATATTATCATTATTAATATTCTCTTATAAATGTCTTCTATTTTGGTAATTTAAAGTCTTTAAGAGACAAAACAAAAAAAGGAGAAAGACAAGATTAGTGATAAGTCCATGTGTTAATTCCATGTATACACTCTCATCTTTATTTAGTAGCTGATTATCTAGTATTTTATTGGTGTTATAAAATTTTCATGTTTTTTGTGCTTTATAAGATGGGATAATGAATATATATCACACATGTAAAATCGATACCCTCGTATACGTGTGTGTAGACTCGTTTCACACGCTCATTGTATATTTGTTGACACAATGAAGATATGAAGCCAATTAAAACATGTCAAAATCCCCGAGACTCCTACATGGATGTTATGAATCAGAACATTCGGGCAAGGAATAATTTTGTAGGAAAGCGGTTTTTTGTAGATATTGTTCACCATAGAAGGAAAAATATGAGTTGAAATAAAATAAATGAGGGGATTATTACAAAAATTAAATTAGATGATATAGGGACTATTTTTATTTTTAATTTTAGGATGAAAAAATTCTAGGGGATTCTACCTAATCTATGAAACTGTAGAAGATGTAGTCTTGTTTGAACCGAAACAAACCGATCAAAATTCAATTGATGATTCAAATCCAAGAGCTAAAAATTATTTTCGAAAAAGGTCAAATAAATTAATCGAGGTTAATAAATTATGGTGCTTGAAATGAAGACAAGAGAGTTGCATATGTTGACATTAAAAAACAATATTCCTATATGCATTTATAGTTTACATGGGGTTTAGAAACTTCATTTATCATTCTTGGTAGCTTCTTGTATCTAAATAATGTAATTTTGCACTCACAATTTACTATTGATCTATAAAAGGTTGTGTTTTGTAGTGTAGGTATATGTAAAATCAATTATCTTCTATTTAATGTTGAATGATTGATGATAAAATTAAATTTTCCTCCTTTTTAAGCATAATAGGATTTTTGGAATGCCCTTTTATTGATTTTCTTATATGAAAAGTACTCGATATTTTCAATACATATTGACACAGTTCAATTTTAAAATGTTAATTCTATTTTTACAATTTTTTTCTTGTATGAACGACACTCAAGGGTTTGGTACTTATTAACATAGTTATAAACTATTAATTGTCTTTTTAGATACGTTTTTTTTTTATAATGCTTATTAGTATTGTTCGGAGTCATATAAAACTATGTTATTAGTTTATTTATATCTAAGGCTTACTACTCATGGAAAACATTGCCATCGATTTTATTTTCTGCAATCATAAAATTCTATGTTATCAATTTACATGTATTTGTAAAGATTTAATGTTATTTAAACAATAATTAAAAAAATGGTAACTATAAAGATTAACTCGTTTTGATTTTGTACATAGTATTATAATTAGTAAATACTTAATGGCAACCTCGAACCTAAATAACATAATTAAGTAATTGCAGATGATAAAAAATGCCTTAAACACTCTTTCAACAAATTAAAAACTCATAAAATGTCCTAAACATGAAATGATCATCATTCAATAACAACACTTATATGAATTCTTAAAACATGCGAATTTTAAGTATTGGACACTTGACACCAAATTTTAAACTCCAAACCATCAAACATATTAAAAATCATGGACGCTACGTTGAATAATACAATTGAAATTCTAAAGATGAACAATGGTAAATCATGAATCATAAATCATAAATAACAAACCCTAGCTACTAAATATAAGCATTATACATTCAATTATTTCCACGAACATGAATTTTAAACATGGCATTAGGGTTTAAAGCACTAATTTTTCTCATTGAATAACATTTGAAACATTTATATGACATTGTAAACTATATCATAAACCATAAAAACAAAACATGATCCATAAATCTTAATTGTACACACTAAACCCCAAACCATAAAAACTAATGGATAAATGTGAGTACAAATTAGACTTAAATCATGTTTTAACTATAAATGTCAAATATTGAACATGAAATTTTGGAGAGTAAATACTAAATGTGGAACTATTTAAACACGAACCATAAATTTTAATTGTACACACTAAACCCCAAACCCTAAAAACTAATGGATAAATGTGAGTAGAAATTAGACTTAAAGCACATTTTAAACCAAAGAAACATAAAATATAAAATATAAATGCTAAAGTATAGATGCAAATAATAAATGTTGTTTATAATCACTAAACCCTATACCCTAAACAAAATTTCTAAACACTAAATCCTAAATGTTTGACTATGATTAGGATTGTCTCTAGGGTTTATATTTTATTTATTTGGATCTTTGCATGATTTCTTAGAGAGGTACATTAGTGTTTAGTGTTTAAATTTAGGGTTTAAAATCCATGTTTAGTGTTTAGGATTCCACATGTAGGGTTTTATTTTCTTTTCATATTTTATAGTTTTCATCAACCCCACTAAAGATGGTCAATATGCCATAAATAATCATTTTTAACCCTAAAATATCATTCGATACCTAACAAACTAATTGGATATTATGAATATTAGCACTCATCCCAAAAACATAAAAATTGTACATAACCACAATTTGTAAACCATTAACCAAAAACATATACAATAATGATGGTGATGATAATGATGATCATGGTAGATGAAAATGACCATGATCAGAACGATAAAAATCATGATCATGATATGACAATGATTATAGTGATGATGAAAATAATGACAATGGATATGATGATGATGAAAATGATGAAAAAGATGGTGACGAAGATAATTGTGATGATGACTATGTCACTATTATCTTTGTTATATAATAAAATTATACTAAGAATATTAATAATTATAAAAAGATTAATAATGATAGCAACATTAATAATAATAATAATAATCAAAACATTTAATTTATTTACAAATTGTAATAGTAATATCAATATTACTAATAATATTAAAATTCATGATGATGATGATGATGATGATGATGGGGATGATGTTGTTGGTGGTGGTCCCGATGGTGTTGATAACGATGATAAGGATGATGACATCAACGAAGAAAAATTATAGTGATGACGATGATAAATATGAAAACTCGATGATGAAGATTATAATAAATTTCTAATAATTTATATTTTTTTATCGTAAATATATTGGTTTATAAGGGGACCAAAAACCATAATAAAAAGTAACAAGATATTAAAAATGGAGACAAAGATAGAACAATGAAGAAAATGAGAAATTGTTATGTAGCTTGTGATATGATATTATAATGTACATGGGTTGATGGATATGCCAACATGTGGCACACAACCCAATAGTTAGTATCTATTTATAATAGATGGGGTCACATAGAAATTAGTTATATTGGGTAATGAGTCATCCTACATTGGGATTAGGTGTTACCCATCCATTAAGAGTAATGTATGTCTTTATAAAGGATGTGAGTATCATTATGAGATTTCATGGATGATTTAGTTGAGTCTTCTACTTGGTAGAGTATTATTGTAGGTGTCCCCTCACAAAGTGTATTCCCATCATGGGAAAGTTTGGAGTTACTCCTTCCTTAAGAAGCATTGTATATTGTTTCCTACCTTAAGGTTATTCTACACATACCGAATAATTAGGAATCTTAGCCCACCAATATCTCTTATGTTGTGTTATCTTCATCACATTATCCATATTTTTCCTTAATTACCTTCAAATATCTTATTAAGTAGTATCATAAATTTGATTTGGGCAATCTTTCAAAGGTGAAGCCCTATTGTTGGTGATTCGCCTTTATCTTGAGACCAAATTTGAATTTTTAAGATATTTTTGTAATAAGTGGATAATGTCGATAAAAATCATGTAATTTGGGAGGTTCAAACACTGATTAAGAAAGGAGAAGAAAATGGTTGAGACCTGAAACCCTATGGGTGGTACAGACAAGAAAAATGGAGGAAACATGAAATACAAATAGCTCGTGCTGGTGAGTAAGGGAGGTGTAAATTTTGAGGATGGAAGGATTGATGTAGGTTAGCCTCATAACTTTCTTTCTCTTAACAATGAGGAGAAGCTTGAATACATTAAAATTTTAGTTGCAAAGGGATTGGTTTCTCACAATCCATAATCTAAAAACAATAAATCTAATCATCCTCATGTGAATTCAAACAAGGTTGTTCCTCAGGCTTCAAATGATGGGATGTAAACAGATGAGGGGATAATGATAGGAATAACTTCCTAGGGTTCTATTCATGGTAGAGAAGATCCTGCAAGACAATCAGATCTAATCATGCTTATTTTAAGGAAGTCATTCAATGAAAAAACAACATTCATCCTCCACACCTGCATATATTGTTGATCTAGAAGATGAAGCTCCTTTACTATGCCCTGAGAATTCGGATACTTTGTCTCATCTTCAATCCTTATCAAACATTGTGATCATAGGGAGATTCAAATGAATAGGGCCATCTTCTTCCACTCTTTCCTTATGGATATCCAAAAAATGGACCAAAATGTTGAAGTCTCCTTTTCTCCAAGGGTTTATTCATAGTGCGGTTCAAGGAGGAAGAGGAATATCAACAATTGTTAATGGATGGTCCTTGGTTTTGGGGCGTAGCAGGTTATTCCTCACACTTTGATTCCCTAAGTTTGATTTGAATACCTTCTTAGTCATGAAAATTCCTATGTTTGTTCACCTTCCAAACCTCACATTATATTTCATGTATGCTCTTGAGGATATCAGCAATTCCTTGGGGATATTCATAAGGGAAGATTTATATAAGGAAACAACATGCCTTTAAACCTATGCCATAATCTGTGTTGACATTGATCTGAGTAAGGGCCTACCCGATAATATTTTTCAAAAATTGGGAAATATTTAGGAATTCCAAACCTTAGATTATGAGAATACAAAATTTAGATGCTTAATATGTCACGAACTAGGTCATTTGATTATTGATTGTCTCGTAAGACAAGATATACCAGTGAGGAAAGAGTCTAAAAATAAATGAGGATGGAACATATCTTCTACAAATAAATCTCATAATACAGACCATAGGGGAGATCAAGAAGAATCATCCTCCCAAAATGGGGAAGGATACTAAGATTCAAGCTAATATGGATTCTCCATCGAATACCGAAGAAAGTCGGTCGGCAACAAGCGGTGTGAAAAGAGGTCATGTTTGAGATAATTGAGATGAATCAGATTCAAATTAGGAAAATAATATTGAACCCTCTAATAATATCAACTGGTGGTCTCTCTTAACCAAAAACATTGGCACGAGGTAAGGAAAAAAAGGGCAAAAAGGGGCAAGATGCAAATCGCTAAAATATAATTCTTCGAATGAAGATAGATATCTATAAGAGGCCAACCATGTTATTATTTTTGGGTTGGTCCTTATGATTTGTATATGGTATGAGTCCCTTCCACCAAGTTTAACTATTAAAAACAATCATGTATTTTGGGTATCTACCTAGTCCTAATCTCATACTACTATTTATATGATTCCTAACTAAGAAGCATACTAATGAACCCATGTGTTTGGCCATATTTCTCTACTTTTTGTTGCCACTTTGGTCTCACACTCTTACTTTCCCAATAAGACTTCTTTTACTCTTACATTTCACATCCTAGACACTAGCATGAAGCCAAGATGTTTGTGTCAAGCACCCTCGTCCCCTCTAGGTGCCCCTAACCTCAATGTACTTTTCTCACATGTTTCGGGTACTTTCTAGCCATTTGGGCATCTTATCATTTTGGTGCTCAACTTTTTGGGGATAATTATGAAAATCAAACAAGGAAATCATATAAATATAAATTTATGTGACCATAATAAAGGACCAAGAACTCATATAGTGAGTCCGAAACTAAATATGCAAACAAGGAAGATGTGGTTATTGTGAATGAGGTGGTGACCCCTTCCCCTAACCCAATCGAGAAGGCTCCATCCCTAGCTATGAGATCGTGACTATGTCCCTTCCTCTTGGTTCCTCGAGATAAAAAATTAGGTGGATATCAATAATATTGAAATTTTTATACTGGTTCACACAAATAAAATATAAATCTAAACACCGGTGATGGTTGGTCTACTGTGAACATAAGAAAGAAAGGGAAAAATTGAAATGAATCCCTTAATATGCATCTTAGATCCCATGGGAAGGAGTCTCATGGATAGATTTTTGTTTGAATCTTGTGTTTTTTTAGTTTTGTTTTAGTTGTCCTCTTTATCATCACTAGAGGAGTCACTATGTTTTACTCATTGATAAAAAAATTTCTACATTGGTACTTTTTGTAGTTTTGTTTTAGTCGTCCCTTAATAAAAAATAGAGAACCAAACACTAAGCATTAGCTATCACCACCTAAGGTTGCATCCAATAGCTATTCAAGAGCATTCATTCTAGCATCCATTCAAGGGAAAGGGAATGTATTATTTTTCATAAGTGTCATAGTAGGGTAATTTCATTCTATTCCATGAACACATCTACTTACATATTATACATATAGTTATTTCTCACTATCAAGTGGAAGACACACAAGAGCCACCTAGGGCATGATTCCCGCACACACACATAAATAGAGCTACTTTGGGTGTAAAATTTAGTACATAAATCAGTCATAAGATCACTAGTTTGATATCCAAGGACAATCTAACCCCTCATCCGTATTATTTTGGTTTTGAGATTTTATGCAATTTTGAGGGTTTCGCAGTAAATTATTTATTATACGTTATCGGGGATATTGAAGATCATCGTGTGAAAAACTAGTAAAAGGAAGATAATGAGAAAGAACACCTTACGCCTAGTCAAAAATGATTTTTTAGGATTTTTGGCGGTTAGAGGTTACTAGTATTGGTTTCATAGTGCCCACAGAGCCCCCGACACATTCCTCGGGGCACCCACCCAACATATTCCTCCATCTCTCGCATTTTTATAGGTTTTAATGTGATAATCTACACTTCATATTTCTCAATTCATCACTTTGGCATGACCAAAGAATAATTATGAAACAACTAAGTCTTTTTATCTCCTCTTTTCACTTAGGGTTTTAAATCTTAATTACTTATTACTTGGTTCTATTCTATACTTCATTTCTTATTCATTTATTTTTAGATTTCATTAAATTTAGGAATCTATTTATTCAATATTTGGTTAATCAAATACATCATTAAAGTGATCGTCCCTTCAAATTTTAGAGTTTTTGAGCTATTTTTCAAAAGATATGTTTGTTTTAGGGTTAAAACCCAATTTCCAATGTTTCATCTATATATTTTAAATTAGGAAGAATTGTTTCTCCAATTTTTTGGGTTGATGTGAATACATTTCATGATGATATCCCCAATATTCAAAAAAATTGGATCTGTTTTGAGATACTTATTGCAATTTTATGGTTTGCGAAAAAAAAATCTCCATAGGTCGCAATATCGGGAATGTTTATGACTTTTTTACATTTGTAGAAATCACACAAAAATATTTTTTGGGTTTGTGTTATGTGTTTATAATTTTTAGCTGAAATCTATCCAAAATAGTTTGAACAAGTTTTTATCAAAGGATTCATTCATAAAACCCTAGTTTTTATTAATCATGGGGATTATAATTTTTATGAAGATGGTAGGATTGATGCTAATGAACACTGGAAAATTTTTAATGAGAGTTCTTCTACATCATAGGTATTTGGATATTCAAATTTTGGATTGGTGGCCCTTCACTAATTTGTTTTTCTGAGTTAGAAAAGGAAATGTCAAATTGGTCTTGGGAGGAATTGGAACTAGTCTTCACGGATAGATGGGAAACAAAAAGAAGAAGAGTAGGACGAAGAATATATTTATTTTGATGTGGATTTCAATTTATTTGTATAGAATCAAAATGTGAAATGATGCCAATTCTAAAATAAAATAATAATGTAAGACTATTCAAGGCTTGTATGATGATTGTTAAACTTTAATGTAGATGTATACCAACTAAGTGGATGACTATGTTTTTTAGAGATAATTAATTAGATGATAGGGTTTAGAGGGTAGCTTCTAAAGGGAGAAATATGTATTATGATATTATTGTTACTCCATGTCAATAATATATTCTAATTCAAAACTCTAATTTTTTATGACACAAGTCAAATATTTTGTCCTATCACTGTAAATTTTTTAGATACTTATGAAATTTCTTGTGTCAATTTTTATAAGATAGTTGATGTTTAACTGAATCAAAAATGATCAACTTAGATTCATGGAATTGATACAAATTTCTATCTTTTTGCAGGAGAATATTTGAATCTAGTTCGAACCATCTCCTTCCTTTTGATTTGGGTAATTTATAGTGGTTTTAGGCTCATGGGGAGTTTGTTATAGAGGTTAGGGTGGTGGTATATGTTATTTTTATTTTTATTTATTTTTGTTTTTTTGTTTATAAAAGTGGTAAAATGGTTAATATAGGTTAACAAAAGGGGTTAAGTAGTCATGTGGCTTTTACGGAATGATGTCCTAGGGTATGTACATACACGTAGGAATTAGGGTGACCTAATTCTAGAGTTTATAATAGTTTCCATATAGTTTGAGGAGGAAAATAGATGCCCATGTTTTTCAAACTTGCATTAGGTGCAAGTGTACAATCCTTCATAGATGTTTGTTTGAATTCCTAAGAAATTATAAACAAATTGAAAAATTTTAGATGTTAGAAAAAGATCAATTATTTTGCTTAAGTGTCATTAGGTTTCAACAAAGGAGGGAAATTCTAGATATGAAGGGTTTTGAGGCATAAGGAAAACACATTGTGTTCAACATTTAGCAGGTATGTATAGGAAAAAATATTGTATTTTTCTCAGTAGAAGGAAAATAAATTGGTTGTGGTGAGAAATAAACCAAGGTAAATAAGATAATAAAATTTTTCGGATGAATTAAAGGAGCTAGAAGAGAAGGGAACCATTCTCAAGATGAACATGATTTCACGATGAATGGGGATATGCAAATAATATCTTAGTATATTGGTGTTAGGGAAAGAAACTTAAACATGAGGCTATGAAAACTAGGTTCCTAACATGTATCATCATGCATCTTGTTGTCATCTATCTCAACATCAAACAAAGTAGAAGGCAAGCAAGAGAAGGCAGGTGAGGGCATGTTCAAGGAAAGTATAAGTTGAAGGGAAGTGTTGGTCATTTGTTTTGTTTTGCGGTAACATCGATTTTCTCGACATTAATCTAAAATTTGTTTTGAGCATAGAGATCTATTTTTCGGGATCATTTATGAGAAGCAAACATTAGTGAGAAAAATTTATGATGAGTATACATTAGTGAGAAGATAACGCCCTGTAAAAACCTTCACATACAAGGTGGTGTAGGAAAACACCAATAATTTGATTATTTATGTATATATAGTGGAAAAAAGAACTACGTATATATTGTTCAATACATGTGCAATTGTTCATATTGTTATTACTTCTTAATGCGAAAGGCTATACATTGCAACATTTTTTTCCAATAATATTATGAAGAAACACAGTGGAAACAAATACAAGGTAGATATCTCAGTAAAATAAAGGCATCAAAACTTATATAAAATATCTCATCTTGTTTACATAGTCGCAATGGTCTGCTTATGTGTGTATGTGCATGTGTGCGTATGTCTATGTATGTGTGTTTGTAATAAAAGAGAGAAACCCCCATATATATATATATATATATATATATCTATATTTGTAATATTGTTTGAGGATTTCTATTGTGCTTCTTTGTTTAAGAATAATTCCATACAAGTGGAAAAAATGGATATTCATTTGAAGATTTATTAAGAACCTCTATATTAAAAACTATAAGTTAGATGTAGGCCTTTGCAATATGATGACATATTCAATTTCGTTGTCTTTTATATAAGAAAGAAAAGAGGAGGAAAGATGGTGAAAACCATTGCAAAGGAAAGATTTGTTTGTAAAATAACATGAGTCACGGAGGAGATGTCAAAGTCTCCAATTTCTATGAATTAAGAATAATACATTTCAACTATTTGTTTCCATGGTATGTTTCTTTTTTTAGGGAGAGAGTGAATATGAATTCATGGCCAATAATGTGGTTTGTTATCTCAGTTATTGCTTTATCATATTTACACAATAAGAGGAGATCTATTTTTCGGGATCATTTATGAGAAGCAGACGTTAGTGAGAAGAATTTATGATGAGTATACATTAGTGAGAAGGTAACGCCTATAAAAACCTCCACATACAAGGTGGTGTAGGAAAACACCAATAATTTGATTATTTATGTATATATAGTGGAAAAAAGAACTATGTATATATTGTTCAATACATGTGCAATTGTTCATATTGTTATTACTTCTTAATGCGAAAGGCTATATATTACAACATTTTTTTCCAATAATATTATGAAGGAACACAATGGAAACAAATACAAGGTAGATATGCTGCAAAATAAAGGCATCAAAACTTATATAAAATATCTCATCTTGTTTACATAGTCGCAATGGCTGCTTATGTGTGTATGTGCGTGCGTGCATATGTCTCTGTGTATGTGTGTTTGTAATAAAGAGAGAAACCCCATATATATATATATATATATATATATATATATATATATATAGTTTGAGGATTTCTATTGTGCTTCTTTGTTTAAGAATAATTCCATACAAGTGGAAAAAATGGATATTCATTTGAAGATTTGTTAAGAACCTCTATATTAAAAACTATAAGTTAGATGTAGGCCTTCGCAATATAATGACATATTCAATTTCGTTGTCTTTTATAGAAGAAAGAAAAGAGGAGGAAAGATGGTGAAAACCATTGCAAAGGAAAGATTTGTTTGTAAAATAACATGAGTCACGGAAGAGATGTCAAAGTCTCCAATTTCTATGAATTAAGAATAACACATTTCAACTATTTGTTTCCTTGGTATGTTTATTTTTTTAGGGAGAGAGTGAATATAAATTGATGGCCAATAATGTGGTTTGTTATCTCAGTTATTGCTTTATCGTATTTACACAATAAGTGGAGAAATAATTTAGATTTGACATTCATAATTGATTCAACTGATTAATAAAATGGTGTAACCGACTCCAGCTTTGCAGAGGCATCCTTTAAATCAATCCCGAGTGCGTACCTATACTAACAATGCTCAACATCTGCCTTATAATTTGCATATAATCGCAAGCCATTTTCTTGTTCATGGACTTTCTTTCTACATTTTTTTTTACGTTTTATCAGAGGGAAAGCCATTTTGAAAAAATAATCGATGTTGATGTCTATGATTACAGCTGTAAAATAAATTATGTGTGGACTGTCTGGCTAATTGGGCGATGACTAGTAATGATTTAAAATTTTATAAAAAAGGGGATGAAGTCCCAACCTTTATTAATAAAAACATTAATCATGAAATGAAATAATTTGAAGTCCATTTCTCACACGAGGGAGCTTGTTATTAATTCTTGTATTAAAAAAAGGTCCATTGGTATGTGCAAAATTTCGGACAAGATTTCTATTTACTACAAGTTCATGGGGAGTACTATCTATTTCTTCACCAATCATCAAATATTTTTCAGAAAGCAAACAATGGGAGGCAGCACGATTGGTGTTGAACCCTCTTACCATGGAAAGATTCAGAATAATCCATTTGTATGGAACATTTTTAAGATAGGGGTTTTAGGAAGTTTATATCCAAGCTCAAAGGATCTGATCCTTTTCTGGCCCTTGATTTTAGGTGGGTATGGGACAATGGGAAGGTTTTGTTTCTTGGTGTTGTGGTTCAAGTCTCTGAGCTTTCCATCGCACAGGCTACGAGTATAGACATCGAAGGATTTAATATTGTAAAGGATCAAACCAGATGTAACCAAGAAATTCAAATTTTCTTCAAAGGAAAAGAAAAGGTTTATTGTCTTCTTGATGGAATTGTGTGATGTTGTATTCCTGGCATATGGAAAACTTTGTACCTTCACATTATGCGATATATAACTCTGGAGGGCAAGTATATGAAGATTTATGCTCATCACCTTCTATGTTAAATATGTTTTGACATAAGGTTGTTATGAGTATACCTTTCTATTTGTTTATGTCAGTCTCTGCGTCAGTTAAGGATTTTTAGCTTGGGAAAACTGAGCCCCCTGTATCATGGAATAATTCTCCTTCTCTATCAGAATGGTAAGCCCTGTTAAGAAATGAATTATTTATTGTGAACATTAGTTGGCAATATATTTGTGGGTATGCAAATATATGTTTGTTACGTGAGTAACAAACGTATTAGATCAACACAATATTTTTATAAACCATTATAGGTGTATAGGAGTTGAGGGACATATTTGTGGGAGTGTTGTTGAATAAGCTTCTTGTTTTTAGGAATGTATATTCCTATATATATGTAATAGTTTTCTTATGCTGAATTGAAGAAATCAATAATTTCCTATGTCGATCTGCTGATGCACCTTCATTTGGTGCCAGAGTAGGTTTTTGTAATCTACTTATCATGGATCATTAAATTATTTATAGGGGAATATTCAATTAGTTTATTTCCCTTGTCTATGGCTTATTCTCTCTATTTATAGTTATTAAATTATTTTATATTAGTTTATGCACATGTTAGATCTCAGTATTCATCACTATTAAGATCTTCCTTTTTCTGCAGATGCAAGATCTCCTCTCAGGCCATAATTTTGCATTAGTATTTGTACCTACTAACTATGTTGAAGGCTTCCTGGTTAGCATTTCTTGATCTATTCTTTCTATTTTCCGTTGTATCTGCTAAATCCAATGCTACACCATAGCTTTTTGTCTTTTTATGACAATCACTGGAAAGAATTTTAATTGAGTCCTAGTTCTATCTGTAGACATCTATACACAGTATCAGATTGTAGATGTAATAGCATGTTCAACATCCTCCATATAAACACATTAAATTCAACATTGGAGTGTAACAAATTATTGTTATCTCATTTCTAATGACATCACACCATCGAATATTTAAAAGGTTGTGCCACATTTTACAACATGATCTAGCCACTCCAAAGAAAACACAATTAGGTGGAAAGAAGATTGGAATTTGACATCCTAGAGGAGATTAAATATTGGATTGGAACATGGTCGATTTACATGATAGTTTCTTCAACGTGCCCTCTATACTTGCCATTTGTCCTCTCCAAGATCGTAGTAAAAAAAGGTCTATGTTTTTATTTATTATTAATGTCGATTAGTTTAATACTCATTATTTAGAGTGTTTTTAATTGTCTTGACAGTCTTGAGTCTAGTTATAGTCGTGTTGAAAACTAAAATATTTGTAATTTTCTAAAAAAACACATAATTCATTTTGTTGAATTCATTATCAACAGTTTTTTAGAAGTTATAATTTTAAATACATTTAGTTTTTGGTTTGATAGTAGATTCGATCTTTGACAATATATTAAAATTTAGCAAGAGTTTAGGTTTAGAGTTAAGCTTTGAGGTCCATTCAAAAATATCAAAATAGGTGATTTTAGGATTGTCATCATTGTCCAATCAAGTGTCAAGAGTGGAAAATTGTAAACATAAAAAAATTTGCCTCGCTTTTCAATAATCGACACATTTTAACTTGTATACAACGTCCATCCTTTAGGGAAAAATTCTACAATGAGCTCCATGATCAAATCTAGTTGAGTTAGCAGAATGTATATTGGAGGTCAGAGGCAATGGAGGATGGAGGGAGATCAGCACCTCTCCTCACTCAACAACGATGTGGTCGCGTATAGCACTAGCGGAAATTTTTATAATATTTTCAGTTGTTTGTTTTGAGTGGTGTGTGTAGAAATAAAACATGTTCTAATTCCTTTCCAAATATTGAAATGAGGAGGATGTGCATTTTGGATGCTGAGAATAGTTGTATAGGAAGGCAATTGAGCTGCAGTGATCCTCTAACTATAGATATTCTTCAACTGTCATACTTCTAACATCTATCGGACAAAGTAAAATATAATGTTCACTAGAAGTGAAAGCGAGAACTATTGAGTTTGTGTATGTAGGTGAATGGGTGGAAGTGTGATCATATGGTATGGGATTCATTGTGGTTAAGATGATTTTTCATGTGTAGCAAGATCTAAACATCAAGATACAAGCCAATAGTATGTAAACCTAAAAGTATGCAGAGGCATATGATTCTTTTTCTAGTTCTTTAGATGTGTTTTCTTCCCATGTTCACACTAAGGTGGTGAATGCTAGGAAATGAATTATTCATTGTGAACATTGGTTGGCAATATATTTGTGGGTATACATATATATGTTTGTTAGATGAGTAACAAATGTATTAGATCAATGTAATATTGCTATAAACCATATTACGTATATAGGAGAGTCAAGGAGAGATTTTTGGGAGTGTTGTTGAAGAACCTCCTTGTATTTAGGAATGCATATTCATATACATATATGTAATAGCTTTCATATGATGAATTAAAGAAATCAATAATTTCTTGTGTCAATTTGTTGCCACACCTTCAAGCCCATCATTCCCAAAGAATTTGAGACCTGGAGTGGATGACCTGTAATGAAGCTATCACTTTGGGTGAGTGTATGACCGATTCCATATGGAGAAGGGTTTATAGAATCACAAAGATGCTAAGGAGTTTGAGAGGGTTGTGATGTCATTGGAAGGTAGGTAAGGCGAGTTCTTTAAGGGAAAGAATAAAGTTTAGTTAGAATGGAAGGATAATTCTACCAAACTTTCTCTCAAAATTCATAAAATGGAAGAGGATATGGAATCCATGTTGTCGGTACCCAAATTGATTCTCCTTCGAAGCCGAGAAACATCACAGATTTGGCATGAATCTTAGAGAAAAGTAGAGCATGTAGTGTGTCGTTTTGTAGAGTGGCGATAAAATGCATCTTGCTCTTTGTCACTCTCGATGTGAAGAAACGAAAGAAGACCTCAAGAGGATTTGACCTATCTTCACTACTTTATGGTTGTGCCTTTAAACCCGGGGTGAGAGGACCCTTTTTGTAGCCTCGTTTGTAGAGGAGATGGAGATATCCTTCCTTGTGAAATTATTAGGAAGACCTTGAAGAAAATATGATCAATGTAACAAAACCTAACTCTCACGAGTTGTCACTCTAGATAATGGAGATATTTTCTAAGCAAGGTTCGGACACTAAAGAAAAAGAAAACCATATTGTTTATGCATGCTATGGTAGTAAAATTATGCATTTGTATACACACATGAAAAACAGGGGTAGTATGGGTATGATTGGTTGTTTTTAAATGAATATTTGGTGGGAGGTGAGGCAGGAGGTGAACTTGATTCACCAGATTCTTGAGAAATTTTACAAATATTGATAGCTTGAACAATAGAATGATTTGGGATAGCTAGGATGTTCCTTTAACCAGAATATGTGCTTCAATGGAGGCCCAGATCAACACTTTTCACATAAAATTCAAGAATCCAAAATGAATGCTCAAATTGGAAAAATTAACTAAACAATAACAACCTCTATTTCATCATGCCTAAGATACCCTAAAAGGCTGACAAACAATCTTATAGTCATTCTAGGAGTCAAAGTGATTTTTTATTTCTTTATTTCACTATGAAATGAAATCTCTTCTGATAAATGAAATTGTAAATGCCACCAAACTATCACAAGGATAAGATCTTGTGTGATTCATAAAGATTTCAATGTAAGATTGCAACGGGAACAAGAAAACTACTTGCAGACATTTAGGAATGAAGCAAACACAAATTTTGCCAAACAAATAATGTAGATTAACTCATGTTTGATTAAATTTATTAGCAGGGTAAACTTTTTAGAACAATATTAGCGCTTGTCAATGGATGTACACTCGCAACCACCTTGACATGATAAAATTTAACACAAAGGAGATAAACAAGTTTCTTTGGATGATTTCTTTAGAAGGACAAGTTCTATCAAGCTTTTTTCTTAGAAAAATCAATCCTAACCTCTAACACTCCAACCATTTACATGATAAACTCATGCAATTTTTAACATTTTACAACAGATTTTTCCACCCAAAAATCCAAACATTGAGTGTACCAGTGCTCACCATGATCTCAATTGCGATTCCCAGAATCAGATCTGAAATAAGTTGTCATGTGCTCAGGGGGTAGATCACTTTGAACATCTCCCACATTCAACTTGTTTCTCTAGTAGATCGATTTTCCCTCTACCCGACAACCACGTCCACCCCTAATCCATCAAATTTGTTTCTTTGCGTGCCCGGGAAGAAAAGTTGAAGATCAGATTGAGCCCAGAGGCAAGGTCTAACCTTAATGGTAAAAGATGTCCCCAAATTTTCCTCACCAAGCTAATATATCAACAGGTCTTTCGTGTGCAAGGAAAGAAAAATTGGGTCAAATCCGATAGTTAGATTGCATATTTAATGGTGAGAGATGTTTACAGACCTTCCCCACAAAACCAGGATACTAGATTAATGTTCCTCTTCATTTGTCATGCAGGAGACTCCAAGAAATGATTAAAAACCATAAGAATACGCATCCCAGGAGCTTTGGAGAAAAAAGGTAGAAAATCAGATATAGACGCACAGTTTCCATCAATCTTTCTATTTTGAATTTGGATCGTCCACATGGGATATCCAACTTAAAACAGACTTGCAGAGTTCCTTTTTCCTTTAACAAATTTTTTGAAAACTCTAAATTTTTCACCTTTTGTTGCACACCTCTGCCCTTGAGAAATGAGCTCGACACGTGTCCTAAGGTGGGTCCCAAAGGAACCTCAACTAAATTCTCGTATTTTACCTCCTTTCTTGAAAAATAATTTTTTTTCCAAGTTTTCCCCCAAGATCCGCCCTTCCGCTTCTAGTCTCTGATGTGGGTACGAGCAAAACCACGCTTCCTTTATCACTTTAACTCTTTTTTCCATAAAAGGAAAATTTTCCATTTTACCCGCGAAAGTCTGCACCTCCGCCATTGACCTTCCCATAAAATTTTGACTTATCCTTTGTCGAGCCTGCGGGTGATTTTGATGTTTTAATCCTTTTGATAACAAGAGGAAAAAAATCCAAGTTGCCTCGATGGTCCGCTTCCCGCCTTTTGACTTTTCAAACTGCCACACGTCACAATGGCGCATCTTGAGATGGTCCCCAAAAGTTAAGACCTTGAATGAGTGTGGGCTCACCACGTGTCCTAGCCCAACAAAAATTGTTTGAAGGCATAAAGATTAGTAGAAGGAGCAATGTGTCAGGGTCTGAGGCAATCTCCTTGGTCATTGAAAAGTCCAAGCAAAATGAAAAGTGAGCGGAGGCCTCCAAGTGTCCTCCTGGTGGTTCTTTAAAATAAAATTCAAGGGCTGGTCCTCAAACATGCGTAGTCCCTCCACATGTCCCAGGCCTCTCCAAACCTTTTGAAAACATACTAAGCATGGGAAGACCCAGTGGAAGCCTTCATGTGTCTTCATCGTGCAATTTCAAAATAGTGCTCAAGGATAGATACCCGAAATGAGCACGGCTCACCACGTGTCCCTGCCCCATGAAATAGTATGCGGCTACATAAAATTTTGTCTAAGTCTAGGAAAAGTAGTGGAAACCTCCACGTGTCCTCCCGGCACAACTCCAAGGCCAACCAAAAAGCAAATCTTCAAATGAGCGTCGTTCTTCCATGTAGATAGGTTTTTAAGTTGAGGTGATTCATAAAATTTTTGAAGTACCTTGCCGAGCCACATCCAACCAAAAGAGGCCACATTTCTTGTTGATGCAAGGATGTAAATTTGACCAGGAGAAATGCCCGTCAAACCATAAAATGTAGAAAAATGACCATTTGAGCCCAGAGATGAAATTTTCTCTAAGGACAGAGAATTTAAAAATGTTACAAGGCTCAAATACATTCCTCGAGATACATCCATTCATTTTTCTTCAAACATTTAGGGAAAAAATGACAAGGACAATGAATCCCGACTATGGAAAACAGAAAGAACGGGATAGCCCAAGTTTTTACACCCAAATATTGACCTTTTCTAATGAATATAGAAATGAGGGAAAAAATTTAGATCTATATGTGATCCTTGGTCGAGAAAAGGACTTGTTACGGAAAAAAGAAGGTGGAGACTTTTCGGTGCACGTACAGAAGAAGAAAAAGTGACAGAGACCATAAATTTATAGATTTTAATGGCAAATGGGGTGAGACTAATCTGAGCACCAACATCGGCTCCGACTCGAGGATGGGCACTCCTGTGAGTACCAAAAGAACAAAGGTAGACCAAGTGCCAAAAATATCCATTGGGAAAAGGAGTTAGCTTGCAAAGCATAAACCCAAAACCATCTCCCAAAAACAAACAGAGAAACCAACAAAAGCAAAGGCCACCAAGGATCAAAAAAACCAAAAATACAAAAGATAGAAAACAAACAAATGAAATATACACTGTATAAATGAGAGCATTCTGATTCTCGGGAATCAATCCGGAAATGCTTCAGATGCCTATCATTGACAAGCAGTTCGAGAAATTCCCCATCCAAGTCATTCAAGAAGAAGGTATGTTCACCAATCCTAATATCATGGGAGTAAGGGCCCATCCATAATGCATCAAATTTTCCATGCTTTCCTTATCTTCATGCCTGTTATCCTATAATAGCACAAGATATCCAACATTGAAATCTCTCGGGAGTGACCTTCTTGTTAAGTAACTTCTTTATCTTTTCTCCGAACTTTACATACCTCGATGAGTTTCCCTCCTTTCTTCATCAAGTTAAACAATCTAGTTAATGCGGGCATTATATGGACTTAATTCTTGATCTTCCAGTTGTTGAATGAACTTGTACGAGGATAGTTACACATGCAGGGGCAGCCGGGCCCGAGTTCCATACACCAATTCAAATATAATCTTTCCAATGGCTCTCTAAATAGTAATTCGGTTAGCAAAGATAACAAACTTCAACTACTCATCCAATTTTCTCTTGTTTAGCTCAAAGGTTCTTCCGATAATATTCAACAAATTTTTATTATTGGACTCATCTTGTCCATTTTCTTGGGGATTGTAATTAGAGGCATATGTCAAACTGATCCCTTATTATTTACACATTTCCACTAAAGGTTTAGCTTTGAGGGTCACGGCATTGTCAAGCAATAGTTTTAACTCGCACCCCAAACCTGTAGATGATATGGTTCAACATAAAATCCATGACAATTTGGTGTGTTGTTATTTTGGTGGGGATTGCCTCCGCCCACTCGGTGAAGTAATCGCAGCTACAAGAATCCACTTATGGCCAACACTTGAAGGGTCTGAAATCTCACTAATGAAATCCATTCCCATTGCGTGAATGGGGCTTCAATTGATACACACCTTTGTAAAGGCGGGGAGATGAAGCTTTCATTCTTCTAGAGAAGCTACGACAAATTTCACATCTTCTAACCAAAAGAGTTGTATCCCTAAAGAGAGTTGGCCACCAATAACCAGCCCTCAAGATCTTGTGTGTTGTGATTCTTCTAGGAAAATGCTCCCAAAACTCCTCCATGAAGATCAATAATTATCTTGTGGGCTTCATCTTCAGTAATGCACCTTAAGAGAATTCCTTTAGGGTTCTTCCAAGCTAACCCATAATCAATAATGACATATTTTGGGAAGCCAACTTAAGGGCTCTTTTCTAGTTCTTACTCAAATACTCAGGGTAGTATAGATTTCTGAGATAAAAATTACATCTTTGTACCACTCAGAACTCATCAATTTTTCAAAACCATCTATCGTTCCTTCTTCTACCTCATTTACCTCAATACTTTGCAAGTTTCTCTTAGCCATAATAAGCTTAGCGCAAACCTCTCGCAAACTTCGTGGTTTGGATATCCATGTCATATTCTTACAACTTGTTCACCCATATGCATATTTTTCTTGAGACTTCCATCTCTAATAAGATGTCTTTCACCATAGTGTGGGGAACATAAGAAACAATTTTAGAGCTCAAAATGTAAGGCCTGAAAACATTTGTTGCTTTTACCAAGGCAAATGATTTTTTCTCCATAATAGTGTATTTCAGCTCAGCCCCCTGCAATGCCTTACTAGAAAAGGAAATTGGCCTCTCAACCCCTTCATCATCTTTCTGCAACAAGACAGAGATGCTATAGTGTTGTTCTGAAGCAAAAGAAAACAACTAGAAAGGCTTCTAATAATCTAGAGCTACTAAAATAAGGGCATGCTTTAATGCCTCCTTGATCCCATTGAAAGCTTGAATGGCATCCTCCTCCCATTTGATGGCCTGGTCCTTCTTCAGCATGCTAATGATTGGAATGGTCAACTCAACAAAGTTTGATATGAATCTCCTGATAAAGTTTATCTTCCCAAAGAAGGACTGAATCCCCTTCTTGGTTCTTAGAATTGGGACCTTGCTGATGGCCTCTACCCTTTCTGGATCAATCATTACCCCTTCTTGTGACACAATGTGACCAAGCAATTTTTCCTTCTGTACTCTGAAATGGCACTTCTTTGGATTGAGTGAAATGCCATATTCTCTACATCTTATCAGCATTTTCTCCAAGTGCTGCAAATAATCATCTCTCTTTCTGGAGAACATGGTTACATCATCTTGGTAGAAAGCAATAAAATCATTGATGTAACCAACAAAAGTAATATCCATTGCCCTCCGAAAGGTTGCTCCAACATTCATCACCTAAAGGGAATCCTAACATATATGTATGTTCCCAAGGGGTGGTAAAGGTTGTCTTAATTCTTTCTAATTCCTTTACACCAACTTGGTTGAACAAGAGAAACCATCTAGGTACAAAGTAGCTTAGAACTAGTCACTATTTGCTGCATGTTCTCCATGCTTGGTAAATGATAATTATCCTTCATTGATGCTTTTTTTAGATTTCTAAAATCCACACACAACTTTCACAAGATTCTTCTTTCTCGATTTGGTACTAGGTTTGCAACCCAAGAAGAAAACCCTATAGGCTGGATAATCCTTCCATCCCTTAATTTCTTCAGTTCCTCTTACATTTTTAGAGATAGGAGTAGATTTATTGTCCTTTTCTTCTTCTTGAATGGTTTTGCATTATATTCCAAGGGAATCTCATGTTGAAATAGATCCTCTTTGTATGCCTTTAATTCAAAATAAGTCCAAGCCATGCAATCTTGAAATTTCTTTAGCAATTGGACATAAGACTATTTTTCCTCCATGTTGAGATTACTTCCCAAGTAGATATTCCTTGGTTTATCCTTTTTCCAAGGTCATGCTCCTCAATATCCCTTGAGGCTGCTATGCATATGTTAATAATGTGATCAACATTATCAAAGTTAGATTCAAGAGAAACCAACCCTCTAGGAATGGTATTAGTCTTTAGTTGGATGATGCCTTTGCCAAACAAGGTTTCTTTACCCTTTGATATGCACACCATTGGCTCCCAATCAATATTTTGATCAGAAAAATCCCCTTTGTTTTGTAGAAATATTTTGACCTGAGCATCATCATCAAAAACATGCCAATGTTTAATGTTATCAGGAACAGATGGCCTAGTCAATACTTCAACATCATATTCATAATATGGGGACATTAAACAATTATCAAAATGAGATCCCAATACCGCAAGTTTTTCGTCACAAATCATGGATCTCTGTCATGATGCACAATATTGAATGAATCAAACATCTCAATGAGATCCCAAGTTGCATGCTTGTATTGTTTCATTCACTGATTTTTTGTGGCATAAAGTTTTCTGATTTGCTTTACAATTAATTTTGAATCTTCTTGACAATGATGTCTTTAACACCATATTTCCAAGCAATCCTCAGACCTAACAATAGTGCCCCATACTTAGCAATGTTATTAGTGCACTCAAAGTTGATTTTGAAGGAAAAGACAAACACTTCTTGACTGGGAGAGATCAGAACAACACCAACACCATTTCCAAACTTGGACCAAGATCCATCAAACAATAAAGTCCAAGGGGAGCCTGCTTGTTCAAGACATTTTACATTCTTCAATCTTATGCTCTTTTCCATCATCAAATCCTACAAATTTATCACCATGAACACTTGTGTACAATACTTCATAAGATGCATTATTGTTATCTTCAATAAGGTACAACATCTTCTCTTCTCCATATAATCTAACAATGATGCCCTCAATTTAGATGGTAGCATAGGACATGTCCATTTGAACACTCCAACCAACACTTGCAACCCATTTTCTAGACAACATCATACCCCACTTGGTTGGGCAGTCAACAATAACTACATCAAGCTTCAATTTTTTACGTGGGTAGGATGTAAGTTGTGCCACCAAACCTTTCACACATCACATAAATGGCACTTCTCTGTAGTCCATAGTAGTACACTTCCCATATGTTGTTGTTACTTTGATATCCATCTCATTCATGACTTCTAGAGGCATAACATTACATGATGCCCCTGAGTCAAACATACAATTGTGTAGAAATATGTCTTTAATGATCAAAGTGGTGAATAATGGATCCAAATTTAGTTGAGACTCCACCAAGGATGTCCCCAAATAAACCTCAGGTGGTTCACCTAGTTCCTCCAACATTGGTGGTGTCTCTAACTCTTCAATGACTGGTGGAGTCTCCACAATGTTTATATTTCTACCTAGGGTAGTCTTCTCCTCTTTCAGCCCTAAATACTCAAAAGCCCCTTTTTGTGCTCAGGAATCCTAAGCAACTCAACAATTCAAACCGAGATCTTGATCTGACTCAAGACTTTGGCAATATCATAGGGGACAGAGACTTTGGCGGGTAGAATTAGAAGGAAGGTTGATATACTCATTACATGGCATAGGATTTTTGAAAACTTGGGCATGATGAGGGGTATGAGTTTTGTTTGGGACAGCAAGGCCCTTGGCAAATGCATCTTTCTTAGGAGCCTCTCTTTGAGATCCATACTTTTGGGGAGAAACGTGAAATGAGTGAGAAATTAAAATTGTATAAATATGATGAGAATACTCGCAGAAGTGGGTGACAAAATTTTCCAATATTTTGAGAAAAAAAAAGAGAACCGGTTTGTAATTGCTAAAACCTGAACCAACCCGAGAAATCCAAGTTACTCATTTGTTCTCAAACCTTCTCGCCAAGATGGTTGCATTGTACAACCATTGGCAAATATTGAGGTCATAGTTTTTGTGTCCCCTTATTGAAAAATTTGAGTTCTTTGTATTAATTTGTGTGTATTTTCAGGAGTCTTGTTACTTTGTTCTAGATCAATTATGTGAATCAATTGTCCGTGTTTCTTTTGCAATATTATGCTAATTAATCTCTCTCAATTACAAAAATCAATTGTTTAAAATAGTGACAATTTGGTAAGTCTATTTACATGATTGATGGAGCTTTCATTTATGATATGGTAAATGTGTTTAAAATCAATTTTTAGTTGTTTGTATTAAGATCTTTGTTAGTTCTTGAGTGTATCTCGAAGCATATTTGATCGATATTGTCCGTAATTTGTTGAGAAATTTTCATGATATATTTTTTTGAATTCTCAAATTTTGTATGAAATCCTATGTTCTTGGGC
The DNA here is from genome assembly GCA_018340775.1 of Taxus wallichiana var. yunnanensis. Taxonomy (NCBI): domain Eukaryota; kingdom Viridiplantae; phylum Streptophyta; class Pinopsida; order Cupressales; family Taxaceae; genus Taxus; species Taxus wallichiana. The sequence continues at coordinate 126,907,433 of CM031240.1, forward strand.
CTTTGTGAATACAAACCTTCTAGTTCAAGGAATGCATTAGAATATGTGATCCATATTTTACATCAAGAGAAATTCTCTACAGTATTGACAAGGATTACTTGAGTTCTTCTTATAATCAACTTTATCTTACTTAACTTCCCAACAATACATCAAAATCAAAAGCAATAAACATTAGATCCCCATGGATATTTGCTAAAAATAAATATTATTTATCCAAAGTATGCAAGAGAAAGTTTGAATTTATAACTTTCTTTAGTAACTTGATCCTTTTTAGAAGATATCTACATTTTCTAGTGTGAAAACTCATGAGAGTTAGATGATGTTTGTATTGACCATATCTTCCTGAGGCTACCTTTTCATGTCCCTAAGAAAGAGAGTCTAAATATTATTTCTCTATCCATTTATTTCACAAATACAAAGTTACAAAATGGTTCTTCTCACACCCTGGTTGTAGGAAGAACCTAAATTAGTATGGTAAGTCATACCCTTTTTGAGGTGTTATCCAATATCCCCAAGTCGAGTGAAAAGAGACTTCCATATCCATCCTTGGCTATAGAATGAATCAAAATCGTGGTATGTCTTCTTTTAAGTATCATGATTATCTCATTGATGTTGTTTGGCTTATAAGGAGGGATCGATTTGGGTACTAACAATTGAATCTCTCAACTAGGTGTCAAGAAGATACTTGATTGAGTGTGGTGTTATTTCTAGCTTCTACCTTTACTTTACACCCTTTGAAACAATGAGCAAATCTATTTCCCAAATGAATCACACTAGGGTCGACACTAAGGATATCCATGACTCTAATCTCACAAGGTGTACTAGTCAGTTAGGATGGGGGTACCTATTTCATCAACTAGTTCCCTCAATGTGCTAACTACTTTGGGGTTCATGTGGTACTCCTCAAATGCATTTTACGGTTTATGTGAAAGAACTTCATACATTTATAGAAGTTGGGAAATAGCCTTTTCAAGTTCACCTATCAATACAATGCGAATGGTTTATTTTGTCTTGATTAAGAGTCTTCCTGCATTTAAATATTAGTAGTCTACTTAATGATGATCAAGGTAACAATGCAATTAGTAGTTTTAACTTGTTTTAGAATAACCTCCTTTAGAGTTGTTCATGCAAATGAAGATTAGAATGTTCTTATGAGGTAGGTAGAGGACAAAATGAAATAAGTAAGCCAACATTTTTATTCCCAAAATCACTTATAAAGTTCAAGGGAAGAGCATACACGTGAAATTCACTTTGATTAACAAAAAAAAGGTTAATTCCTTAAACAAAAACTTGAAAAATGAGGCTCACAGTTGTGATTTCCAAGATCACTTATAAAAGTGTGAGGAAACTTCATACGCATGAGGTTCTTATGTTTCAACAAAAAAAAAAAACTTTGTAAACAATTTCAAATTTAAACACTATTTTTATTAATTTTCCTTTATAAAACAAATATGGAGACCCACACACAAGTTTGATTATTTTAGAGAAAAAATATTAAACTAACATGTAACAAAAAGAAAAATATTAGGAGAAAATAAATGATAAATTTTCTATAAGTTTAAATTAAAAAATTATTAGTCCATTGCATAGTTCATCTTAAGACCTTTTCATAAAAAATGGAGTCATCTCGAATTCGGAGAAAAATAATTGCTTCCAAAAATGGGTTATGCTACGCACATGATTAAACTATAACACATGAAATGTGTATGTGCTAGTGTAATAAAGGATTTTTATTGAGTGTGATAGCATACAACTTTGTGCGCTAGTGTTCAAGTGTGCACGCTAGTCGAAAAAACATGTTATTTTTGTAATGGTAGCGCATATACATTGACGAAAATGCATGCAAATGAATGCTATAAAACATGTACATTAAAGTAAATATCATGTATGCTAGCACCTATAGTTATGGATAATTTAAAAACATTAAAATAAAGAAGAAGAAAAAAATGTTTTTTTGTTTCGTGCTCAACTTGAGAACCTAAAAATTCAAAAGAAATGTTAAATGATTACAAGAAACATAAAGATAAATTTAGATCACAAAATAGTTAAATAAAAAAATATTTGTTCATCCCACTGGGTTTGTTAGAATGTAAACAAGTAAAAATCATAGACAAAGAAGATAAATAAACAAATAAAGACCTTCACTGCAGACTTCTTGCAAACCTCAAGATAAGACCATAGAAGCACTTAGAATTGTTTGGTCTTGTTAAAGATTTGGATTGTGGATGATCTTAATAATGTTCTCCAAATGTGTTTTCAGATGTTACGAGCAGATTTCCCTAGGATGTGTATGTCAAATTCAAAGTCGTTAGATACATTTTTCTCAAAGATCCGAAATGTATTTGTAAAGGAAATGAAATATTTTATAGCTAATGGTGAGGCCATGAGAATTGGATCTTGGGTTGAATTGGCTCCATAGGTAATAATTATAATTACCTAAAATAGTAATATGACCATGTCCTTGTAGTTAGAGATTTTCGTGAGGCAATCATTGTCTTTGAATTCATCGAGAATTAGTTACATGGGCATTATTTCTTCCCCACCATCGTAGGATTCCGGAACTAGAACATGGGTGGATAAAAGGAATTAATTCCATAACTAAATTAATTAGTATTTAAGCGTAAGGGAATAAAAGGTTTAATTACAATAGCTATAAGGATGTAGGAACTAATTTAATTAATTCCAAAGGGGTATTCTGTGGAAAGATATATTTAATTTAATTAATTTTAATTAGATAGAAGTGTGATAGAAATATGTATGTAATATTAGGGTGTCTACATTAGTCCAAGATACAAGAAATTATAAGTAATAGTGAGATAAGAGTGACATATTTTTCAAGGCATATCATTTTCCTAAATATGCCCTAGGTTTTAAACCTTATTTAATCATGAGAAAATGTAATAATTAGTTCATTAATACAATTTATGTAAATTTAATAAGTTTTCACTATTTTTGTTTCTATTGTAGTACATAGTAACCCGCAACTAAGTGTTTGTTGGTGGATTTTGAAAAGACAATCATTGACAATTTCTTTTCTTGTATTATAGATATTTCTACCCAAAGGGTGGAACCATCTAGGTAGGACATTAGTGCCCAATGGTCTTGTTTGATATGGACGCCTATGCCCCTACTTTCATTGTGGAAGAATTATGATTTTGATCTAATTTTTAGCTTGTTTTTACGCCGACTCTACTTTGTATTAACTTGTGTCTAGTTTCTGAATTTGTGAGAGGGTGAAATAATCACCCGATGATTCTCACCCAATGTTTAGGGTATGTGAGTTGAACCAATGTGATCAAGGTGCAAATAAGGAAAAAATAAACCGATGTGCACATCTGAAATAGAACTATTGTAATGGGAATAGGGAATGTGCATGGTAACAACCAAGGTGGATGAAAAATAACAAAAAGGCTAGTTAATAGTATTAATTAAAAATAAGAATGACATGATGTAATAGAAACTAGTCAAAACACATAGTAATAAAGAAAAAGAAACAATGAGTAGTTCATTAAATAAATGAGACACCAATCAAGATGGTGTAAGAAAATCAAATCCTATTAGGATATATAAATAAAACACATAATTAAGTATATGTAAAATCCTACAAATAATGGGAAACAACACACGAACAAATGAAACAACACATAAAAAAATAATATAACCATGATTAGAAGTAGGTCCATAAGAAAAATTCTACACATGAAGCACTAGTTATCATGCTAGTAAAATCGATATTATATCAGCAAGTATATAGCTGAAATAGAAATGGAAGTAGTAGATATTTCAATGATACAACCATAATATATGGAAGTATGAAAATATAGATACCCCCATGAGCCTCAATGGGACTGGTAGAGAACATTTCCAAGCATCATAAATTGTGTGATAACCTATAAGGATCGCGCATTTACCTCAAAACTACCATGCGAATGTGTATTTGTGTATAAAAATGGATAGAGCATAGTATGAATCAATATAACATGGTAATAAATTTGCAACATAGAATAGTATAGGCCTACAAGGATATATTTAAAAAATATCTAAACTGGTTTTGTTATAAATTTTTATAGATATTCAAATGTTTAAATTTTACCAAACGATGAAATACTATCACTATGAGAGGGGAGAAAAATTGTGAAGTTTGGATGGAATGGAATTGGTGGCCATAATTCAAGGGAGTCTTGATACCATTTCATGATGTGTAACTTTATATCTAGAAAATCAAGGCATAGAGATAAGGAGGGGCCCAAAAGTGATGGTAATAATGACATGGCCATAAGAAGCAGGTGATCTATAGGTCATCTGAGTTAATTGAAAAATGATGGCTTGTAATAAAGATATTGAACATGCATTATTCCTATAAGTATGACACTTCATAAACATTTTAATGACAGGAGGACCAATAGAAGCATTAATGTGTAATATATGCAATGAAAAAGAGGCATGTAAATTAGAATAAGTAAACTTAATAACCATGGAAGGAAGATCAGTAGTACAAATAATAAATCCAATAGGGTGATCTCGAAGATGAAGGAAGAACATCATGATAAGGGATATTCAAAGAGGATTCAAGAACTTATTCTTCATGTTGATGTAATGGATAAATTAATATTTTAATCTTTTAATTGTCAAAAGTATATTTATAAATAGAAAGAGTAGATTTAATCAAGTCAATGACATGATTGTAAATGATATATTTGACTAAATTTCTATGCTTGAAATTCCTATCGGTAGAATGGCCATTGAATCTATGATAATAACAATGTGCATTTTACTCAAAATTATTTCCATGAGAAGTATTATTATGTAGTTGAAGATGAGCTCAAAGACAAAGCATATTTCTTTCTATGAGTTGAGGCAACAACATATGTGGTGGATATGGAAATCTAGTAAAAATGAGTTGTGTAGGTTGCGTAATTGGATTTTCTTCGGTTGATACATAGCATTTTCAAAGTAGGTCTGGATTCAATAGGATTTCCTTAAAGGAAAATTTTCATAAAAACTTGTTAGTATATTGATCAGAAATATTAGAACCATATTTAATTTTCCCAATTAAAGTAACTTGATTTCACATATTTTTAGAGTATGAAATATATGGTCAACAAAGTTAAAGGATTTATAGTGTACAATTCTTACAAAGAATATTATAGAACTGGGTACCAATATTTTTCAATTTAGATTAGAGCTAATATGCTTTTCATTTTAGAAAGATTATTCTTGTATCATAAAACATAGTAATTAATATGTTCATTGGAGCATTCGCGCAATTGTTCCATTTTTTCATTTGATATTTTCATTAAAATATTCATATAAAAGTGAATAAAAATATAATTTATAAAGAATTGAAACATGTAACGAAGTGCAAAGGAAATTCATTAGACCACCACAAAGCGAATGTAGTTTTGTAAGCTCATAGAAAACAAATCGGTCAATAATGTTTCATCAAAATCATAATCAAAGCATACAAAATGAAATGAACGAAGTTGGTCTTGGGAATATCTATAGCAATCAATGAGAGAAAACTTAGGGAGGTAAACTTGGAAGGAAGTGCATAAGAAGAAAGCTTTGGGGAAAGAGGACATTGAATAAGAAGTGAAGAATGAAGAGATGGAGAAGAAGAGTAAGAGGCATGTAGCAATTGACATATTTGAGCTTGTAAATCATGATACAAAGAATCTAAGGCATGGTTTCTTGAATAACTACTGTGTTGGATATGTGAAATGATGGGGAATAAATGTTATTATTTGGTGCAAAAATAGTTATATGAATGGTGGATATCCCCATAGTGGTAGGGAAGGAAGAAGCTATAATAGAAGAGGTGATATTAGTAGAGAGCTCCAAGATAAAAACAATACTAACATGAGAAGCATTTTCATGGACATGTTTTTGCTACTAATAAAACATCAAGGAAATTTGGTACATGAGTAGAATTTTCACATAATATAGAACAAAAAGTGGTGAGAGCATTGAGATGTTTCGATCCACATTAGTGTCTTCCTCATAACATTTTTTTATTTAAGAATTTTTTATGTCAAGGAGGGATATCTAAGGGGAATTGAAGAGAGGGTTATCACAACTTATTTTAGCCATACTATTAGAGTGACTATAAGTCCATGAAAGGAACTTGGAATGTTGTGGGAGACCAACATGATCAGTAAATGTGATGAACATGAAAGATATATCCTATAAATGGCATGTTCGAGTTGAGTTTGTTATATTGGATATGCGAAATGATGGGGAATAAATGTTATTATTTGGTGCAAAAATAGCTATATGAATGGTGGATGTCCCCATAGTGGTAGGGGAGGAAGAAGATATAATAGAAGAGGTGATATTAGTAGAGAGCTCTAAGATAAAAACAATACTAACATGAGAAACATTTTCATGGACATATTTGGCTACTAATAAAACATCAATGAAATTTGGTACATGAGTAGAATTTTCACATAATATAGAAAAAAAGTGGTGAGAGCATTGAGATGTTTCGATCCATAGTAGTGTCTTCCTCGTAACATTGTTTATGTAAGAATTTTCTATGTCAAGGAGGGAGATATAAGGGGAATTGAAGAGAGAGTTATCACCACTTGTTTTAGCCCATACTATCGAGTGACTAGAGGTCCATGAAAGGAACTCGGTATCTTCGAGGAGACCAACATGATTAGTACATGTGATGAACATGAAAGATATATCCTATAATGGGCATGTTCGGTCGAGTTTTCCAAAATATTTAACATAATTAAATATTTATCAAAAAAATAACATCAAATAGATATAATAGTGATAAGAAAGATCTATCATGTAAGAGAAAATTAATCGCAAGAAATTGTGAGATAAGAGTGACTTATCTTATATAAAGAGATCTAGCATGATTTTGGGATGGAGACTAAGTGGAACATGTTATATCTTGACTAAATAAGCCTCATCTATAAACTTTGAATATAAAACTCATTCAGATAAAACTTCCTAGAAAAGGAAAGCAACACTTAGGTGCTAGTATCCTAGAAAATTCTTTAATTCTGATCTTTTTCAGGGTTTAATAATGTCTTCTTCGTTTCTCTCTTTTCTATCTAGTTTCATTGTAGGGTTTCACTATCACACCTAAACCTATGGAAAACCATAACTACATGCATAAAATTCAAACAAACATTAGATGAAACAAATAATTCTTATTCTTGAGTCGAATAACCTTGGTAATTACCCAAATGTGATTGTCAATGGGTGTTATACTACATTTCAAACTCTATATAGTTATTTTATATGTGTGTGATTGAATCATTTCCCTGAAGCTAGGTTTCCCTTGTTCCACTCACACAAGGGTATTTGGATACAAATACTTTTCCTAGAAGATCAATGTGTGAGATTGAATTCAAAAATAATGAGTTCTTATGTAGTGAATAATAAAGTCCTTGAATGCTTATCTTTTCCCAAGTAGTAGATATAAGTTAATATTTCAAAATTTTCAGCACCTAATAATAGTGAGCAAGTCACATATATACATACATCTACACACACACATACACACGAACACACGCACACACACACATGCACACACACGCGCATAGCGCGCGCGCGCACACACACACACACACACGGACACACGTGCACCCGCCACACACACACACACACACCTGTCTATGTGTGTGTGTGTGTGTGTGTGTGTGTGTGTGTGTGTGCATGATGCATGATTTATTTCAATTTTTTATTAATGACTTAAACGGCTTACCGAAAGTGATAAGCAAGAATATAGAAAAGATAACAAATGATGTGGCATTTTAAATTTGACAAAATAATATAAAAGTACATAACCACCCAAATGGGATAGTAGTTATTTTTATCTTCTTTCCTTAATGGGTGGTACTATTTGATATTCTCATAGGATGTAATAGAAAATATAGATTTGGTTCAAATGTTGTCCAATGTCCAAAAGTAAAGTGATCATTCTAAAAAGTAAATAATAGAAGTATGAAAAAGATAAAGAAATTCAAAAGAAAAATAATTGTTGTTAATTCGTAGTTTTCTTACATATGAATCATGCATGCAATGACATGCTTAGATGCATGATGTAAATAGTAAGTGCATGATTTGATTTCAAAGGAAATAAAAATTGGTAGCTTTTAATCATTTGATTGTAAGCACTATATCAGAATAAGGTACATTTTTCTTTCTTGCAATCCCACTTCATTATTGTTTTCTTATGTACATGTGTATATGCCATGTACCCATAAATTATTTTGTGCTCAAATTTGGGCCTTTTATTGGTCCATTCCTCTTGAAGAATCATGTCATGAACAACACTTTTTGTAGAACATATATGTAGTAAATAATTTTTTAATTCTACAAATTCACCCCAATACTCAATTTACTCTTCTTTTCCTTTATTAACCTTATTCTCATCTCAATAATTTTCTTATTCGATATTTAAATAAATTCATTGTTCTGAATTTTTACCTAGATAAAAAATATTTCTTGATCCCATTATCATTGAAGAATTTTAGAAAATCCCATAAAATTTATTCTCCTCCTCTATCTATTCTCAGGATATTTATGTAAAGAAAACTTTTAAATTCAACCATAGACATGAATTTCATGAACATACAAATGCCTCATTTTTACGATTTACTATAAAGAACCATGTATTTCTATTTAACTCATCTAGCAGTTGTTATGAAATATTCGTTCTATGTTGGAGTGGGTGTTTTCATTAGAGAAAAAAATGAATGAATTAGCTGAAATGGAGCCTTTTCTCTCCATGAAGTTCCCAAGGGAAAAGAATTTATATGTTCCTTCCCAATATATAGCCCTTAAAAATATTACTGGGATATTCAATTAAAAAAATCCTCTCCCCATTTTTCTCTTGTTAATAAGAGTTAGGCCACCAAATATCAAATTACCATATTTTAGAAGGCATTGATTAGATGGATTTACTCTAGCTATTATAAATGTTTTAGACAACTCACTTTGAAGTGCTAAAGGAAACATATTTTTTTCCTTTTTTTGAAATTAATAATTTGTCTACTACTATCATTTTATTTAATATGGTATGCATTCTTCATTTTCAATTATATCCTTAGTTTTTACTACCTTCTCAATACTTATGATGTTATGCTTCAACTCTACAACATAGTAAACTCCTAAATCTACCTATTGTCATCTTTCATTGTGCTATCAAGATACCTCCTTTTCTCAAACTAGGGACCATGTCATTGCATACCATTTAAACTTCATATTTTAATGATTCGTCTATATTATAGTAAATTTCCTTATTCAACTCATTTGGTTACTACAACCACTATCTAAATACCATATTTCATAATTAATTTTCTCAAATATATATTAGTAATAGAAATAATTCTATATTTTTCATTCATCTCGATTTTCATCATCATTTACTTTAGAAAAATTGAGATTTTTTTTTGCACATAATGTATTCTTCTTACATTCACTTATATATTGCCCATAATTTATTAATAGTTACTTTATACATTAGATATTTCATACCTTTAAGGGAAATATCCTTGATAAGTTTGGTTTGTCATTCCCTTTCCACTTCTTTGTGATCCTTATTAGATTTTTCTAATTAACTATTAACTATTGCTGATACTTCCTCTTCTTCTTTTGTAACATTCTCTTCCCCTTCCTCTTGGCATCACTTAAGATTTGAGGGTTCATCAAAGATAAGAGTTTAATTTCTTATTCATCCTTTATTCATTGGTTTGCTTTTTCGTACTATCCTCTCATCTTATATAAGATCTCAATCTTTCTTAATTTAAATAAATATCCTCAAGGTTTTGGTAAAACAAATTCATTAATTTACACAATTTCCTTTTATGATAGGTTATCAAAATCTATTATCACGAGTTGTAGCTTAAACAATTTGACTTTATGACTTCGTTGATATGAATTCTCCAAGATATCCCATTCTTTCTTAAAACAAGTAACTATTGTTATCTTTGGGAAGATTGAACCAAACAATGTTATTTTAATATAATTTAAATATTTAGCATTTATCTTATTTTTATCTTGTAACTATATATATTTTGTCATATTGAGTATGTTGAATGCATACGGCTAGTTGTTTCTACATATCCTCCTCAACTAGTTCCCATATCTAATAAAAGAATAAATATCTATTCATTTTGATAACCCACACATTATAGTTTTTCCCATCAAAAATTTTATCCTTATTGCAATGAGTTGATATCGAGTGTTACACTTATTGAACAAGAAAAAGAGGAGAAGGATTTTCTATGAAATTGTTGGAAAGTAATTTATATATGATATCACTTTTCTTAATAATATAATAATGGGATCTTATTTACAAAACATGGATCCTATAAGAAGTAGGGATGCCAAATCCAAAAATTTCCAAGATTTTTCCCAAGAAGAATCCCTTAGAGAATGTAGTTTCTAAGAAGAATACCATTTAGATTGGAAAATTTTCCATTTGATGCCAATACAATTAAGTTGAAGCCTAAGAAGCACCTTTTATGGCTGAATGTATTTGTCGCACCTTGGAATTCATTAAACCTATCTCATTTGGGTGTGAAATGGGCTTTTGAATGGTCTATCTATAAATTTTTATTCTCGTTTGTGGTCTCCCTTATTTCAATTTGATTATGCTCTTCTTCTATCTGCACCGAGAAGTAAAGGGTTGTATATATTTAAAAAAGGAATCCATAATATTATATATTTGTTGTCCCATCAAGTTATGGATTAGATACCATGGGAAGAACTCAAGGAAAAATTCTATATTTCAAATAAATATTTCTAAACGTTCCATCTCCTCCATTATTTTGATTGTTTCTGATGAACGTTTTCACAAAATTGGTCTCTCCTCTCAATCTCTTGGTGGCGGGACAAGAATTGGAATGTTGACCTTTCCTTTTTCTAGTACAAATCTAAGATTAGTTATCACCTTTTCGTGAGAAACTCCACCTTTACTGATGCTCTCAATCTCCAGTAGTATATTCTTTTCAATGGTCCTCGTATTAGGGATAGACTTCAAAACTTGGGAATTTCTAACCGATTGTGTCCTCTTTTCAACCTATCAAAATTTAACGAACAAATTTTCTGGGTTGACTCCCTTGCACAATCTACATGGTAGTAGATTTATTCCATGTTCATTCCTTTTCTTCCAAAACCTTTTACATGGAAAAAGGTTCTTCTTAGGTATTTTCTTTCCTTACTCACAAAATGCAACTAGATATGAAATTTATTCAAAGTGGATATCATTTTTCATATCTAGAATGATAGATACTTTGATATTTGTTAATGAAATTCAAAAATATAGAAGATTTTATATTTCTAATTAGTTTATTGTTATTTCAAATGTTTTCTCCATATTCAAGTCAAGATATAAAAATTCTACTTGGAAGTGGAGCATATACATACCCTAATTGATCATTGGGGTAATGATCTCCATGTTATAAGTTGGGAACCACTACCTCATGTGCTTTCTAATTCCTCCTCGAAGACATGGGTCTTATTTTTCCCATCTTCGTTCTTAAATTATGTAAATAATTTCTATCCCTTGTGTTTAATGGGGCCTCGTTATCTCTCGAAAGTGCACCCTAGTTTAGTGAATTGCCAAAATTAGCAGGAACTTGAAAAGGTCATAACTTCAGCTACGCATGTCCATTTGAGTTCGTTTTTTAAAACACTTGTTTCAATGACACAAATGCATCATTCAAATATTTCTACAACTTAAATCACATTTTGGCACATTTTTCAAGCCCCAAATCCGTCATCTTGAGGCCGAAAATTAGGATTTAAGTTGTAGTTACAAATTTTCCTATTTTAGGGCATTACATAATTTTAGTCTCCTAGTTGCATTATGAGTTGGAAAGGTATTAATTCCTTTAATTTAGGCATGTAGAATATGTATGGAAATTCTGTTCCCATATGAATAAGCATGCAAACTTACTAAGAATAATAGGTTTTAGTAAACTCGCTAAAAATAGTAATTTATGCCACCTAGAGTAGATTTAGTCAAAGTTAGTTAGAGGCAAGTTTTTGTGCTTTCGCAATGATAACATAGAGTGGAAATCAAGGTGGAGATGACATTGATGAAGAAGAAATTTTTGAAGAGGAGGAAATGTAAGCACCACTCTATGATTTTGAATGGATAAGATTTGATGTTTTAGAGTATGGAGGTAGTCTAAAACCAAAGGAGCTGATAGACTAGTGACTAGCATGGGGAAATTTTTTTAGTGGAAGGCTATGTCAGAAGAAAAGAAGGTAAAATTTGCATGCACAAAATTTAAATGTCATGCTATGTTATGGTGGGATCACCTATAAATAATTAGGATATGGAGTATGATGGAGAAGATGAAAGAAAAATTTCTCCCTTTGGGTTATGCACAAACCCTTTACAAGAGGTTTTATAATTTCATGTAGAACTTAACATCCATGTAAGAATACATAGATGAGTTCTGCAAGTTGTCCATTTATGTAGAGCATGAAGAAGCGAGGAACAAATCACTTCAAGTTATGTAAATGGATTAAAATTTTCTATTCAAGATGAGATATGTATGTAAAGGATTAAGAACATGGACGATTCCTATCAATTAGCCTTAAATACCAAGGAAAAACAAATTCATAAAAGTTTTAGAAGATCATTTGGAATGGATAGGAGGGCTCATATTCCTTTCGGGGATGAGCTGGTTTCAACCAAGGTAGGGGAGAATCACCTCGTGGAGTGGAAAAGCAAGAAGAAATGAGACATGATTCCCAGAATAAAAAAAAGAGGTAGAGGATTTTATAGGAACAAAGGATATGTTGGTGATAGATGATGGGGGCTCCATGAAGACCATTTTTTATTATAGATGTGGTGAAGAAGGGGATCAGGATTTGTAATGTCTCGCATTATTATACATATGACAAGAGGCAAGCAAATCCTCCAAGATTAAATCTTGTTGAAGCTAAAAAAAGTAGAAGACAAACATGATCTAGAAATTCCACAAGATGTTGGTGACAATATGATGATAAAAAGGATGATGATTGCTCAATGAAAAGATATCAAGGGGGATTCATGGATGTGTACAAATATTTTCAAAACAAGATGCACTTCATGAGGAAATGTATGTAATGCTATTATTTATGGTGGTAGTTATGATAACATTGTTTCAAATGAGATGGTTGAGAAATTGGGTCTACATTGTGAGAAGAATCCTAACAGCTTATTGTATTGCATGGTTTAATAAGGGTAATGAAGTTACTATTGATAAGAGATGTTTAATAAGTTTTTCTATTGGGAACAGCGATTACAAGGATACCATTTGGTGTGATGTTATTCCTATACATGCATGCCATATGCTTCTAGGAAGACCATGGAAATTTGATATAAAATTTATTCATGATGGGGGAAAGAATACTTATATGTTCTAGAAGGATGGAAAAAAATAGTTTTTCTACCTCTTAAGGAAGAGGGAAAGGTTGAAAATATACTTTCTGTAATGGAATTCGTGAAGAAGGAAAAGGCAACCCGTTTTTGTGATTTACTAGTTACAAATAAGGATGAACCTGGAAGTGCACAAATACAAGAAGAAACATCATAATTAATAGATGAATTTTCTAATGTTATTTTTGATGAGCTACCAAACAGATTACTTCCCAAAAGAGATATTCAACACCATATTGATTTGATTCTAGGGTATTCACTCCCAAATCAAGTGGCTTATAGGATGATCCCACCATTACATGCAGAGTTGAATGGGAAAGTGGCAGAGCCCGTGAGAAAGGGGGCCATAAGGGAGAGCATGAGTCCATGTGAAACCCTATTTTTTAAACACAAAAGAAGGATGGAACATGGAGAATGTGCATGATACTAGAGAAATAAGTATAACTACAATCAAGTATAGGCTCCCAATACCTTACCTTGATGATATGATGGATGTGATTGTTGGATCTAGGTATTTCACCAAGATTTATCTTCAAAGTGGTTACAACATTTAACACAATAAATGGATTATATGACTGGTTGGTGATGTCATTCAAGTTATCCGATGCACCTAGTAATTCTACTAAACCGATGAACACTATATTAGAAGTATAATGGTATGTTTTTTGTGGTTTATTTTGATGATATCTTGATATTTAGTAAAACTAAAGAAGAACATCTGAGGCATTTGAAGGTGATATTTGAAGTGTTAATGAAAAATAAACTCTATGCAAATATGAAGAAGTGCACGTTTATGCAAGAGAGTTTGGTATTCTTGGGCTTTATTATTTCATTAGATGGGGTAAAAATGGTCTTAGATAAGATAAAGGCAATTATTTAATGGCCTAATTCTAGGAGTATAACAAAGGTAACAATCTTTCATGGTTTAACAAAATGTTACAGAAAGTTTATTAGAAATTTCAGCAATATTGTAGCAACTATAATAGATTGCACAAAAGGAAAAGATTTTTGTGGTCAAAGGTAAATGAGGATAGTTTTTAGGTCTTGAAGAAGAAGGTGACAGAGGCACCCATTTTGGCACTACCTAATTTTGATAAAATGTTTGAGGTAGATTGTGACGCCTAGATGTGGGTATTTTTGATGTCCTTAGTCAAGGTGGAAAGCCGTAGCTTTCTCTAGTGTGAAACTAAATGTGGTAAGAACTAACTACTCTACTTATTATGTGTAATTTTATGCAATTGTACAAGCATTCAGGAATTAGAGGCATTAATTAATGCCTAAGCAATTTGTGCTATTTAGAGACCACATAAACCTAAAGTATGTGAATACACAAAAGAAATTGAATAGCAAGCATTCAAAATGGGTATCATTTTTTGTGGTTATTCTTTTTCTCTAAAACCTAAATCAAGGAAATAAAATTAAGTTTTAGATCCATTGAGTAGGTGTGTGACCTTGTTTACAACTATGGAAAATGAGGTGGTGGGTTTTGAAGCAATAAAGGGTTTCTATTCTTTTTATTCTTATTTTTAGAATATTGTTGAAAGGTTAATTCATCCATTGTCACACGATGCGAGATATGTCCAGGATGAGTACATTTACAAGATGGCTATCTATTCAAGGGATGCCAACTATGTATTCCAGTTGAGTCTATGAGAGAGAATATAGTGAAAGAGATGCATAGTGGAGGATTGTCTTACCATTTTGGTAAAGATAAGACGATATCCTTAGTAGGGAGAGAAATACTATTGGCAAAATCTAAAAAAGAGATGTGTTAATATATGTGGAGAGTTGTCAAAATTTCTAAGTCTCAAAAGGAAATGCACAGAATACATGGTTGTATATGTCCTTGCCTTTTCCTAAATGGTCGTGGATAGATCTGAGTATGGATTTTGTTTTGGGATTACCAAAAACACAACTAGGTAATGACTCAATTATTGTGGTTGTTGATAAGTTTTCTAATATGGTTCATTTTATTTCTTGCAAGAAAACAAGTAATGTGATAGACATAGAAGATTTTTTTTTTAGAGAAGTTATTTGTTTGCATGGTGTTCTATAAACCATTGCAATAGATACTGACAAACAATTCTTAATAAAATTATGGAGGACATTATGGAAGAAGTTGGTAACTCAACTAAAGTTCAAGAGTGCCTATCATCATAAGACCAATGGTTAAACAAAGGTGGTAAATAGGATTTTGGGAAACATGTTAAGGTGCATAGTTGGGGAAAAGCCAAAAAAGTGGGACTTAGCATTACCAAAAGATGAGTTTACATATAATAGTTCAATAAATAGATCCATAGGAAAGTATCCATTTTTATTGTGTATGGGAGTAATACAAACATGGTGTTATATTTTGTACAACTACCCATTGATGGTAGAGTCAGTGATGATGTAGAAGAATTTTCCGAACATAAACAACAATTGTAAGAAGAAGTGTGGAAGGAGATGTAGAATAGTAATGATAAGTATAAGGAAACAAAAGATGTGCACAGACAAAGAAAGGAATTTATAGTTGGTGAGTTGGTTATGGTATACTAGAAGAATGAAAATTTTCCAAAAAGAACCTATAAAAACCTCAAGTACAAGAATATTGGACCCTCCAAAATTGTGAAAAAAATTGATAATGCATTTGAGGTAGAATTACGAGAGAATTTTTATATTTCTCCAATGTTTAATGTTTAAGAATTGTATTATTTTTATGGGGATGGTGTAGAAGGGGATTTTATTGATGAATTAGTAGATTAGAGGCGAAGGTTCGGTGAAGAAGAAAGAAGAAGTGGATTAGATTCTAGATAAGAAAACAATGGACATGGGACATGGGAAATACAAATAATTTTTGGTAAATTGGAAAGGACTGGAATAGGAGGATAATAATTGGGTCATACGGTGGGAGATTAAGAATCTAGATGCAGATAAATGGAAGCAATTTGAAGAAGACAAGTTGTAGGATTTGTATTTTTTCAAACAGAGGAGAATGATGTGCCAAAATTAACATGAACTTGAAAAGCTCATAACTTGTGCTCTAGGTATCTGTTTGAGTCCTTGTTTTTAAAACCACCTATTTTGATGAGATGAACACAATGGTACACTCTCCCTACAAATTGGAGCAAGTATCAGCACATTTTATGTCCCGAAATCTACCATCTTGACACCGAAAATTGGAATTTAAATATAGTTTAGTTTTTTTTCCCTATTTTAGGGCATTAGTTAATTTTACTCTCTTACTTACATTATAAGTTGGAAACTTCAAAATTCATTTAGTTTAGGCATGTAGGAGATGCATGGAAATTTTTTTACCCATACAAATAAGCATGTGAACTTACTAAGAATAAGTTCTAGTAAACTACTAAAAATAGTAATTTCCGCCACCTAGAGTAGATTCAGTCAAAGTTAGTTAAAGATTTCTTAGAAAATTGAGTTGGGATTTATTTTTCTATTTGTGAAACATTATAATTCATGATTCGTGAATAAAGAAGGATATTTATTTTCTTTTGGAGTTCATATTGTTTGCATTATATTGAGTTTTTATAGAATTTGGCTACATTATTTGGTATCAAATCTAGGTTGAGTCTTTAAAAATGGTAGGAAGAGGAAGAGGAGGTTGTATTGCAAATATGGATAAAAATATGCAAGATCTATAGAGGATAGTTGTTGCACTTGCTACAATGATAACCCAGAGAGGAAATCAAGGTGGAGATGACACACATGAAGAAGAAGTTTGTGAAGCGGAGGAAACGAAAGTGCCAACCTTTGCTTTTGAAGAAAGGATGCTTCTTGAATATTAGAAGAAAAGAATGATGGGATAAGATTTGATGTTTCGAGTATGAAGGTAGTCTAAAACCAAAGTGGAGCTGATAGAGTGGTTAACTAGCATGGGGAAATTTTTTTGAGTCAAGGCCATGCCATAAAAAAGAAGGTAAAATTTTCATTCACTAAATTGAAAGGTCATGTTATGTTAGGGTGGGATCACCTACAGTAAAGATCTACCAAGAATGGGAAAGGAAAGAAATAGGACATTGAATAAGATGAAGAAGAAGTTGAAAGATAAATTTCATCCCGGGATTATGCACAAACCCTTTAAAGAAGGTTTCAGAATATAAAATAGAACTTACAAACCATGCAAGAATACTCAGATGAGTTCTACAAGTTGTCCATTCATATAGAGCATGAAGAAACCGAGGAACAAATGGATTAAAATTTTCTATTCAAAATGAGATAAGTATC
Source organism: Taxus wallichiana var. yunnanensis (assembly GCA_018340775.1). Classification (NCBI taxonomy): domain Eukaryota; kingdom Viridiplantae; phylum Streptophyta; class Pinopsida; order Cupressales; family Taxaceae; genus Taxus; species Taxus wallichiana. The sequence goes on from CM031240.1 coordinate 126,925,056, forward strand.
CACAGGATTAAGAGCATGAAGGATGCCTATAAATTAGCTTTAAAGGCCGAGGAAAAGAAAGTCATCAAAGTTTTATGAGATCTCTTAGAATGAATAGGGGACCTCATCTTCCTTTCACGGATGATCTGGTTTTAGACAAGGTAGGGGAGAATAACCTTGTGTAGTGGAAAAGAAAGAATTTATGAAACAAGATAACTAGAATAAATAAAGAGGTAGACAATTTTATAGGGGTAGAGGATATGCTTTGGTGATATAGGGTGGGATGCTCCATGAAGACCATTTTTTTGTTACAGATGTGGTGAAGAGGGGCAAAGGGCTTTTGAATTCCTACATTACTAGACACATGACAAGAGGCAATAAAATGCTTCAAGAGTAAATATTATTGAAGTGAACAAGTAGAAGAGGAACATGACCTAGAAATTCCACCAGATTTTAGAGAAAATCTAGTGATTAAAAGGACGATGATTGTTACAAGAAATTTTATCAAGGGGAATGCATGACTATGTACAAATATTTTTAGAACACGATGCACTTCAAGAGGAAAGGTATGTAATGCTATTATTGATGGTGGTAGTTGTCACAACATGGTTTCAAATTAGATGGTAGAGAAATTAGGTCTACATTGTGATAAGAATCATAACCCTTACCGTATTGCATAGTTTAAGAAGGGTAATGAATTTACTATTTATAAGAGAAGTTTAATAATTTTTCTATTGGGGATGGTTACAAGGATGAGATTTAGAGTGATGTTATTGTTATGGATGCAATTCATATGCTTACAGGAAGACCATGCCAATTTGATATAAACGTTATTCATGGGGGGGAAAGAATACTTATAATTTCTAGAAGGATTGAACAAAAATAGTTTTTCTACCTCTTAAGGAAGAGGTAAAGGCTGAAAATATGCTTTCTACAAAGGAAGTTTTGAAGGAGGAAAAGGCAACTGGTTTTTGTTATGTAGTAGTCGTAAATAAGGATGAATCTGTAAGTGCACAAATACAAGTAGAAATAATAGAATTAATTGAAGAATTTTTTTAAGTTATTCCTAATGAGCTACCAAAAAGATTACCACCAAAAAGATATATTCAACACCATATTGATTTGATTCTAGGGTCTTCACTACTAAATCAAGTGGCTTATAGGATGATCCTGCATTGCATACAAAATTTAATAGGCAAGTGGTAAAGCTTTTGAGAAAGGGGGCCGTAAGGGAGAGCATGAGTCCATGTACAATCCCAAATTTTTAACACCAAAGAAGGATGGAACATTGAGAATGTGTAAGGATAGCAGAGAAATTAATAAAATTACAATCAAGTATAGGTTCCCAATACCTTGCCTTGATGATGTGATGGATGTGCTTATTAGATCTAGGTCTTTCACCAAGATTGATCTTCGAAGTGGTTACCATCCGATTCATATCATAGAAGGAGATGAGTGGAAAACAAAATTTAAGATAGGAAATGGATTATATGATTGATTGGTGTTGTCATTCAGGTTATCTAATGCCACTAGTGCTTTTATGAGACTTATGAACACTATGTTGCAGAGTATAATGGTAAGTTTGTTGTAGTTTATTTTGATGATATCTTAGTATTTAGTAAACCTAAAGAAGAACATTTGAGTCATTTGAGGGTTCTATTTGAAGTGTTAAGGAAAGATAACATCTATGCAAATATCAATAAGTGCATGTTTATGTAAGAGAGTTTGGTATTCTTGGGCTTTATTATTTCAGCAGATGGGGTACAAATGCACATAGAGATGATAAAGGCAATTATTTAATGGCCTACTACACAGAGTATAACAGATGTAAGAAAATTTCATGGTTTAGAAACATTTAATAGAAATTTTATTAAAAATTTCTGCAATATTGTAGCACCTATAACAGATTGCACAAAAGGAACGGATAGTTGATGGAAAAAGGAAGCTAAGGATAGTTCTTGGTTCTTGAAGTACAAGGTGATGAAGCACCCATTTTAGCACTACCATATTTTGATAAAGTAATTGAGGTTGATTATTACACCTCACATGTGGGTATTGGTGTTATCCTAGATCAAGGTGGAAATCCAATATCTTTCTATAGTGAGAAACCGAATGCGGTAAGAAATAACTATTTTAATTGTGATGTAGAATTTTATGCAATTATACAAGCGTTGAGGTATTGGAGGAATTACTTAGTGCGTAACAAGTTTGTGTTATTTATAAACAACATATCCTCGAAGTATGTGAATACAAAAATAAGTTGAATAATGGCATGCCAAATGGGTATCATTTTTGAAGGGTTATAGTTTTTCTCTCAAACATAAATCAGAAAACATAATCAAGTTGTAGATGCATTGACTATGCATGTAACCTTGTTTACAACTATGGAAAACGAGGTGGTGCATTTTGAATAAATAAAGGGTTTGTATTCTTCTAATTTTTATTTCAAGAATATTATTGAATGGTTAATTTTTCCGTTGTCAAACAATCCAAGAGATGTCAGGGACGAGTAAATTTTATATAATAGAAATTTATTCGAGGACACCAACTATGTATTCCAGTTTGTTCTATAAGAGAGAATATAGTGAAGGAGTTGCATAGCGGAGGATTGGATGGACATTTAAGTAAAGATAAGATGATAGCCTTGGTAGCAGAGAAATACTATTGGCCAAAGCTTAAAAGAGATGTGGTAAGATATGCGGAGAGGTGTCAAATGTTCCAAGTCTCAAATTCCATTCATAGAATACAAGGTTGTATATGCCATTTCCTGTTCCTCAAAGTTTGTGGATAGATCTCGAGCATGGATTTTGTTTTGGGATAACCGAAAACACAACGAGGTAATGACTAAATTTTTGTGGTTGTTGATAGGTTTTCTAAGATGGTTCATTTTATTTCCGCAAGAAAACAATTGATGGGACAGCATATCAAATTTGTTTTTCGATAAGTTTTTCATTTGCATGGTGTTCCAAAACCATTACTTCAAATAGGGACACAAGGTTCTTACCTCACTTCTAGAGAAATGTATGGAAAAAGTTTGAAAATAAACTACATTTCAAAAGTAGTGCCTATAATCCTCGATCGATGGGAAAGAAAAGGTGGTAAATAAGACTTTGGGAAACTGTTAAGGTGCATAGTTGGGGAAAAGCGAAACAATGGGACTTAGCATTACCACAAGCTGAGTTTACATATAATAGTTCCATAAATAGATCCACAAGAAAGTCTCCATTTTCAATTGTGTATGGGAGTAATCAAAATATGGTGTTAGATTTGGTAAATCTACGAGTTGATGGTGGAGTCAGTTATGATATAGCAGCATTTGCAGAAAATATACAACAATTACATGAAGAAGTGTGGAAGAAGTTGTAGAATAGTAATGATAAGTATAAGGAAATAACTGATGTGCAAAAATTAAGAAAATAATTTACATTTGGTTCTTTTTTTTTATTGTATACCTTTAGAAAGAAAATATTTCGAAAAGGAACATATAACAAGGTAAAGTACAAGAAGATTAGTACCTTCAAAATTGTGAAAAAGATATTATAATGTTGATGAGGTAGAATTACAAAGGAATTTTGCTATTTCTCCATTGATTAATGTTTCAGAATTTTATTATTTTCATGGGCATCGTGCAGAAGGGGATGTTCATGATGAAGTAGTAGATTGGAGGTAGCATGTTGCGGTTAAGAAGAAAGAAAAAAGTGGATCATATTCTAGATAAGAAAACAGTGGACACACAATGTGGGAAATGCAACAAATATTTTGTACATTATAAAGGACTGAAATAAAAGAAAAATACTTGGGTCACAAAATGGGATATTAAGAAGCTTCACAGAGATAAATATGGAAGCATTTTGAAGAAGATAACTTGTAAGAGTTGCGTTTTTTGCAGGGGAGAATGATATGCCAAAATTAACATGAACTTAAAAAGGTCATAACTTGTGTTCTTGGGGTCCATTTGAGTCTGTTCTTTTATTAAAACACCTATATCAATGTGAAAACCACAACGGTTAACCCACCCTACTATTTGGAGTAAGATTTGACACACTTTTGGACCTAAAATTTTCCATCTTCGTAGTAAAAATTTGGATTTAAGTTTTATTTTGGTTTTTTTCTATTTTAGGGAATTAATTAATTTTAGTATCTTTATTACATTATGAGTTGGAAAGTTGGAAATTCCTTTAATATATGAATGAATAAGATGTGTGGAAATTTGTATTCCCATACGAATAAGCATGCAAACTTACTAAGAATATCGTGTACTAGTAAAGTTAAGGAGTGAAGGACGAAGGCACGGAAGGAATTCACGTGCATCGAATAGTTTCACTTCACCAAAGTGTGGGAGTTGTGAGATTAAAGAAAGGAAGCTTTGTAAACAAATTTTCATGCATACGAGAGCTCAAGATTCGAAACGTGGGGTGGAATTGAATGCCTGGCTTAACTTGTATTGGCTTAGTTTGTCATAGATCAAAAGAAGTGAGTGTAAATAGGGAGTAAATGTGTAACGCCCATGTAAGATAATATTCCTCCATAATGGATAAGAGGAGTTAGTTTCCCAAATGGGATTGTAACTTCTATGACACACTTACACATATGACATGATTTTGTAAGAGAATCTATCATAATTAAGATGACACCTAGATCCATGTCCACCTAAGTGAGATGACTCACCCGGTGAGGTGGAATAACACTAAATAAGTGAAGAAAAAATAATACCTACACAACACCGACCCCTTCATCATAACTTAGGATGAGGTGGTAAGTTAGAAATGAGAAATGGGTCTTCACACAAAGCGTAATGAGGTACCCATGAACAAGAAGTTCTCAAAAAGTGGAGTAAAAGGAGAAAACCTAGTGGGAAAAACTCCCCCAAAAGAGAGACAATTACACTCTCTAATCTAAGAAAGATCCCAAGGATGGGTCCCACCAAAGAGAATCCTGTAAAGGTACCCATATACAAAGAGGCAATCTCTTGGAAAGAAGAATAAGAGAGAAGAAGAGGAGACCATTTGTTTATTACATATGTTGTCAACAAGGGCATTTGGCTTTTCATTGCCAACATTATTATAAAAAGGACAAGATGCGAGAAAATTCTCCTAGAGTAAATCTTTTTGAAGCGAGAACAAGTAAAAGACAAACAGACCTAGAAATTCCACCAGATATTGCAGAAAGTCGATGATCAAAAGGATGATGATTGCTCAAGGAAAGGATATCAAGGGGGATGTATGGCCACGCACAAATATTTTTATAAAAAGATGCACTTTAGGAGGAAAGATATGTAATGTTATTATTGATGGTGGTAGTTGTGTCTAAAATGTGAGAAGAATCCTAACCATTACCGTATTGCATGGAAAAATAAGGGTAATGAAATTACCTTTGTTAAGATATGTTTAATAATTTTTCCTATTGGGAATGGTTACAAGGATAAGATTTAGTGTGATGTTATTCTTATGGATGCATGTCATATGCTTCTAGGAAAACCATGGAAATTTGATATAACGTTATTCGTGATAGGGGAAAGACTACTTATACTTTATAGATGGATGGCACAAAATGGTTTTTCTACCTCTTAAAGTAGAGTGCAAAGCTGAAAATATGCTTTTGTAAAGGAATTTATGATGGAGGCCAAGACAACTGGTTTTTGTTATGTACTCATCGTAAATAAGGATGAACTTGTGCACAAATACTAGTAGAAATAACATAATTAATAGAAGAATTTTATGATTTTATTCTTGACAAGCTACCATGATGGATTAATGCCTAAAAGAGATATTCAACACTATATTGATTTTGTTCCAGGTGTTCACTCCCAAATCAAGTGACTTAGAGGATGAGCCCGAGATTGCATGCAGAGGTGAATAGGCAAGTGGAAGAGATCATGAGAAAGAGGGTTGTAAGGGAACATTATTCCATGTGCAACCATTTAGTTATCAACACCAAGGAAGTATTGAACATGGATAATGTGCATGGATATAAGAGAAATCAATAAAATTCCAATCAAGTATAGGTTCCCAATACCTCTCCTTGATGATATGATGGATGTGCTATCTTTGGATCTGGGTATTTCACTAAGATATATCATCAAAGTGGTTACCATCAGATTTATATTAGAGAAGGAGATGAGAAGAAAACAACATTCAAGACAGAACTTGATTATATGAGTGTTTTGTGATGCCATTCGGGTTATCCAATGCACCTAGTACTTTTATGAGATCGATGAACACCGTGTCATGCGGGAGTATAATCGTAAGTTTGTTGTTTTTATTTTTATGATATGTTTATATTTAGTAAAACTAAAGAAGAACATCCGAGGCATTTTAGGGTGATATTTGAATTGTTAAGGAAAAAGAAACCCTACGCAAATATGAAGAAGTTCACATTTATGTAAGAGAGTTTGGTATTCTTGGCCTTTATTATTTCGTTAGATGGGGTAAAAATGGTCTTAGAGAAGATAAAGGAAATTATTGAATGGCATACTCTAAGGAGTATAAGAGAGGTAAGAAACTTTCATGGTTTAGAAACATTTTACGAGAAAAGTTTATTAAAAATTTCAGCAATATTGTATCACCTATAACAGATTACACAAAAGGAAGGTATTTTTTTTTGACAAAATTAGATGAGGGTAGTTTTTGGTTGTTGAAGAAGAAGTCGACAGAGGCACCCATTTTGGAAGTACCAGATTTTGAAAAAATGTTTGAGGTTGATTTTGATGTCTCACAAGTGGGTATTGGTGTTGTCCTAAGTAAGGGTGGAAATCCAGTAGATTTCTTTATAGAGAAACCGAATGTGGTAAGAAATAACTACTCTACTTACGATGTGGAATTTTATGCAATTATACAAACATTGACACATTGAAGGAATTACATAGTCCCCAAGGAATTTTTGTTATTTAAATACCACATACCCCTGAAGTATATGAATACACAAAATAAATAGTTTGGATAGTAAGCATGCAAAATGGGTATCATTTTTACGGGGTAATACTTTATCTCTAAAACATAAATCAAGAAAATTGAATCAAGTTTTAGATGCATTGAGTAGGCATGTGACCTTGTTTACTACTATGGAAAATGAGGTTATGGGTTTTGAAGCAATAAAGGGTTGTATTCTTCTTATTCTAATTTCAACAATATTGTTGAAAGGTTAATTCATCCATTTTTAGATGATGCATGAGATGTCTAGGATGAGTACATTTTTGGAATGGCTTTCTATTCAAGGGATGCCAATTATGTATTCCATTTTAGTCTATGAGAGAGAATATATAGATGCATAGTGGAGGATTGGCTTAACATTTTGGTAAAGATAAGATGATAGCCTTGGTAGAAGAGAAATAGTATTAGCAAAATATTAAAAGAGATGTGGTAAGATATGTGGATAGGTGTCAAATTTTCCAAGTCTTGAAAGGCAATGCACAAATTATAGGGTTGTATATGTCCTTAGCTATTCCTAAAGGGTCCTGGACAAATCTGAGTATGGATTTTGTTTCTGGATTATCCAAAACAAAACTAGTTAATGATTAAATTTTTGTGGTTAATTATAGGTTTTCTAAGATGGTTCATTTTATTTCCTACAAGGAAACAAGTGGTGCGACACACGTAGAATACTTTTTTTCTAGAGAATTTATTTGTTTGCATGGTGTTCCAAAAACCATTACTTCAGATAGGGACACAAGGTCCTTAAGTCACTTCTGTAGGACTTTATAGAAGAAGTTAGGAACTCAAATTCAATTCAGGCCTATCATCCTCAGACCTATGGGAAAATAGAGGAGGTAAATAGAAGTTTGGGAAACCTTTGAAGGTGCATACTAGGGAAAAATCCAAAACAATACGACTTAGGATTACCACAAGTGAGTTTACATATAACAATTCCTTAAATAGATCCATAGGAAAGTCTCAATTTTTTATTTTGTATGGGAGTAATCCAAATGGGGTGTTAGATTTGGCACAACTACTAGTTTATGGAAGATTTAGTGATGATGCATATGTATTTGCCGAACATATACAACAATTACATGAAGAAGTGTGAAAGAAGTGGAGAATAGTAATGATAAGTATAACAAAATAGGACATTTGTATAGAAGGAGAAAGGCATTTATAGTTGGTGAGTTGGTTATGGTATATCCGTAGAAGAAAATCTTTCCAAAGGAACATAAAACAAGCTAAAGTACAAGAAGAATTGGTCTTGCTAATTCGTGAAAAAAATGATGATTCTTTTGAGGTAGATTGCCATTGAATTTTAATATTTCTCCAATGTTTAATGTTTCAGACTTGTATTATTTTTATGTGGACCATGTATAAGGATATGTTATTGATGAAGTAGTAGATTGGATTGAGCAGTAATCGATGAAGAAGAAAGAAAAAGTGGATCGATTCTAGATAAGAAAACAATTGACACGTGACATGGGAAATACAAAGAAATATGAGACACTTACACATGATGACATGATTCGTAAGAGAATATGTCATAACTAAGATGACACCTAGATCCATGTCAACCTAAGTTAGATGATTCACCTGGTGAGGTGGAATAACACTAAATAAGTGAAGAAAAATACCACCTACACAAACACCCCCCCTTCATCGTAACTTAGGATGAGGTGGCAAGTCAGAAATGAGAAATGGGTCCTGGCACAAAGCCTAATGATGTAACCAAGAATAAGAATCTCTCGAAAAGTGGAGTAAAAGGAGAAAACCTAGTGGGAAAAACTCCCCCCCAAAAGAGAGACAACTCCACTCTCTAATCTAAGAATTATGCCAAGGATGGGTCCCAGCCATAAACAAGCCTGTAAAGGTACTCATGTATAAAGAGGAAATCTCTCAGAAAGAATAAGAAGAGAGAAGAAGAGGGAGACGAGAGGAATGCAGAAGATGCCATGGACGGATCGGAACTCTACAACTCTAGGAAGTCTCCCAAAAGAATATCAATGATGAGATCCTCTTACTCTGGACTCAAGAAAAGACACCTACACCGAACTTTTTATGCCCTTAGGAAGGAAAGAAATGATGTCTTTGGAAGTCTTTTCACTCCGTGAAGGAAACTAAAGGCAACAACACAAAGAACTCTGAGTCTGGTCCACAAAAGTGTCACATAGGTATAGCAAGTGAGTGCAAAGGAACCAAAGGTAATGTCATGAGTGTAGAACTTTCAAAGTGTGAAGAGTGAACACCCACAGAAAGAATGTCCAAGTGATGTGAACGTAATAGAACCCCCACAAGCAAGGGTGGATCAGTGAAGGTCTCGAAAAAGTGGAAGTGGTAAGAGTTCCATAAGGGGCACTCCCAACAATGGAGATAATCAAATCCTCTAAAATAATTGTAGATGGATGAAAAATCTATAGTACATCACAAGTGTAATCAGTAAAAAGATGACCAAGATTAGGCAGATACTCGTCCCAATGAGGGGGCTCAACAAACAGAAGAGAAATGTCGATAGGTATGAGTCATCAAATGAAAGTAGAAGAGTGAAAGGGGCCTCACATGCTAAAGGTGGAAAAGAGATGGGTGTGATGACTGTACGAGGCCCAAAGAGAGACTTCTCAATATCTTATGAGATGGGAGGGGTGATAACACTCTCTAGAATAGTGAGAGGAGGAGAAGAGTCCTCAGTAGTACTCTTAACATCAGAATTGGGAGCACAATCCTCATCATCAGAAGTAGAACCAAGTGAGTATGTGTTAGTGGAATTGTCATCACATGAAGAAATAAAGGAGACAATCGAATCAAAAAAGCAGCAACAATGGCAAAAATATGTGAAGGTTATCCATAGTGGGACTGAAGAATGCTCTAGACATGATGGGGTGGATCTGAATCTACCACATGAAACTAGAGAGATTGAGAGACATGCACAATCATGTGACCAAAGACATGGTCACAAGTGTCGAGAAAACCTCTAGATGACGATGATAAGTGGGTGCAAGAACTAGCACAAGTAAGAAGGGTGAAATACCCTCATAGGTGAAGTAGCATTCCATGGAAGCATGCCATCCTAAATAATTCTCTCTCCTGATGAGAAGTGGTGGCGGATGTAAAGCAATCCTACGATGCTTAAGTCTAGAAATAGCACTCTTGATGATGCGGAATCAAAAGTGCAAGGTGCACAAAAGAAAGACGTCGGACTCGGCAGATAATGCGTCTGCATGTGAAAACCCAAGAGTACTAGTGAACCCCCAGCACGTGGCACTTCATAAGGTAGGACGTTTACAAAACCTAATAATGTCATAATGTAATGTGTGAAAAATCATGCAACTTTGACTAAAGAAGTGCTAAAAAATGAACAGCGAGTCAAAAGTTATCGCATAAATATGATAACGCAACTGATAGAAAATGCCAATAAACATGCAAACTAATTAAATAAGTTCCCAAAATGGGTGAAAAGGGGGTCTTGTGGGTGCTCGTTGGAAATGGCATCAAATTTTAGGTAGGGTTTGTTTTTCTTGCAAGGGGGATTAGCCTCCTGCCAACCCCGGACCTCGCCCTCCGTCTTCGACATGCGAATGAAGGACATTAAAACAAGCAAAATAGAGCCTAAAAATTATTACAATGCCATACAAGGAATGTTTTTACCTCAAAACATTAAAAAAGGGGATTGTTTTAACCTACAAATAATTCTAAAAGGGAATGTTTTTAACTTCAAAACATTAAAAAAGGATGATGATTTACCAATGATCAATCGAAAGGAGGAACATGGTGTATATCTCCAACTTAGTCCATGTGGAGACCATGACTACCATTTCAAGCTCATAATAGTCGAGTTGTAGAGGGAGTTGTTTTTCCCACATCCCAAATGAATAGTCTAAAAGACCAGTCCTTGTGTTGTTATGTTTGTGGAGCATGTTTCTTGTTAGAGTATGGTACACCTTCTATGTGTTACATTTGGGTATTTTTATGGTGGTCCCACTCACCGGTGAGTGGGTCAAGGGGGTTCAGGGGTGAAGCCCCCGAAGAAAATTTTCAAGGGTGGTTTATTAACCAATGGGTAATGGGTAACCGTTATGGGCTATTTTCGGGCCCATGGTTTTTTGGTACCCATTGTTTTGATACCCATGGTTTTGTATCAAACTGCTTAAGCAATTGTCTATTTATATGGTATTATGCATATGATAGATAAACAAGCAAATGTATTGCATATGTGTTTTGAATTTGGGTGTGAATTTATAGAGTTTGTTAAGCATAGCTCGAAACGGATCTCGGTATTGTATTGAGAGAGTGGAGGCTTGTAATAAAATATGAGCAAGTGATTCCTGGTGGACATAGACCAAATTGGGTGAACCACGTTAAATCTTGTCTCTCTATGTTGTGTTATTTATTCTGCACTTTTATTTGAGATCTGTAATATTTTTCGCATATTAGTTTCTATTGTTGCGATTCTGTAAGGGATTATTTTGCATATTTTATCTCTTATTTCCTAACAATTGGTATCAGAGCCTGGTTTGGTTTGTTGAAGTGTTGAATCACAGGGAAAGTTTTATCTTGAGTGGGAGCTATGGTAGATGATGGAATATCTAGGGTTGATAAATTCAACGGGAAGAATTTCAGTCTTTGGAAGATGCAGATGGAAGATTACCTTTATTAGAAGGATCTTTATACTCCGTTGTCTGAGAAGGTGAACAAACCCTCAAGTATGATAGATGCAAAATGGGATTTGTTAGATCAGAAGGAACTTGGAATGATTTGGATGTGTCTTGCATCTTCGGTATTATTTAATGTTTCAAAGGAAAAGACTACAAAAGAACTGATGGATGCATTAGGGAAGTTTTATGAAAAACCATCTACCTCTAATAAGATATTTTTAATGAAAAAGTTGTTTAATATGAAGATGTCTGAGAATAGTTCAGTAGTAGATCATTTAAATGATTTCAATACGGTTGTGAATATGCTAGCTTCGGTTACAATAGAAATTTATGAAGAAGTTAGGGCTTTATTAATTCTATACTCTTTACCCGAAAGGTGGAATAGCCTAGTAATGGCGGTAAGAAACTCGATTCCAACTAACTTGAAGCTAAAGTTTGAGGATGTTGTAGGGGTGATTCTAAGTGAGGAAATATGAAGAAAAAGCTTTGGGGAATCTTCTACTTCAGGGAATGCTTTGATAGTGGAAACTAGAGGGAGACAGAAGAATAGAGGAAACCGTGGAAAATTGAAAGATCGGGCAAGGTCAAAATCCAAGAGCAAGATTATATGTTGGAACTGTGGAAATTCTAGGCATGCAAAGAAGGACTATTGGGAGCTTCAGGACAAGAAGAAACAACAGGAAGAAAACAAGGAGGAAAATGTGGCATCGGGTAATGTATGCCAGGATGTTTTGATTCTTTCTTTGCATAATATTACTGAATCTTGGGTTTTAGATTCAGGGGCTTCTTTTCATGCTACTCCACATAGATATTATTTTGGTGATTATGTTCAAGGGTATTTTGGGCATGTTTTTCTTGGTGATGATGAGCCTTACGGTATAGTTGGAAAAGGTTTTGTTCAGTTAAGATGCGAGAATGTGAATACATGGCTATTAAAGGATGTCAGACATGTGCCTACATTAAGGAGAAATTAGATAGCAAAGTGGGGTAATTGGGAAGTGATGGTTATACTGTGATATTTACAGCTGACTCTTGGAAGGTTACCAAGGGTGCTCTTGTGGTGGCAAGAGGTAAGAAGGTTGGAACCTTGTATTTAACCACTGATAGTACTAATGATTGTAATCTTGTGGCTTCAGATGTAGATACAACATTATGGCACTATAGGCTCAGTCATATGAGCCATAAGGGCATGGACATCATAAAGAAGAATTTTCCTGGATATACAAAAAAAAGTTTGGATTTATGTGAGAACTGCATATATGGGAAATAGAAGTGAGTAAGGTTTCTCAAGGTTGGACCTACGAAGAAAGAGAGTAAGTTAGAGCTGGTACATTCGATGTGCGGGGCCAAAGCTCTGTATCATCTCTTGGGGTTCAAGTTATTATGTTACTTTTATTGATGATGCAACAAGGAAAGTTTGGGTTTATTGTATTACAAACAAATTTGATGTATTTGACACTTTTTTTTAAATGGAAAGCCTTCGTAGAGAATGAAATAGGCCTTAAGTTAAAATGTCTCAGTCGATATGGAGGGGATTATTGCAAGAATGAATTTGATGATTATTGTTCTAAGAATGGAATCCACAGCAAAAAGACAGTTCTCGGAACCCCGCAAAGAGAATGGGATGACGAAAGGATGAAAGAACAATAATGGAATGTGTTAGGAGCATGAGGATACATGTAGGACTGCCTCTTTATTTTTGGGTAGAAGCAGTGAGCACAACTATGTACTTGATAAATAGAGGACCCTCAAGTGCCTTGGATGGAGGCATACCTGAGGAGGCTTGGTATGGTAAGAAATTCGATTACTCATTTCTTAGAGTCTTTGGATGTGAGGTGTTTGTTCATATTGACAAGGATGATAGGACCAAGCTAGAGGCTAAATAAGAAAAATGCACTTTTATTGGTTATGGTGGTGATGACTTTGGATTTAAATGTTGGAGTATTAAGGACAAGAAAATAATTCGGTCTAGGGATGTGTTCTTTAATGAGAAATTCATGTATAGGAAATAGTTACAGAAAACAGGAAGAATCCAAGAAAGAATATGTAGTGGTAGAGGATCTTCCGGATGGGAAAGTGACCCATGAATTAGTTCAAGAACCTACTCAACAGGAACCCCAAACTCCTACAAAGGAGGAGGTCTTCTAGGGTAAGAAAAGAACCGAACGTTTTCTCCTTCTCTTTATTATTTATTACTCACCGATAGTGGAGAGCCGAGAGCTTTGATGAAGCAATGCGGGTAGATGCCAAAGAAGAAGTGGGAGCAAGCCATGGATGAAGAGCATAATTATATCATGGAGAACTATACTTGGTATTTGGTGAAGCTATCGGAAGGCAAAAGAGCATTATAGAACAAGTGGGTGTACAAAGTTAAAGATGAAGGAGGAGGAAAGAAAAGATATAATGCTCGGTTGGTGGTCAAGGGGTTTGCACATAAACAAGGTATAGATTTTGATGAGATTTTTTCTCTTGTAGTCAAAATGACTTCTATCAGAACTGTTCTTGGAATAGTGGCAGCAGAGGACTTGCACTTAGAACAATTAGATGTAAAGACCTGTATTTCTCCATAGCGATTTAGAGGAGGAGCTATATATGCAACAGCTAGAAGGATAAGAAGTCAAAGGTAAAGAGGAGATCGTGTGAAAACTGAAGAAGAGCTTCTATGGCCTGAAACAAGCTCCATGTCAATGGTATAAGAAGTTTGATAGTTTCATGATGGAGCAAGGTTATATTAGATGTCATTCTAACCATTGCGTGTATTCAAAGAAATTTTAGGATGGAAGTTATATTATCCTGTGTTTGTATGTTGATGACATGTTTGTTGTAGGTAAAAACATTCAGGAAATAAAAGTACTCAAGAAACACCTAAGTGAATCCTTTGATATGAAGGATTTGGGGGCAGCTCGACAAATCCTTGGTATGAGGATAACTCGGGATAGGAAGGAACGGAAGCTGACTTTATCTCAGGAAGAGTACATTAAGAAGTTATTGGATAGGTTTAACATACAGGATGCTAAATCGGTTGGGACTCCTTTGGCAAGCCATTTTAAGTTATCAAAGGAGCAGTGTCCTAAGATAGAGTAGAAAAGAAACCAGATGTCCAAGGTACCTTACTCATCGGTGGTTGGCGCTTGATGTATGCTATGTTGTGCACTAGGACTGATATTGCCCATGTAGTGGGAGCTGTGAGTAGATTTATGAGTGATCCAGTAAAGAGAATTGGCAAGCAAGAAAGTGGATCCTTCAAGATTTGAGAGGACCATGGGGACAGTTTTGTGCTATAGTGGATCGTACACCACTTTACATGGTTATTTAGATTCGTACATGACCTGGAGATGTTGACAAAGAGGAGGAGCATGACAGTTATATTTACACTGTAGGTGGGACAGCAAGTGAGCTAGATTTCACGACTACAAGTTTGGTGGCTTTATCAACCATGGAGGTTGAGTATGTTGCTGCCAGAGGCAAGCAAAGAGATGATTTGGTTACAACAATTGCTTGAGGAGTTAGGGCATAAGAAAAGGAATATAATCTACATAATGATAGTCGAGTGCTATACACCTAGCTAAGAACTCGCTTTCCACTCCGTGATGAAGCATATATAGTTGAGATATCACTTCATCGAATAGCTTTGGAAGAAGATAAGTTGAAGTTGGAGAAGATTCATAATAGTCAGAATCCTACAGACATGACGACCACGGTGGTCACAAGGGATAAACTAAAGCTATGTTCAACTTTGGTTGGCCTTCGTGGATGATAGTGAAGGGTTAAGAAGCTTGCTCAGTGGAAATCAGTCTCCAAGTGGGATATTGTTATGTTTATGGAGCCTGTTTCTTGTTAGAGTATGGTACACCTTCTATGTGTTACATTCAAGTATTTTTATGGTGGTCCCACTCACGGTGAGGGGGTGAGGGGGTTTGGGGCAAAGCCCCAAACAAATTTTCATGGGTGGTTTATTAACCCATGGGTAATTGGTAAGTAACCGTTATGGGCTGTTTTTGGGCCCATGGTTTTTCGGTACCCATTGTTTAGATACCCACGGTTTTTTTCCCATGGTTTTGATACGACGGTTTTGTATCAAACAAAGCTTAAGCAATTCTCTATTTATATGGTCTTATGCATATGATAGATAGACAAGAAAATGTATTATAGATGTGTTTTGAATTCGGGTGTGAATTATGTAGAGTTTGTTGAACATAACTCCAAATGGATCTAGGTATTGTGTTGAGAGAGTGGAGTCTTGTAATAAAATATGAGCAAGTGATTCTTGGTGGACGTAGCCCAAATTGGGTGAACCACATTAAATCTTGTCTCTCTGTGTTGTGTTATTTATTCTACACTTTTATTTGAGATCTATAATATTTTTTGCATATTAGTTTCTACTGTTGCGATTCTATAAGGGATTATTCCACGTATTTTATCTCTTATTTCCTAACATATGCTAGCCAAGGATGAAATGATCATGTTGACCGAGAAACCAAGGATGAACAACATAGAAAAAAAAAAAGTCCCTCACCGATTCTACCGCTAGAAACAACCGAGCTATGGGTCGTCAAATGTCAGACGGAGCTGACATAGAGACAAGGAATAGAACCATTTCAAGAGAGAGGGCAACGTGATGTGCAGGGATAGAAGACACCAAAATAAGGAAAGTGACTAATGAATATCCCTCTGTAGATGAGAAATACCTTAGCAGAGAGGGTAGGAAATTCTGTGGTGGAGCAGTAGTAGGAAGCGGCTTCAACGCCCCATCCCAAGCATCAGGAGACTAGATGAGAAAAATATGCATGAGCTAATCCAATGCAAGAGAGAGAGCATCCGATGCAAAAAAAGGTCCTCTTGAAACACAGTCTAGACAAAAGGAAACGATCTTGAGTCTGCAGCAGTGATATAAGGAAGAACTGGTCTCCCCAAGTTGATCATGGTAGTGGCAAGCAAAAAATGACCGTGGAATGGCCGAAGCAAAGAAGATTACACAGAAGGCTCAAACCCAAACACATAGAGGCCACACAATGAGTGGTTTGAACAAGAAGGAGCTTGCCAGAATAAACCAAAAACCAAAGCAACCACCAATCAGCAAGCACAAACAACATTAAGGAATAATGCACGTTTTAACATGAACAATGTTGAATCCAAACATGAACATGCAAGATGGTGAAGAGTGAAGATTGATCTGAGTCAACAATGAACCACAAGTCCACGCCGAAGGAAAAAATGAGCTCATGAATCCAAAACTATGCCCAAGTACCGAGTTAACAAACAAGACACTAAAAATAACCATAAAAATCTCGAAATATGCAAGTAAAGCACATGTAAAAGAGAGAGCTTGTATAAGCAACTACACGGTAGAGCAATAATGGTGAGAAAATTGATTCCTGTCCGAGATTTGATACCATGAAGGAGTGAAGGATGAAGACCTGGAAGGAATTCACGTGCATCAAATAGTTGCACTTCACCAAAGTGTAGGAGTTGTGAGATTAAAGAAAGAAAGCTTTGAAAAGCAATTTCCATGCATATGAGAGCTCAAGATTCGAAAAGTGGAGTGGAATGGAATGCCTTGGCTTTACTTGTATTGGCTTAGCTTGTCATAGATAAAAAGAGGTGAGTACAAATAGGGGATTAAATGTGTAACTCCATTGTAAGAGAATATTCCTCCATAATGGAGAAGAGGAGTTAGTTTCCTAAATGGGAATGTAACTCCTATGACACACTTACACATATGACAGATTCTCAAGAGAATCATGTCATAACTAAGATGACACCTAGATCCATCTCCACCTAATCGAGATGACTCACCCGGTGAGGTGTAATAACACTAAATAAGTGAAGAAAAATACCACCTAAACCAACATAAACTTCTAAAAATAATAATTTCTGCCACTTGGAGTAGATCTAGTCAAAGTTAGTTAGATTTTTCTTGGCAACATGAGTTGGGAGTTCTTTTCCTATTTAGGAAACATTAAAATTCATGATTCAATAACAAAGAAGGAGATATATTTTCTTTTGGAGTTCATATTATTTGTAGTATATTGAGTTTGTTTAGAATTTGGGTACATTATTAGGTATCAGAGCTGGTTCGAGTCTTAAAAAATGGTAGCAAGAGGAAGAGGAAGAGGAGGTAGTATTTCTAGATGAATAGAAATATGAAAGATATGGATAGGAAAGTTGTTGCACTTGTTGCAATGATAATCCAAAGAGGAAATCAAGGTGGAGATGACACAAATGAAGAAGTTTGTGAAGAGGAGGAAATGCAAGCACCAACCTTAGAGTTTTAAGAAAGGATGCTTTGAGCATTAGAAGGAAATAATGTTTGAATAAGAGTTGATGTTTCATATTATGGAGGTAGTCTAAAACAAGAGGAGTTGATCGACTAGGTGACTAGTAGGGGGAAATGTTTTGAGTGGAAGGCCATGTCAGAAGAAAAGAAGGTACAATTTACATTCACAAAATTGAAAGGTCATGCTGGGTTATGGTGGGATCACCTACAAAAATAGTTATCAAAAATTGGAAAGAAAGAATTAGGATGCGGATTAAGTTAGAGAAGAAGATGAAATTTAAAATTCTCCCGTGGATTATGCACAAACCCTTTACAAGGGGTTTTGTAATCTTAGACATAACTTACAAACCCCGTAATAATACACTTATGAGTTCTAAAATTTTTCCATTCATGTAGAGCATGAACAAAGTGAGGAACAAATGGCTGCAAGGTATGTAAATGTATTAAAATTTTCTATTAAACATGATATAGGTATGTACAGATTAAGAGTGTGGAGGATACCTATCAATTAGCCTTAAAGGCCAAGGAAAAATAATGTCATCAATTTTTTTAGAGATCGCCTAGAATGAATAGGGGGGCCTCATCTTCATTTCAGTGGATGAGATAATTTCACCCAAGGTAGGGGAGAATCACTTCATGGAGTGGAAAAGCAAGAATATATCAGACAAGATTCCCATAATGAACAAAGAGGCATAGGATTTTCTAGGGGTAGAGGATATGTTGGCGATAGAGGATGGGAGGCTCCACGTAGACCATTTGTTTGTTACATATGTGGTCAAGAGGGGCATTTAGATTTGACGCCAACATTATTATAAAAATGACAAGAGGTAAGAAAACGATCCTAGAGTAAATATTGCTGAAGTAGAACAAGTAAAAGATGAACAAGACCTAGAAATTCCACCAGATATTGTAGAAAATCTGATGATCAAAAGGATGATGATTGCTCCAGGAAAGGATATCAAGGGGGATGCATGGCCACCTACAAATATTTTTATAAAGAGATGCACTTTAGGAGGAAAGATATGTAATGTTATTATTGATGGTGGTAGTTGTGTCTATAATGTGAGAAGACAACTAACCCTTACTGTATTGCATGGTTTAAGAACGGTAATGAAGTTACCTTTTGTTAAGATATGTTTAATAATTTTTCTATTGGGAATGGTTGCAAGGATAAGATTCGGTGTAATGTTATTCTTATGGATGCATGTCATATGCTTATAGGACAACCATGGAAATTTGATAGAATGTTATTCATGATAGGGCAAATACTACTTATACTTTTTAGATGGATGGCACAAAATAGTTTTTCTACCTCTTAAGGTAGAGTCCAAAGCTGAAAAAATACTTTTTGTAAAGGAATTTATGATGGAGGCCAAGACAACCGGTTTTCGTTATGGACTCATCGCAAATAAGGATGAACCTGAAAGTGCACAAATAATCGTAGAAATAACATAATTAATAGAAGAATTTTATGATTTTATTCTTGACAAGCTACCAGATGGATTAACGCCTAAAAGACATATTCAACACCATATTGATTTTATTCCAGGGTATTCACTCCGAAATAAAGTGGCTTATAGGATGAACCTGAGATTGCGTGCAGAGGTGAATAGCCAAGTGGTGGAGCTCATGCAAAAGAGGGTTGTAAGGGAGCACATGAGTCCATGTGCAACCCTTTATTTATCAACACCAAAGAAGTATGGAACATGGATAATGTGCACATATAGAAGAGAAATCAATAAATCTATAATAAAGTATAGGTTCCCAATAACTCTCCTTAATGATATGATGGATGTGCTTACTTTGGATCTAGGTATTTCACCAAGATTTATCATCAAAGGGGTTACCATCAAATTCGTATTAGAGAAGGAGATGAGAAGAAAACAAAATTCAAGATAGGAACTTGATTATATGAGTGTTTTGTGATGCCATTCGGGTTATCCAATGCACCTAGTACTTTTATGAGACTAATGACCATTGTGTTGCGGGATTATAATGGTAAGTTTGTTGTGTTTTATTTTTATGATAAGTTCATATTTAGTAAAACTAAAGAAGAACATCCGAGGGTTGTATATGTCCTTACCTGTTCCTAAAGGGTCTTGAAAAAATCTGAGTATGGATTTTGTTTTGGGATTACCAAAAACACAACTAGGTAATGATTAATTTTTGTGGTTAATTATAGGTTTTCTAAGATGGTTCATTTTATTTCATACAAGAAAAAAAGTGATGCGACATGCATAGAATTTTTTTTTTCAGACAAGTTATTTGTTTGCATGGTGTTCCAAAACCATTATTTCAGATAGGGACACAAGGTCCTTAAGTCACTTCAGTAGGACTTTATAGAAGAAGTTGGGAACTCAACTTCAGTTCAGCAAAGGCCTATCATCCCAGACCTATGGAAAATAGATGAGGTAAACAAAAGTTTGGGAAACCTTTTAAGGTGCATAATTGGGGAAAAGCCAAAACAATGGGACTTAACATTACCACAAGTTGAGTTTACATATAACAATTCATTAAATAGATATATAGGAAAGTCTCCATTTTTATTTTTATGGGAGTAATCCAAACGGGTGTTATATTTGGCACAACTACCAATTTATGGAAGATTTAGTGATGATGCAAAATTATTTGCCGAACATATACAACAATTACATGAAGAAGTGTGAAAGAAGCTACAGTAATAGTAATGATTAGTATAAAAAATAGGAGATGTGTATAGAAGGAGAAAGGAATTTATACTTGGTGAGTTTGTTATGGTATTTTTGTAAAAGGAAATCTTTCCAAAAGGAACCTAAAACAAGCTAAAATACAAGAAGAATTGTCCTTGCAAATTCATGAAAAAAAAAAAAAATTTTTATGAGGTAGAATTGCCATTGAATTTTAATATTTCTTCTATGTTTAATGTTTCAGACTTGTATTATTTTTATGGGGACTGTGTATAAGGAGATTTTTTTGATGAAGTAGTATATTGGATTGAGTAGGTTCCAATGAAGAAGAAAGAAGAAGTGGATCAGATTTTAGATAAGAAAATAGTTGACATGCGACATAGGAAATACAACAAATATTTGGTACATTGGAAAGGAATAGAATAAGAGGACAATACTTGGGTCAAAAAGTGGGATATTAAGAAGTTGAATATAGATAACTCAAAGCATTCTAAATAATACAACTTACAAGAGCTGCATTTTTTTCAAGCAAGGGAGAATGATGTGCCAAAATTAGCTAGAATTTGAAAATGTCATAACTTGTGATCTATTTGTTTGTTTGAGTCTGTTGTGTTTTGAAACCACATGTTTCAATGAGAAACACAAACCAGTCAACCTGATATACCAGTTGAGTAAGTTTCAAAGACATTTTAGGCGTAAATTTGGCATCGTGAGGCCAAAAATTAGAATTTAAGTTGTAGTTTGGTTTTTCCTATTTTAAGGCATTAGTTAATTTTATCCTCTTAATTTAATTATGAGTTGGAAACTTAGAAATCACTTTAATTTATTCATGTATAAGATGCACGAAAATTTATGTTCCCGCATTTAATAAGCATGCAAACTTATTAATAATAACATGTTCTAGTAAACTTCTAAAAATAGTAGTTTCCTCCACCTAGAGTAGATTTAGTTAAAGTTAGTTAGAGTTTTGTTGGAAAATAGAGTTGGGAGTTATTTTCCTATTTATGAAACATTGTAATTCATGATTCAGAATGAAGAAGGAGATCTATTTTTTTGGAGTTCATATTATTTGCAGTATATTGAGTTGATTTAGAATTTGGCTACATTATCTACTATCAGATCTAGTTCGAGTCTCAAACAAAGGTAGGAATGGGAAGCGGTATTTCCCGGATGAATAGAAAGATGCAAGATCCAAAGCAACAAGTTGTGCACTTATGCAATGATAAACCGTGAGTGGAAATCAAGGTGGATAAGAAACAAATGAAGAAGAAGTATGTGAAGAGGAGGAAATGCAAGTGACACCCTTAGCTTTTGAAGAAAGGATGCTTCAAGCATTAGATGGAAAGAACAATGGGATAAGATTTGATTTTTCAGAGTATGGAGGTAGTTTAAAATCGAGAGGAGTTGATAGACTAGTTGACTAGTATGAGGAAATTTTTTGAGTGGAAGACCATGTCATAATAAAAGAAGGTAAAATGTAAATCCATGAAACCGAAAGGTCATGCTATGTTATGGTGGGATCACCAATGTAAAGAGTGGTCAAGAAAGGGGAAAGAAATAATTAAGACATGGAGTAAGATTGAGAAGAAGGTGAAAGATAAATTTCTCCATATGTATTATGAACAAACCCTTTATATGAGGTTTTATAATCTCATAAAGAACTTACAAATTGTTCAAGAATACATAGATGAGTTCTACAAGTTGTCCATTCATGTAGAGCATGAATAAATTGATGAACAAATGGCTGCAACGAATGTATATGGATTAAAATTTTCTACTCAAGATGAGATAAGTATGCATAGGATTAAGAGAATGGAAGATGCCTATCAATTAGATTAAAGGTCGAGGAAAAATAAAGTCATCAAAGTTTTAGGAGATCACCTAGAATGAATAGGGGTCTCATCTTCCTTTCGATGATGAGATGGTTTTAACTAAGGTAATGGAGAATCACCTCATGGAGTGGAAAATAAGGAAGATACAAGACAATGTTCCCATAATCAATAAAGAGGAAAAGGAGTTTCTAGGGGTAGAGAATATGTTGGCGATAGAGGATGGGAAGCTCCACAAAGACCATTTGTTTGTTACGGATGTAGCAAAAAGGGGCCTTAAGCTTTTGAATGCCCACATTATTATGCACATGACAAGAGACAAGAAAATACTCCAATAGTAGATCTTGTTGAAGCTTAACAATTAGAACACAAATAAGACCAAGAAATTCCACTAGATGTTGGAGAAACTATGATGATGAAAAGGACGATGATTACTCCAAGAAAGGATATCAAGAGGGATGCATGACTATGTATAAATATTTAGAGAATAAAATGCACTTCAAGAGGAAATTTATGTAACATTATTATTGATGGTGGTAGTTGTGAGAACATGGCTTCAAATGAGATTGTTGAGAAATTGGGTTTACATTTTGAGAATAATCCTAACCCTTACCATATTACATGGTTTGAGATGGCTAATAAGGTTACTATAGATAAGAGATGTTTAATAATATTGTCTATTAGGAATATTTATAAGGATGATATTTTGTGTGATGTTATTCCTATGGATGTATCTCATATGCTTCTAGGAAGACCATCACAATTTGATAGAAAACTTATTCATGACGGGGAAAATAATTCTTATACTTTCTATATGGATGGCATAAAAATAGTTTTTCTACCTCTTAAGGAAGAGGGAAAGGCTGAACATATGATTTATGTACAGGAATTTGTGAAGGAGGCAAAGAAAACCACTTTTTGTTATGTACTAGTCACAAATACGGATGAACCAGGAACCGCACAAATACTAGTACAAATAACATAACTAATCGAAGAATTTTATGATGTCATTCTTGATGAGATACTAGATAGATTACCACCAAAAAGAGATATTCAAAACCATATTGATATTATCCTAGGGTATTCACTTCCACATCAAGCAGACTTATAGGATGAGCCCGACATTACATGCAAAATTCAATAGGCAAGTGGCAGAGCTCATGAGAAAGGAGTTCGTAAGGGAGAGCATGAGTTCATGTGCAACCCTATATTTATTAACAAAAATAAGGATGGAACATGGATAATGTACACGGATAGAAGAGTAATCAATAAAATTATAATCAAGTATAGGTTCCTAATACCTTGCCTTGATGATATGATGGATGTGCTTGCTAGATCTAGGTATTTACACATGATTTATCATTGAAGTGGTTAACATTAGATTTAGATCATAGATGGAGATGAGTGAAAAAAAAAATTCAAGACAAGAAATTGATTATATGAGTGGTTGGATATGTCATTCGGGTTATCCAATACACCTAGTACTTTTATGAGACCTGATGAACACTGTGATGTGGGAGTATAATGGTAAGTTTGTTGTGGTTTATTTTTATGATATATTGATATTTAGTAAAACTAAAGAAAAACATCTAAGGCATTTGAGGGTGATAATTAAAGTGTTAAATAAAGATAAACTCTATGAAAATATGAATAAATGTATCGTTATACAATATATTTTTGCATTCTTGGGATTTATTATTTCTAGAGATTTGGGGTATAGATGGACTTAGAGAAGATAAAGGAAATTATTCAATAGCCTACTCAAGAGAGTATAATAGAGGTAAGAAGCTTCCATGGTTTAACAACATTTTACAAAAAGTTTATTAAACATTTCAGCAAAGATTGTAGCACCTATAACAGATTGCACAAAATGAAGGGATTTTTTGTGGAAAAGGGCAATCGAGGATAGTTTTCATTTCTTAAAGAAGAAGGTGATAGAGGTACCCATTTTGGAACTACCATATTTTTAAAAAGTGTCCGATCTTTATTGTGACGGTGACATTTGGTTATTGGTATTGTCCTAAGTCAAGATAAAAATCTAGTAGTTTTCTTTAGTGATAAAATGAATGCAAAGAAGAAATAACTACTCTAATTATTTGTAGAAGTTTATGTAATTGTAAAATCATTGAGACATTGGAGACATAACTTAGTGCCTAAGGAGTTTTTGTTATTTACAAACCACATAGCTCGAATTATGTGAATATAAAAAGAATTGAATAACAGAATGCAAAATAGGTATTGTTTTTGTAGGGTTATACTTTTTCTCTAAAACATAAATCAGGAAAAAAGAATCAAGTTACAAATGCATTGAGTAGGCATGTCGCCTATTGAAATTTTTGTACCTTGTGCTAAAAAGGTTAACTCGAAACTTTTAAAGTTTCTCAAATTGGTCAGTTATGAATTTGGTTATGTTTGGGACAGCCACCTCGGATTAAGATGCATTTTTAATTGTTGGGTTTTGGGGGTCATTTGGGATCAAAAATACAACTTGGGTATAGTTTAAGAACGCCATGCCTCATAGATGCATCCATTCCATTTGAAACCTTCGTCAAAACTATGCAACAACTATGAACAACCATTCAGAAAGGCCCGAGGAAGGTAAGAAGGGAAACATGTATCATACATGATGTTCTAAAGCTGCAGATAGGTGGTTCAATCATTATCATTACAAATGGAAGGACATACATCTCATTACATAAAAATATTTTCATTTATTCATGAGGAATAATTGTACATTTTTTCTCACACAAGCCATGAGGAATAACTGAAGAGTCAACAATGCATATATTTATGAAGCTGAAAATGTAAAGAGGTAAAAGAAACACATCATTTCCTCGACGATTTTTATTTTTCTCAGATCGGATTGTTATTCCAGATGTCCACTGTAACTACATCATGGTTCCTGAAAAGGGAGAAGCAAATGATCATCAATACTGAGCTCAAGGTGTAATGTAACTCTTTATACTTCCAACATATAATATTCATGCATTCAAAAGTTTAATTATCAGGTGATTGCAGAAGAATCAAAATATAAAGGTTGAGTTTAACTACAATGATTTATTATAGCTAAAACAGATAGTCAAAGGAATCTGAGAAAATTTTGACAGGGCTTTGCCATGTAAAATGGATATTTTAAATTTTTCAGCATACATACTAAAGTTGTAATGAAGCTCAAATACAATATTGAAGCAGAAAAGAAATGGAACTACAAAATTCCAACAAAACATTTCAAAATTTATGAACAAAAATTCTAGAAATAATATGTCCTTTCCAGTTCTCAAATAAAAGTAAATGATTAACTTCTACAATTTTCAATTTTCAGAATCAAAATTTCAAAACCATTTTACAACTGAAAATGAGGAAGGATGTCTAGTACAAAGTTACAACTCACAATACAACCAGTTCAGTATTTAGTTATAGAATCAACTTTAGAATCAAAGAGTGCAAATGTAACTACAGGTCATAAAAGGCATCAACTGAATCAAATACAAGTGTACTGGGAGGTAAGAATACATATGTCCATATTGCATTTACAAATCAAAGTTTCAGAAGATGCATCGGGCACTACAGAAGGTAAATCTCATTTCAGTCAAGTACAAAACTAAGTTTCAAAGATTCAATAATGGCCTAGTTCTTGTAAACAACAAATCTTCGATAACAACTAACAGTAATAAGGATCAATTTCTAAATGAACAAACTAGAGAAGTTCAAGTAGTCTAAAGAAGGTGGAAGTTTTCAAACACCAGCTCACTGAGATTCATCCTGAGGTTATTTTGTTTATGTCTAAAATTAAAACTCTCTATTCTTGAAGATAAAAGGAACTTTATCAATACAATTTCTGTATCTAAAGAAAGATTTGATTTGTCAAGGATAAGCAAAGTGAAACATTCATTCTTCATCTATCCTCCAAAGAGAACCCCAAGTCAAGCAAGCCCAATGAGAAGTGCAGCTACTACATGTGGAAACAAAAATTTCCAGTGAAGACCCAAAATAAGGTGGAAGGAAGGGAAGAGGTAGACAATTGGGTTATAATACTAGCTTTTCTTCATCAAAAATGGGTTACCACAAGAAATAAAATGGGTGCAGGTATTTACGCTTTTCTTCCAACAGAAATGGTGACTGGATTCCCTTTCATCATCCAAGCAGACTTTTTCTTGTGTCTTCTAGGGAGAGTATCATATCGGACAACACAAGGAACAAAGAGCTGAAATATGTTTGTGATGCCATCCGAACTAATCCCAAGACAAAAGAAGTCATATTATGTGAACATTGATTCTGTACACCCTTGCAATCTCACAAAATATTCTCGCCTTCATAAATATATTACAAAAGGGAAACTAACCAATGCGGCCTTCAGAAGCCCAGTGCTCTATGGTCTAGTGAAGTATTTGTAGTAAATCCCTCCATGGAGGCTTTATTCAGGAAAAACCAGTAAAATACACATAGATACAGTTAATAAATGAAATACCTAGAGTAGGTATAAGCATGTTTTTGATTACCCACATTAGAAAATGTCTAGATCTGGAATTAAAGGAAAAGAATGCATGAATAGAGTAAACCCAGATGGAAATCATAGGGACTCAGATCTATTGTCATTTCAAGAAGAGAAAAGAAGAAAACCCACAACAAAATAATATGCATGAGGACAACTCCTCCATCATAAGAACAATGAAAGCTACAGAAGTGACAAAATCTCAAGACCAGAAAGAACTCACCATGTACAAAATGGCATTGCCGAAAACCTCATTTTAAGTAGAATGCATGAGCAAACACAATAACCATAGAGGCTCTTCAAGCTCATCTAATCAATGGCCAAGCATGAACAATACAAGGAAACTAGGAAACACAAGTATCGTGCTCGAAAGAAAACTAATACTTCAACTTTTACAGATGTTTTCCAAATAGAGTTGAAGAAATTCTCAAAGTTACAGATACAAAGTAAAAACTCACCCAGATAGTGTGATTACGACCACATTATCCTCCTCTCGAAATCTCCAATAGAGAAAAAGACAAGAAAATACAGATGCTTGAAGGATCAGAAGACCAAAAAGGGGAACAAAGTCGAGCTTCAACACATCCACAATGGCGGTCTGCAACAATTTCACCATGGCTTTGCTTCTTTTTATGAGTAAAATAATGACCAAAGAATAGGTTTTGAGTTGTTTTAACTCACCCAGAGTTAGTGATTGATGATCCAAAATCGACAAGTACATAGATCAAGGGCTGGAGATCGATCTACAATATTCAATACAAACCATCACAATCAAGTGCCATTGACAAAATTAAATGGAGGAAAAAACCCTAACTACAGGTTCAGTGATCAACAATTAGAAATTCAGCAGTACAGAGATCAATAGTCTGCATCAAAGACCTAACTCAGACTGATTTAATCCATCACCGACAGAGCCACAAAGGGGTGAGTCATCATGCCAAGGGGGCCAACCCCACATTTAAATCAAAATCTTTACATATTGACTTTTAAAATTCTAACCATAGTCTATGTAACCAATGATCAAAAGGGGTTGACTGCCATACATGCCAACAATGATCACCAAAAAGGGTGAAATATCAACCTTAGTCACTTCGAATAATGAAAATCCAACAAGAAAATTGTAAGGCATGTATAATAATCAAAGGTGGCCGAAGTATAATGTGATGGATTTTCACAAAGTGCCCCTTGTTTTATTTTCAAATCATGGTAATATAATAAGTTCACAAGAGTGGCCAAGCCCAGTTGAAGTTAAAGAAATTTCAACATCAGAACCTGAGCTTGGAGGTGGTCCCCATTAAGTGAATCAGTGGATGAATTATTTTGTAAATATTGCAAGCATTGTAATTTTTTTATTCACTCACAGGGAGTTTATTTTGCATGCCTCCACAAAAGGACAGATCTACAAGAAGACAAAATTTGCATGCACATGGAAGGAGACTTGCCCAACAAGCAAAGTTTATTATTAGCATTATTCACCCAGCTTTCTTAAAAATAGAACAATCAACTTAACTTTGACTGAGATGTAATCAAAGGCTATTAATTCCTATTGTACTAGTTTGTTTTATTTTAAATAAAGGATAAAAATAGGATGCATGGGCAAGTACAACCTTATTCTATTTTTAAGAAGGGTGGGTTGATAAATTTTTTTATATATTGTGTGCCTTAGCAAAGCATGAAGGAGGAATTTTAAATACAGGAGTGTGAAGCAATTATTTTGCTAGTTTTTCCCTCTCAATGTGAAGTATTTTCTGCCTTTCCAATTATTTTTAGTCTTGTGTATGTTTTCATTAATCTTGTGAATGCAAATTCCCTGGTTAATCATCTTACCCTATTGCAAATTCAGTAATTTCTACATGATATTAATGTGCATGTTTAGCTTAGTAGTATTGTTGTGATACTTTCCCTCAATACCTCAAAGTGTTTTCCCTTAACATTGACTGAAAACTATTGGTTCGTGCATCAAGAATCCTTTCATATATTATTTGTGCATATAATCAGTCAAAGACCTTATATAAATTTGGTGTATCACCTCAGTTTTAATCATTTTACAGTCATCTTTTACCCTTAACCTCAGAAAAATTAGTCTAGGATACATCAATAAGGAACCGGCCTTGATACTAGAGACTCACCTCAAAATAGGTATACCCATAGACCTGAGGTGTTTCCATTGTATCTACGAGAAAGAGAGATCAATTTTTGCAAGATTAGAACACATGCATCCATCTCTCTACAGGGTGAACTTTCGAGAGATAACATCACCTTTTTACCGCTATGAAAAAGAGGTGGTGTGTTTTGAAGAAATAAAGGGTTTGTATTCTTTGATTCTCGATGTCAAGAATATTGATGAAAGGTTAATTCATCCATTTTCACACAATGTAGGAGATGCCCAGGATGAGTACATTTTACACAATGGCTATTTATTCAAGTGATTCCAACTATGTATTCCACTTGGGTCTATGAGAGAGAATTCGATGGAATTTTGGTAAAGACAAGATGATAGCCTCGGTAGAAGATAAATACTATTAGCCAAAGCTGAAAAGAGATGTGGTAATCTATTTGGAGAGTGTCAAATTTTCCAAGTATCAAAAGGCCATGCACAGAATACGGGGTTGTATATACCGCTGCCGAGTTCCTTAAGGGTCGTGGATAGATCTACGGGTATGGAATTTGTTTTAGGATTACAAAAACAGAATGGGGTAATGATTCAATTTTTGTGGTTTTTGATAGGTTTTCTAAGATGGTTCATTTTATTACCTGCAAGAAAACAAGCGATGTGACACACATAGAATATTTGTTTTTCGAGAGAAGTTGTTCATTTACATGGAGGAATTTATGGAACATGTTTGGAACTCAACTATAGTTCACCACCGCCTATTATCCTCAGACCGATGGGAAAATAGAGGTGGTAAATAGGATTTTGGGAAACTTGTTAAGGCGCATAGTTGGGGAGAAGCCAAAAAAATGGGACTTAGCATTACCACAAGCTAAGTTTACATATAATAGTTCCATAACTAGATCCATAGGAAAGTCTCCATTTTTGATTGTGTATGGGAGTAATCTAAATGGGGTGTTAGATTTTATACAACTACTAGTTGATGGTAGAGTCAGTGATGATGGAGAAGAATTTTCCGAACATACAAAAATTGCAAGAAGAAGTTGTTGAATAGTAATGATAATTATACAAAATAGAAGATGTGCACAGATAGAGAAAGGAATTTACATTTAGTGAGTTTGTTATCGTCGTATACCTATAGAAGGAAAGGTTTTAAAAGGAATTTTTACAAGTTAAAGTACAAGAAGATTGGTCCCTACAAAATCATGAAAAAAATAGATGATAATTCTTATGTGATTAGAATTGACGTGGAATTTTTATATTTATCCAATGTTTAATGTTTTAGAATTGTATAATTTTCATGGTGATGGTGAAAAATGGGATGTTATTGATGAAGTATTAGATTGGAGGCAGCAGGTTTCAGTGAAGAATAAATAAGAAGTGGATTAGAATCTAGATATGAAAATGATGGAGACGCGACATTGGAAATACAACAAATATTTGGTACCTTGGAAAGGATTAGAAGAAGAGAATAATAATTGGGTCACAAAATGGGATATTAAGAAGTTTGATGTAGATAAATGGAAGTATTTTGAAGAAGACAACTTGTAGGAGCTACATTTTTTTCAAGCAGGGGACAATGATGTGCCAAAAATTAGTAGGAACTTGAAAAGGTCATATATTGTGCTTCGAGTGTCTGATTGAGTCCATTTTTTTAAGCCACCTTTTATAATGATTTGAATGCACTATTCAACCCTCCCTACAAGTTAGACAATTTTTTGGCACATTTTCGGGCCCAAAATCAACCATCTTGAGGCTAAAAATTAAGATTTAAGTTGTATTTTAGTTTTTTTCCTATTCTAGGGAATTACTTAATTTTATTCTCTTACTTGCATTATGAGTTGGAAAGTTGGCAATTCCTTTAATTTAGGCATGTACAATATGCATGGCCATTTATGTGCATGTACGAATAAGCATGTGAACTTACTAAGAATAGTAGGTTCTAGTAAACTGCTAAAAATAGTAATTTCGCCACCTAGAGTAGATTTAGTCAAAGTTAGTTAGAGTTTGCTTGGAAAATCAAGTTGGGAGTTGTTTTCCTATTTAGGAAACATTGTAATTCATGATTTGAGAATGAATAAGGAGATCTATTTTCTTTTGGAGTTCATATTATTTGTAATATATTGAGTTTGTTTATAATTTGGCTACATTATCTTGTATTAGAGTTGGTTCCAGTCTTTAAAAGAATGGAAGGAAGAGGAAGAGGAAGATGATGCATTATTTATAAATGAATAGAAATATGCTAGATCTACAGAGGTAAGTTATTGCGCTTGCTACAATGATAACCCAGAGAGGAAATCAAGGTGGAGATGACATAGATGAAGAAGAAGTTTGTTAAGAGGAGGAAAAATAAGGGCCACCATTATATTTTGAAGAAAGGATGCTTCAAGTATTAGAACGAAAGAATGATCAGATAAGAGTTGATTTTTTAGAGTATGAAGGTAGTCTAAAACAAGAGAAGCTGATAGACTTGTTGACTAGCATGGGGAAATGTTTTGAGTTGAAGGCCATGTTAAAAGAAAAGAAGGTAAATTTTTCATGCACGAAATTGAAAGGTCATGCAATGCTATGGTGGGATCACCTACAGAAAGAGTGGTCAAGAAAGGGGAAAGAAAGGATTAGGACATTGAGTAAGATGGATAAGTAGCTGAAAGATAAATTTTTCCTTGTGGATTATACACAAATCCTTTACATGAGGTTTGAGAATCTTAGACAAAACTTACAAACTATACAAGAATACATAGATTATTTCTACATGTTGTCCATTCATGTAGAGTATGAAGAAACTAAGGAATAAATGGCTATAAGGTCTATAAATGTTTTAGAAATTTATATTCAAGAATAGATAAGTATGCAGAAGATTAAGAGCATGGAGGATGCCTATCAATTTTCCTTAAAGGTGGAGGAAAAAAATTGTCAAAGTTTTAGGATATCACCCGGATGAATAAGGGGGCCTCATCTTCATTTGAGAATGAACTAGTTTCAGCCAAGGTAGGGGAGAATAACCTCATTGAGTGGAAAAGCATGAAGATATGAGACAAGATTTGCAGAATCAAGAAAGAAGTAGAGGATTTTCTAGGGGTAGAGCATATGTTGGAAATAGAGGATGGGAGGTTCCACGAAGACGGTTTGTTAGTTACTGAGATGTGGTGAAGAGAGGCATTAGGATTTTGATTTCTAGCATTATTATACACATGACAAGAGGAAAGAAAATCTTCCAAGAGTAAATCTTATTGAATATGAACAAGTAGAAGATGAACAATACCTAGAAATTTCACAAGATTTTGGAGACAATTTAATGATCAAAAGAATGATGATTTATCCAAGAAAGGATATCAAGTGGAAAGCATGATTGTGTACAAATATTTTCAAAACAATATTGCCTTCAAGAGGAAATTTATGTAATGTTATTATTGATGGTGGTAGTTGTAAGAAAATGGTTTCAAATGGAGAAATTGGGTCTACATTGTGAGAAGAATCCTAACCCATACTTGTATTTCATGGTTTAAGAAGTGTAAAAATATTCTATTGATAAGATATTTCTAATAATTTTTTCTAATGGGAACGGTTACAAGCATGAGATTTGGTTTTATTTTCTTGTTATGGATGCATGGCATATGCTTCTAGAAAGACCATGGAAATTTGATAGAAAAGTTATTCATGACGGGGAAAGAATACTTATACTTTGTGTAAGGATGGCATAATAATAGTTTTGCTACCTCTTAAGGAAAAGGGAAATGCTGAAAATAGGATTTCTTCAAAGTAATTTTTGAAGGAGGAAAAGGCAAACTAGTTTTTGTTATGTACTAGTCACAAATAAGGATGAACCTATAAGTGCAAAAATACTAGTAGAAATAGCGAGTTAATACAAGAATTATTTGATGTTATTCCCTATGAGCTACCAGATGGATTACCACCCAAAATATATATTCACAACCATATTTATTTGCTTCCAGGTTATTCACTCCCAAATCAAGTAGCTTATATGATGACCTTCACATTGCATGCGAGTTTAATAGGAAAGTGGAAGAGCTCGTAAGAAAGGGGTTGTAAGGGAGAGCATGATTTCGTGTGCAACCCCAACTTTATAAACCCCAAAGAAGGATGGAACCTAGAGAATTTGCATGGATAACAGAGAAATAAATAAAATTACAATAAATTATAGGTTCCATATATATGACCTTGATGATATGATGGATATGTTTTTCGAATCAAGGTCTTTAACCAAGATTGGTCTTTGAAGTGGTTATAGTCAGATTCGGATCGAGAGAAGGAAACAAATGGAAACTAACATTCAAAATAGGAAATGGACTATATGAATGGTTGGTGATGCCATTCGGGTTATCCAACACACCTAGTACTTTTATGAGACCGATGAAACAACGTGTTGCGGGAGTTTAATGATAAGTTTTTTATGGTTTATTTTAATGATATCTTGATATTTAGTAAAACTAAAGGAGAACATCCGAGGCATTTGAGGGTGATATTTTAAGTGTTAAGGAAAGATAAAATCTATGCAAATATGAAAAAGTGCATGTTTATGCAAGAGAGTGGTATTCTTGGGCTTTAATATTTCATTAGATGGGGTACATATGGACTTATAGAAGATAAAGGTAATTATTGAATGACCTACTCAAGAGAGTATAACAGATGTAAGAAACTTTCATGGTTTATCAACATTTATAGAAATTTTATTAAATTTAGTAGTATTATAGCACCTATAACAGATTGCACAAAATGAAGGAATTTTTTGTGGACAAGGGTAGATGAGGATAGTTTTCATTTCTTAAAGAAGAAGGTGATAAAGGCACCCATGTTGGCACTACCATATTTTTAAAAAAAAATTGAGGTTGATTGTGACACCTCACATCTGGGTATTAGTGTTGTCCTAAGTCAAGGTGGAAAGACAATATCTTTATTTAGTAAGAAACTGGATGTGGTAAGAAAGAACTACTCTAATTATGATGGTGAATTTTATGCAATTGTACAAGGATTGAGGAATTGGAGGGATTACTTAGTGCATAAGGACTTTGTGTTTTTTACAGACAAGATAGCCTCAAAGTATGTGAATACACAAAAGAAGTTGATTAGTAGACATGAAAAATGGGTATCAATTTTGCAAGGTAGTACTTATTCTCTAAAACATAAATCGGAAAACAAAATCATGTTGCGAGATGCATCGAGTAACCATGTGACCTTGTTTACCACTATGGAAAATGAGTTGGTGGGGTTTCAACCAATAAAGGTTTTATGTTTTTTTGATTTTTATTTCAAAAATATTGTTGAAAGGCTAATTTTTCGATTGTCATACGATGCGGGAGATGTCCAAGATGAGTACATTTTACATGAGGGCTATCTATTCAAGGGACACCAACTATGTATTCCAGTTGGGTCTATAAGAGAGAATAAAGTGAAATAACTACATAGCGGAAAATTAGTGGGCATTTTTGTAAAGATAAGATGACAATCTTGATAGCGAGAGAAATAATATTGGCCAAAGATGAAAAGAGATGTGGTAAGATATGTGGAGAGCTCTCAAAATTTCCATATCTTGAAAGGCCTTACACATAATACAGGATTGTATATGTCATTGCCTATTCCTAAAGGATTGTGGATCTATTTGAGTATGGATTTTGTTTTAAGATTACCAAAAAAAAAAATGAGGTAATGAATCAATTTTATGGTCATTGATAGGTTTTCTAAGATGGTTCATTTTATTTCCTACAAGAAAACAAGTGATGCAACATGCGTAGCAGATTTTTTTTTCAAAGAAGTTGTTCATTTGCACGGTGTTTCAAAACCCATTACTTCATATAGGGACATACGGTTCTTAACTCAATTCTAGAGGACTTTATGGAAGAATTTGGGAACTCAACTACAGTTCAGTACTTCCTATCATCCTCATACTGATGAGAAAAAAGAGGTGGTAAATAGGAGTTTGGAAAACTCGCTAAGGTGCATAGTTTAGGAAAGGCCAAAACAAAGGGACTTACTATTACCACAAGCTGAGTTTGTATATAAAAGTGTGAGGTAGAAATAGAGGAGAAAGAATAGAGATATGTTATCTCATATTATTCTATAGAACAAAGAACCCACATACATTATTTATAGGTATGGGAATAAACAAGACTCCCCTAAATGGATGGAGAGGTTAAAAATAAGAAGGAGAGAATAATGGAATAGATAGAACAACTAGTCTAATAATAAAAAACAAATACGTAGACTATGCTAACATTCCCCCTTATTACATTATTCTTGCAAATGTGACCCCTGAAAAGTTCAAATTTCACTTTGCCAAGAGATTTAGTGAGAATTTTGGCAACTTGTGCTTCAGTAGGATAGTACTAGAGCTGAATTTGATGGTTCAAGATGTGCTCTCGAATGAAATGATAGTCAATTTCAATATGCTTTGTTTGTTCATGAAAGACTAGATTCTACATGAGCTTCAACACACTCTGATTGTCACAATTAAGAATAGGTGACTATTTTTCAAGAACTCCTAGGTCATCCAAAATGTGATGTAACCATATCACTTCACACATAGCTCCTCGTGTGGCGTGATATTATACCTCTGTGGATGAGATAGAAACAACATTCTACTTTTTACTTATCCATGAGATAGGGCCAGATCCAAGATGAAATATGTATCCTATAGTTGACTTCCTGTCATCAACAGATCTGCCATGGTCCGAGTCAATGTATCCCTGTAAGAAGAATTGATCATTCTTCTTATATTCTAGACCATAATCAGTTGTTCCTCAGACATATCTCAAAACATGCTTTGCTACATTCCAATGAAATTTCTTCAACTCCTGCATGAACTTGGAAAGATAGCTGATAGCATAGTAGAGATCTTTTCGGTATATGTCAAATACATGAGCCTTCCAAAAAATTACCCGTAGAGAATAGCATCTACTTTAGGTGAGTCTCGGAATCTTGAAAGTTGCAAGCCTTTTTCCATGGGAGTGGATATAGGTTTACTGATCGACATTCTATACTTTTACAGAATGTCTTGGCCTATTCTCGTTTGGGAGAAAAAATGTGATGCTCCTTTTGCCATATCTCCAAGCCAAGACACTAATGTAGTAACCCCAAATGTGTCATTTGAAGGCTCTTTTGAGATCATTCTTTACAATATCAACTTGATCTTCGAACTACCGGTGATCACAAGATCATCTACATATACAACCAGAATGACAATTTCTTTACCTTCCTTCTTTATATACAAATTTGAATCGAGCGGTTACGATTGAACCCATGCTACAAAATATGATCAATGATCTTCATATACCATGCCCTAAGAGCTTGTTTCAGTCCATAATGTGATTTGGTGAGATGACATACCTTCTTAGGATGCTCTTCATCAACAAATCCTTTAGGTTGGGTCATGTATACTTCTTCTTTCAGATCACCATTTAGGAAAGCACTCTTGACATCCATCTGCTGAAGTTTCCATCCTTTCTATTCTACAAGTGCACAAACTACTTTGATGGTCTTCATCTTCGTAGTGGGTACAAAGGTTTCTTCATAGTCGATGCCTTCGTTTTGAGCATATATTTTTACTACAAGTCATGCTTTATGTTTGTTGATGGATCCATCTGCCTTATATTTTGTCTTGAAAACCTATTTGCAGCCTATGGGTTTCTTTCCTGTAGGCAAATCGATAAGTTCCCATGTCTGATTTTTCATGAGTGAGTCATATTTTTTATCCATGGCTTCCTTCCATTGAGTTTGACTGAGTGCTTCACAAACATTATCTGGCTCAGAGATATTCATCAGTGAACTCATGAGTGAAAATTTTAGCTCATTTCTTGTTTGACTCCTTGTTTTTACTCTGGATGATGTATCTGGGAGTTGTTGCAAATGTGAGTCCTTGATAGTGCTTTGTACCCACTTCGGATGAGAACTTGCAGCTTTTGAGAAGAACTGTGTCATTGTTATGTGGATTGATGTGGAGTCACATTCTTGATTCACCAAGGTCACCAAATAGTTCTCCTAACAGCATTTATTTTCTCTCGAGTAGTGTCCTCTCGGCTCATCATCCGATTCGAGACTAATCGGTGAGATGTGCTTGGAAGTGGATTTTCTATTGATACTATTAAGTCAAAAGAAAAAATTGTCACAAATAATGTCCTGACTTTCGTATATTTTCTTTGTCTCAGGATCCATGAGACGGTATGCCTTTGAGGTAGTACTGTAACCAAGAAGGATACACGGGAGTGGTTTTGGCTCAACCATATTTCTCTTCTGAGATAGAACATGCATGTATGTTGCGCAACCAAATACTCACAAATGAGAAATTGATGGCTTTCTACCACTCCATACCTCTTCTGGCGTTTTATTCTATAGAATCTTTGTTGGTGCCCTGTTGAGAAGATATACAAATTTCTGTACTACTTCATCCCAATAGCGTTCCTCTAGCTTTGTTGTTGTTAGCATGCAATGAGCCATCTCCATCACTGTGCGATTGCGACACTCAACAATGCCATTTTATTGGGGTGTGTAGGGAGCAATCAAGTTTTTCTTAATGCCTTGTTGGTTCAGGAAGGCCAAGAAATTCTTTGATGTGAATTCCCCCTCGATCCGGGTAGAGTAAAAGAAGTGGTTGTCCGGACTCTTTGACAACAAGATGATAGATTTACGCAAGTGTTGAAGAGCCTCACTTTTTGTCTTCATGAAATATACCCACATCTTGTGAGAGTGGTCCTCCACGACAGTTGGAAGTACTTGTATCCCGAAAATGAAGCGGGCAAGGAGCCATTCAGATCGGTATGAACTATCTCTAGACACTTCTTGGCATGGAAGGTTCTCACTTGAAACGGATCTCTGTGTTGTTTTCCTCCAAGACAGCCAAAGTAAATAGGAAAGGAACTGGACAATTTGGGTAGTCCATGAGACCATTTCTTTGGAACTC
Organism: Taxus wallichiana var. yunnanensis; assembly: GCA_018340775.1. Taxonomy (NCBI): domain Eukaryota; kingdom Viridiplantae; phylum Streptophyta; class Pinopsida; order Cupressales; family Taxaceae; genus Taxus; species Taxus wallichiana. Next base: position 126,962,892 of record CM031240.1, read on the forward strand.
ATCTGGTGTAATGAATCGAGAAACAAGTGTCCATATCTAAAATGTCATAGGCCGATTGATTCTATTGTTGAATCGAGATAAAGATACTACGAGAAAATGAAACAATATCTAAAGCAAATAACTTATCTTTTAAAAATGCTTTAGAAAGAACTGTACCTTTTCTAGAGATTAAGCATGATTTAATTCCATTTTGAACAAGAAATTCTACCTTAAGGTGATGATTCAAGAGCTTAGTAACTGGAAAGAGATTGTTAGTCAAGCCAGGAACATATAGTACCTTTGTAAGTGTACATTTTCGTGGTCCCAAAGGAATGGTGACATTCCCTATTCCTTTTGCAATGTACTCTTTGTCATCTGCTATCCAAACTCGATCTCTAGTTGGTTCTTCATGTAGTGAATCAAATAGATTCTTGTCACCTGACATATGCTTGCTTGCACCAGAGTCTATCAACCAGACTTTCTTTGTGGGCTGAGAAGTTTGAGAGATGAGTACAAGGTTCTTACCACAATGGGCTCCTTCTGATGTCTCCTCATTAGATTCATCATCTTCTTGTTGGGATATGAGATGTCCCTTGTGCTTTCTCCAGTGGGGATGTCATTTGGACTTTTGAAAATCCTTGTGCCAAGATGTGCTTGTATGGCTTGAAAACCCCTATTTCAAGCTATTATGCTAGCATTGATCAATGTTGTGAGTATTGGTTCTGTAAGTGTGACAATCTCTTTCACTTTTGATCTTTCTACTGTTGTTTGGGTTGCACTTGATTTTTATTCTCTGGGGACCCTTCTGATTCGTCTAGCCATGGTAAGGCTTTGAGAATAAGGCTTTATCTTGAGACTCCTCATGGGATGAATTGATGGCCTCTTCTTGTTGTAGCAAATTCACAAGCTCTTCAAATGTCACTGTTTTTTAGACACATTCAGTGTCATAACGAACACTCAAAATTGAGAAGGGAGTGCTCTCAAGGTGATTATGATGAGAATTTTATCATCCACCATTTCACCGAGCACTAATAACTCGATCTCAGCTCAGCCACGCGATGTAAGAATTCCTCCACTTTCTCGTCTAACCCCATAGAGAGGGTGTGCAGCTTTGACTGAAGATGAAGTATCTTCATCTGATTTTTGGCTTCATAAATGGTTGCCAACTTGTCCCAGGCCTCCTTGGGTTTCTCCGCATTCGAACATGTAGTTGCACATCGTCACTGATACTGAGCATTATCAGCATCAAGGCTTTAGCACTAGCCATTTCATATTTTATTAGTTCATCGGGGGCTGTGGGAGCGGGCATAGACCCTGTGACAATTCCCCATAATCCTTCAAACTGAAGGATTGTCTTCATTTTTGTCTTCAGGATGCAAAATTCGACCCTTTGAGCAACTGAGCATCGGACAGAAGTAACTTTGGAGCACACATCGTAATAAAAATATTTATTTATTTCAAGAGTTATTACAATTTTGACTCACTGATGAGAATTACTGGCTCGTAGATGCTCACGATATTCACGTGTTGTGAGACAGCGACACTTTGTAGGGTGTTCTTCTTCGTCGTCACAGTTGAATTCACCCGGCTTCTAATTCTTCTTGTACTCACTTTTCTTTGTAGCTGACATTGAAAAGAAAGTATTCAAGAAGTCCTTCTCAAACTAGCTTGTCGAATGCTAGATTTCCGGTATTCCAAAGCTCATTCAGCAAAGCAAAGTAGAACCTAAAGCTCTCAAGAGCTTCTTCACGGTGTTCTCTGACTTGCGAGTTGATATTTCGACTTTTAGCTATGGGTACCGTCTTATTGATGCCTCAATTGAATTGTTTACACTTGACATTCGATGAAGTGTTGTATGATCTACTTCTTGTCCTTCGTTGTCTTGGTGGAAAGGCTATGAGAGAGATTCTTCTTTGCCAGGAAAATAATTTTTTTTTATTTAGCTAGGCTTTGTGTTTCACATTTAAATAATAATATCAACCATGTTAGAATTGCTGGAGTAGTCTTTTTCTCCAGGTCACGCTTTATTTCTCCACGTAGGCTAAAGGATACACTCCTTTCTCCTCTCCACCCAGGTGAAAAACCTTTCCACACTGAGCTTTTTTTGTATTGGCTGCAACAAATAAGACAAAATACATAAAAAACAAGTGGATTCCCATGTTTTTTTCCTTTCACGCAGGTTTCTAGGGCAGCAGCGAGTAGCGCAGGATCATTATTATATTTCCACACACACAGTCCAAAGTGACTACACGCCACTCCAATTCCTCCACATAGCAGGTGGATGGCTTCACCTTTCATTGTAGAAAACAAGAAACCATGCACAGGTATAAACATAAAGCACAACTTGTAGCAAAAATTAGATAGATCCACATATGGGTAAGAAAATTAAATGGATCCATCGTTTACAAAATTTTCCATAAATAGATCCACAGGAAAGTCTTGATTTTTGATTGTGTATGGGAGTAATCCAAACAAGATATTAGATTTGATACGTATACTATTTTATGGCAGAGTCAATGGTGATGCGAAGCATTTACCAAACATATACAACAATTACGGGAAGAAGTGCCAAAGAAGATGTAGAATAGTAATGATAAGTATAAGGAAATAACAAATGTGCGAGAGATGGAGAAAGGCATTTACGGTTGGTGAGTTGGTTGTGGTATACCCGTGGAGGGAAATATTTCCACATACAACCTATAACAAGATAAAGTACAAGAAAATTGCTCCCTACAAAATCGTGAAAAAAAAAAATGAAAATGCTTATGAGGTAGAATTGCCAAGGAATTACTATATTTATCTAATTTTTAATGTTTAGAGACATGTATTCTTTTCATGGGGATGGTACGAATGGGATGTTATTGATGAAGTAGTAGATTGAAGGTAGCGAGGTTCTAGTGATAAAGAAATAAGAATTGGATCAAATTCTAGATAAGAAAATAGTGGACATGTGACATGGGAAATACAACAAATATTTTTACATTGAAAATGACTAGAACAAGAGGACAACACTTGGGTGATGGAGTTTGAGATTAAGAAGATGGATGCAAATAAATGGAAGTAGTTTGAAGAAGACAAGTTATAGGAGCTGCGGTTTTTCAAGTAGGGGATAATGATGTGGAAAAATTAACAAGAACTTGAAAAGGTCATAACTTGTGCTATGGGTTTCCATTTATGTCCATTCTTTTAAACCCCTATTTTTAAGAGATGAATGCACTTCTCATCCCGCCCTACTGGTTGGAGCACATTTTAGAAAAATTTTGGTCCCAAAATCCACCTTCTCTCGGATGAAAATTAGGATTTAAATTATAGTTTGTATTTTTCGTATTTATGGTATTAGTAAATTTTAGTCTCTTAGTTGCATTATGATTTAGAAAGTTAAAAATTACTTTAATTGAGGTATGTGTAAGATGCATGGAAAAAAATTCCCATACGCATAAGCATGCAAACTTACTAAGAATAACATATTCTAGTAAACTACTAAAAATAGTAATTTCCTCCTCTTAGAGTACATTTAGTCAAAGTTAGAGTTTTCTTGGAAAATCGAGTTGGGAGTTGTTTTTCTATTTGGGAAACATTGTAATTCATGATTCAGAACGAAAAATGAGATCTATTTTCTTTTGGAGTTCATATTATTTGCACTATATTGAGTTTGTTTAGAATTTGGCTACATTATGCATATTTAGGGTTTAAGGTATACAAATTATGGCATAGTTGTCATATTTTTCATTGTCATCACTATCATTTTTGTTTTTTTCATCATTATCCTCATCATCATTATTTCCATAGTTAACACAACAACAAACAACACCTTCGCCATCGTCATCATCGTGAATATTAATCTTATTAGTATTATTGATATTATTATGTGAATTTGTAAATAAATTAAATATTACAATCATCATCAGATTGTGATCATGATTTTCACCATCCTCATTATCATCACCATCATTATCATGCATATTTTTGGTTTAAGGTTTACAAATTGTGGCATAGTTTTCATCTTTGTCATTGTCATCTCTATCATTTTCATTATTATCCTTCTCAAATTTATTGCCACCATCAACACCACCCTAATCAACATCTTTTCCATCATCATTATCATGACTATTAATATTATTAGTATTACTAATATTATTATGGGAATTTGTAAATGAATTAAATATTACAATCATCATCAGATTGTGATCATGATTTTTATTATCATGGCCATTATCATTTGTTATCATCACCATTAATGTGACCATCATTATCATAAATTTTTAGATTTTAAGGTTTCTAAATTGTGTTTTTGTAAAAAAATTAAATGGAGCTCTAGGATATATATTTTTATGATCATGGTCATTTTCATTTTTCATCATCATCATTATTTTCACCATTGTTATCATACATGTTTAGGTATTCATTTCACCATCATCATAGTCATTGTCATGATTATCATCATTTTACATCATGATCATAATTTTAATCCTCACATTCATGGTCATTGTCATCTACCATCATCATCATTATCGTGCATATTTAGGGTTTAAGGTTTACAAATTATGGCATAGTTGTCATCTTTGTCATTGTCATCACTATCATTGTCATCATTTTCATCATTATCCTCATCATCATTATCACCACCATTAACACCACCACCATCAACATCTTCGCCATCATCATCATCGTGAATATTAATCTTATTATTATTATTGATATTATTATGTGAATTTGTAAATAAATTAAATATTACAATCATCATCAGATTGTGATCATGATTGTCACGATCATGGTCATTTTCATTTTTCATCATCATCATATTGATCATCATGATTATCATTGTCAATATAATCATCGTTAAATCATGATCATGATTGTAATCTTCACATTCATGGTCATTGTCATTTGTCATCATCATCATTATCGTCACCATCGTTATCATGCATATTTAGTGTTTAAGGTTTACAAATTGTGGCATAGTTGTCATATTTGTCATTGTCATCACTATCATTATCATCATTATATTTTTACTCCTTGTTATCGCCACCATTAACACCACCACCATCAACATCTTCACCATCATCATCATTGTGAATATTAATCTTATTAGTATTATTGATATTATTATGTGAATTTTTAAATAAATTAAATATTACAATCATCATCAGATCGTGATCATGATTTTCATGATCATGATCATTTTCATTTGTCATCATCATCATTATTGTCACCATCATTATCATACATGTTTATATTTTAAGGTTTATAAATTGGGTTTTGTACAATTTTTTTTTAAAATGGAGAGGTTCTAAAGAAGATCATTCATGCACTAACTAAATGCCCACCTTATTTTTCTGACTTTATTTTTGGTATCATATTATGTATAATGCAACTCCTGCGGATGCTACTAGCATACCTATCTTATATTAATATATGTAAAATATGCCGAGAGGTATATTTTTCAAGGGGCCTATTCCACTTATGCCACACATCTATAATAGGAACCTCATGAACTACACATCTCGACATGCTTTATAGACATAGAGGTACTATCTTTTTGTTTATGTTTATATAAATATATGTCTCAGTAAAATATGATGAGATGTATAGTTAATGAGGTACCTATTATAGATGTGTGGCATAAGTGGAATATGCCCCTTGAAAAATATACCTCTTGGAATATTTTACATATATTAATATAAGATGTGTATGCTATTTTATTATGTATGAAATTACATTGACCATGCAAGCTTATTTTCATCAAAGTAACATGAAAAAATGAGTATTTACTTGTTGAGGGAGGTAATATTCACTTGAAAGGAATTATTCCCAAAAAATATCATTGTGTATACATGATTAACATTGTTATCCATGTTATCTTTCTTGTAGAATTTTCCAATAGTAAATCTGGACATGTGCTTTGCACATGGATTTATCTTTTTGTCAACATTCTCATGCGAGTGCTCAAAAACATTGGAGGTTCTTATAAGGTTATGGACATCAACTAAAGCATAACGTAAAGTGGGTATTTGTCAAAAATTAGTTTTGGAAGTCTTAAAAAAATTTAAAATCATACACAATGGAAATTAGCTATTTTAATGTATGACATAATGAGATATGGTTGTAGTCAATGGATTTTGTAAGGATGCTCTAAAATTATTTGAAGTAAGGTATCAAATTAATATGTTCCACAACCATGTAATGTTCTTCTTTATTTCATTATCATCCCAACCATGCACATTTACTAGATGACAAGTAATCATACAACCATGTTATTTCATATGTCCATTTTTCATTGAGTAGTTGTAGATATTATTGTTATAATAATATTGTCTATAGATATAGTATTAATGTGAAAAAAAAAATTATTTCTTGATATGTTTTGTTGAGCATTCAAATAGGACATGTCAAACCCCTAATGACATTAGGTGTCCTCTTTGTGTTTAGGTTGTGCCATTTTTAAAAATCATGGAGTCTAAAAACATAGCCAACATTGAATTGGAAATTAAATATTGCATTAGTTAAACGTATCCAGAGATACAATCGCTATTGATTTTATAATTATATATTTTTGTAGATAACAACATTGTACTTTGTAACATTGGCATACATTTTCTTGCGACGTGAATATTCAATCTAAATTTTATACTTATTAATTATGCTCATTAGGTAAATTTAGGTCAATTTAGGTGTATCATGGCATACTAGGCCAATTATAACAACTTAATACTAATTTCTTCATAGGACTTTACAAAAATTGGATCTTAAACTAACTATTATCAATCGGTTTGATCTTCAACCTTCATTATTTATAATGTAATCTTTAAATTTTTAGCATTTTATGAAATATACATTTTTAAAAATAATATCAAATAGCTCCATTATGTAAATCAATCTAAAATTAACAAAACACATTATATTTAAATTATTCCTTAGTGAATATATCAAATATCTCGTGCCCCGATTGCATCTGCTCGCATCCTACTCACGCCTTATCTGCTCATGTCCTACGCCATGGTGTCTACCCGAGCCCTAGCAACCAAAAATGTGAACCCTAAATATGACTCGGCAAGAACTCAGCAGACAAGCGAGGGAGATGGAGGCGGCACAACACCCTGGTCATGGATCGACCTTGCCTTCACTGCAGGGAGCTCCTTACCTCTATCTCGGAATGACAGCGCAAACCCTAGCCAAGATCTACCACAAGATCCATCCGGGGTGTTCCTACGAATGCCTAGTAATGGACATTTAAAATATGTGTTAGAAGGTTCAGTTCATGACACATTGGGAACGGGACGAGAGATGATAGTCGTCATGCCATATTGGGTCATCCTTCAAAAACATTTTAAACGGAAAGGAATCTTCCATGAAACCTATAGACGTTACCCCATCTATTACATTCGGGGAAGAGGTCATTTCCTCTGAGATTTTTTACAAAGAGCATGCTCTGATTTGCAGATTCGGGGGACTATGGCCTAGCCTTCCTATTCTTCACGCGTGGATCTCTGAGCACTGGACTCCAATTTTAACTAGAAAAATAGATTTGTATCCATGTGCTAAAGGTATTTTCATTGTAACTTTCTCTTTAATAGATGATAGAAACATCATTGCTTCCAAACTTTGGACCTACCAATCTAAATATTTGATCATTAAACCCTAGTTTCCATCCTTCAACCCACTCACAGAATCTTTCTCATGAAAACCTTTTTGGATTAGGTTGCCCCATTTACCTCTCCACTTCTGGAGTCATGACTGTCTGACATCCATTGGTAATGCCTTGGGAACTACACTCTATATAGATTCTCAAACCACTAATTACACCCATACTACTTATGCTCGAATCCTGGTAGAACTTGACACTGATAAAAATCTTCCTGCAACCATAGATCTTAGAGTGCAAAACAAAACTTGGTCACAACCTCTTGATTATGAAGGTCTTCCTTTTCGTTGTAGAAGGTGTTTTTTCTTAGGGCACACCTCTACTGAGTGTGGGATGGAAAAACGTCAACATGAGAAGTGTAACTGGTGGAAAGACACACTTCCGAAACACCTGATTTTTTATGCAAAAAAGGGTCTAGATTCAAATGCAGATACAAATATTGAATCCATTTGAGCCCCGGAAACCAATTATGAAATTGTGAGCAGCATGAAAAATGCACAAGCTGTTCAGGGCAGCATGGAAAATGATAAATATCTCTCCCAGGATAACAATGTGGCTGTACCAAATGGGACAAATGCGACTAAGGAAAATACTCCTCCTTTATCTTCTTCTCCAACCGCCAAGGCTCCATCAGGATGGGTTACAGTCAGCAAAAAGAAAAAATTTACCACTCTGAAGGGTAACACTTCGCCTTGATGTTTCTTATCTATGCTATTGGCTGGCTGGGTTACATTGGTCTCATTTTTCTTGGCCGGATAGCAGGATGCTTCCAATGGTGTTGATATGCCATTGTTGTTTGAATGTTGTACTTCAGTTGTTTTTTTGTTGTTGCTTTGTCGGTTGTTGGTTTACTTTGCAGATAGTTTTCTGCAGTTGGGCTTTATTGTTCTATCTGGATTTTGATCCATCTCTTGTGCTTTAACTTTCAATTTTGGCTTCTAAGCCTTGGTGTACAAGGGTATAGTCCCTTTCAAAAAACTATTTACCAATAATAATAAAATATATATCTAATATTAATGGATGATAATGTAAAAACAATTACTTTAATATTATAACATTACAATTTTTGATTTATATCATTTATAAATTAATATAATGTTTCATGTGGCACATTTACATTATTTTCAATCAATATTCCATTATTATTACTTTCATTTGAACCATTTATATTTTCTTGTAAATATATATTTTTAAGAACACTTCTTCAAAAAATTTACATTGTTAATATCATCAATAACATCATAAGGAACATATTTACAATTATATTCACAAAAATATTCTTTGAAAACATCAATAAATTATTCTACTCATTCTATGTACTTCCAAAATACTTCTTAGAATATGTGTATTGATGGTTGCTCCATTTATACTATTTATTTCCCACCATAGCATCCCATAATTAGGATAAAAGAAAAAAAAAAATTACAAAAAAATAGAAATCATTAGTAATTGAATTGGTATTTTTGAGATGATAAACTTATAAAGTATAACTTATTGCAATATTTACAGGCATCACATTAGTTAAATTATCCTTAAACAATACCATTTTCAACTCTACCACATAAACAACATTAAATAAATTAGGATGAATGTATATGTCGTCAATATATAAGTAGCATTTGCATTAAAAAATTGTAATTTGAATATTTTTAAAATCGGTATTTATTGTTTCTTAAATATTTTCAACATAGTTCATTATCCCTTGAAAAAAATTTATATCCTTGAAGATTTATTGTCTTACATGATGAAATGGAAATCTTTCGTGACTATTATAGGTTACTCTTTTGTTAACAATTTTTCCCATTCACCATTTGATTCTACATAGAGGTTTTAAACCTATATATCAATATGGGGTGAAAAAGTTAATGGAGACTCATATTGATCATAAATAAATTGGAACATGGAGATATTGATTGAGTGTCATATGGATACCATCCATCAGGATGGCATTATGAATTTTCACCTATAATAAATAGCATGTCATTTGCAAGTATAACTTAAATAATACATATTGTGTTTATATGTATCCATTGATTTATAAAATATCATAGATTACTACGCAATTTTTAAAACATCACTTAATGTTTATAATATCCATAGACATAGTTCTATAATCTATGTCATTGTTTTTTTCTAGAATTTCATGCATCCTCTATGAGTATAGGGCTCATAAGTGTGGAGGAAAGTGTTTTTAAGATATTTTCATCTATAATATTTTTTTCATGTCTTTCTCCTATATCTTTAATTTATAACTTTTTAAAAAAGTATATCATTAATGATCTTATTATATGTGGGTATATATGTGTTTCTTATTAATGAAGTTTATTTGTCCGGTTGTTTATAACAAGTCATATTAAAAAGAGAAGTAATGTTAATTAGTATGGTGATTTGTTGGAACAATTTATATATCTTTATTAGAGTTTTTAGGAGATTTTTATCTCTCTTAATTTATAGGAATCATATCTCATTTATATTTTTAATCTATGTTGGTGAGTATCATTAATTATTTTAAATTTTGTGTGTTTGATCTATGAAATTATTCACCCAATTTTTCATTTAGTATTAGAGTTATATTATCTTTAGAGCATAATCAATTTTTTGATGTGAAGGAGCAACTACATTAACATTGAGTGTATTAGAAGATTCGTTCTTGGCATCGAAGGTATTTGGCTTTATTGGATCCCGATGTTGTTTTTGTGATAGACATCCATAACAAAGAGGTAATGAATGGTAGAGTGGAAGAAGTCCTCATACCATCTCCATGGAACTTAGTCGATAGTGGAATCTAATAAAAACTTTCCCATATCAATAATCCCAAAGTGAAGTAGATTCCATCGTGGAGGTATATATACTAATTGTAGAGGATGAAGCTACATCTAGTACAAATAAATGATCCTTAAAAAGTATCTAACAAGTATTGTACCTTCTTGTGAGATAGAACATGATTTTATGCATTTCTAGAACATGAAATCCACCTTGATCGTTTGATTCAAGATCAGAAATAAAGGTAGGACATTAATGGTCAAGCCTCGAATATAGAGAACCTTTATGAGAGTTTAACATCTTGTCTCAATAGAAATGGTGAAATTTCCTATTTCTTCTACGATATACACTTTGTTTTCTATAATTTGAACTTGATCTCTAGTGGGTTGATAAGTCAATGAGTCAAAAATCTTCATATCATTTTTCATGCACTTGTTGTTAGATCATAGTAATGTAAATCTATTACAATGATATTATTCACAATAGAAATAGTATTAATACAAGATGGAAGTTTTGATTTTTGACCATTTGTTTTGTCAATCATCGGGTAGGGGTACTAAAAACATTTTTGTTGCAGTAAACTAGTCATTTCTAGGAAGTATTGAAAGCAAATATGGAGCTATGTGTGTTTTGCAAGGTGCAACACCTTACATATGATGTCATTCTAAGTGTCATCTTCAAAAAGATATTCAGAAGCATTAAAGACTATAGTATAGGCTTGGTGAAGGTCGGAACAATAGTAGATGTCGGAAGTTGAACCTAAAACAACAAACATAGTTGTTGTTTTCCGGTGAAGGTACATTTTTAGTTATAGGTACATTAATTTCTTGTTATTTCTTTATGTTTGAATGATATTAATTATGTGTTGAGTTTTTAGTTCATTCTACAATCATCATCTATAATATTTGAATGCAAAATAAATAGACAACTCAATTATAGAAATTAATTTCATTTATTCATAAAGAAATACAGTTTCAGTTTCCCACACAAGTCGTGGGATGTAACTTATATGAACTAAAATAAAAGGTACATATGCATGAAACTATAAGTAAGATAAGAAAAATGCAACCCATCATTACTTAATTGGGTTGGTGTTCTCTCAATGTTCATCATCTTTAGTGCATCTTCATCTTCAACTTCAGCTCCCAGCATCATACACCTATGGAAAGACAATCAACAAATTGTTGTTAGAGCTCCAGGTTATTATTTATTCAGGTGTTTACTGATTCAGGTAGATGAATATTTTAAGAAATAAAATATAAGATACATGAAAGGATGAAAACAAAAAATAAATTACATCTCACTATAGTGTTTTCAAAATCAAGGAAGAAAAATTGAATCAGTACAAGATACAAGAAGGGTTGCAAGCCTGTATTTTTCAAATTGGTTTGTGAAGTTTGCAGGTAAAGGAAGTTAAGTACTATTGACCAAAAATGATATACATTAGAACAATGAAGATAATAAATAAAGAACAACCACTATTCCGAGGAAGCATTCAAGATTTCAATTTCTCAAGGTACATGAAAGTACATAAATGATTACAGTAAATACAAAGCTGCATACAAATAATCAAATAGATTGATCAACTTAAGAAAATAAGTGATTCAAGTTCGTAGTGTCAATCATGCAAGTGAAAAAGTAAAATAAATTAATAAAGAAATAGAATTTGGAATGCGTGGTGGAGTTGGTAAGGGCCCTGATTGGGGGCAGGTACAGATTAATGGAGTTGACAGGAGTAGATGGGAGATGGCATGTGGTAGGTGGCCATTAAGACCTGTTATTATACTTGTGTATAAATACAAGCACATTATTTTGAATCTAAAGGTGATAATATTGTTGAAACCATAGCTAACATTGAAAAAAATAGCAGTATTTGGTAACTATAGAAAACAAGCCTTTACCCACACTAAAACCCACATTCAAGGTGTAAATTTAGCATTATTTGGATAATGCAGGGATGGTAGTTTGGAAGACATGGGTCTTTCCTCATGGGACCATCACATTGTTTCACCTATGCAACAAAAAAATCTACAGCGTACTCCCAGCCTGTGCCGCCAAAATGTGAGTGCAGGAACGTGGTATGGACGTCCAGCTAGGCATAAAGATAGAGGAAATTTCACAGGGGTTGTAGTTGCATCCACTCTGGTAGATATGTATGAAAAATATGGAAGCATGCACTTGGCATATGAACTGTTTTGACTAAATTCCTGAAATAAATGTGGCATGAACTGCAATGATTATAGGAAACCAAATCATAATGAAGAAGGGACAAGATTTTGTCAGATGTTGTAGTTGCAAGTTCTCTAGTAGGTATGTATGCAAAATGTGGAAGCATGCACTTGGCATGTGAACTGTTTGACTAAATTCCCAAAAGAAATGTGGCCTCGTGGACTGCAATGGCTATAGGATATGCACAAAATGGGTTTGTTGAAAAGGCTTAGAAAATTTCAAGCAAATGCAACTAGCATGTGTAAATCCAAATTCCATGCGCTTTTCCTGCATCCTCCCAGCCTGTGTCAAAATGGGATTTTTTTGTTTGTCCTTTACTCCTTTGTTAGAGATTTATCAAGTAATGAATCTGAACTGGAATCTTCAGAACAGGGTGATTTGGATGAGAGAATAGTGTCCAGTTGGTAATTTCCCCACCAGGTTTTGAGCCAAGTGTAAAACTTGATTTTTAGCTTGAAATGGCTATGCTGGTTGATCCTGGAAATGAGATGGGTGCATGTGTGAACATTGATGATGTAACTAATCATATATTTTGACTGGTTTTAATGAATGATTGGAGTGCAAGAGATATACAGACATGGGAAGCTCAACCTCTTGGACCATTTTTGGAAAGAAATTTAGAAAAAGCATCTCACCTTAAATCATCACACTAGAGGCATTAGAACCTTTTGCTTATAAATCTCAAACTCAGGAAAACACTTTTGCATCGTATCTAGGAGGGGAGAAATAGTCAACGGTTACCTGGAGAAAATGCTACTTTTATCAAAATGAAGAAGAGGACTGAGGACAAGGAGGCACTTCATGTGGAAGCATTCGCTAGACGCCCAAAGAAATTGGGTCTATTACAGCAGATCCTAACCATGTAAGCTTCAATGTTTTGTTGGTTTTGGTTGTAGCCTCGCATGCTGGGGAATGAAATAGGTCAATACCTCATCAACATGAGTTCATATTGTATAAGCAATCCAAAAATAAATCATTATGTGTATATGGTTTTACTTTATGTTCATCGTCAGATGGATGACACTATGGGTTAATTATTGGAGAGAGGGCAATTGTGTAGTTTTGAATAAGAGAGGAATCATCCTAGTATCAGCTAGGATACCTTGATCCACTTCTTTGTTGAGATTAGTTATACCTTGCAATCTCGACAGCCATTTCAGATAGTGATAGCTTGAGCACGTTGTGCTTGTTCATAGCCACATTGGCCAATTCGTTGTCCCTCATACATGGTCTCTTTAAGATTTAAAAATGGTACGAATTTTTTGTAGTACTTAGAAAAGTGTTATAGTTAAAAAATTGATAACTGACTCAGAGTATTAACAATTTTGAGAATTCTCGAAACCCAAATCCTTGAACTCTTCTAGATAAATCAATTATACTTAATTTTCAACTTAAGTGAATATGTTGAGTAAATTCATTTAAAAATTCACAGTTGATTTTAGAATGCACTCAAATTGAATTCTTGATTCCAAATCTGAAATGTGTAATTCCCTTTTTGTTGTGGGTTATGGATATTGAAATTGTGACTTCAATCCAAATAATCCAATTTTATGCTTGCTTAAATAATTAATCAAATAAAATAACTTGAATTTTTTTATCTAATCAAAAGCTTCTAAAAAACTGAAATCAAATCCACAACACAAGAACTCGATAATGCGAGTTCACCAAAAGGCTACATCTCTCGGATTCTCACAATGAGAATCGATCTATTATTGCCCAATGAAGTACAATATCCCTTCACTATTGACTTAACAGACCTTTATACCTGTAATTGAGATGATTCAGACCTCTTGGAACTCTGCAATTTAGCATAAACATTCCCAAGTACATCTATGGTGTCTACGGTATTTTGAATAATAGTTTCTGTGCAATTACATTCAAAAATTATCTAAAACTTTAAATGTAAAAAAACCTAAATAAAATATGTTTACATTTCTAGAAACTAGAGGAAATTATGAAAAACTTCCCTTTTTACTCCATGGCCTGATTCGGACCCAAAGTGGTTGGAAAATGTAGATCTTAGCCCACTCCTAGTGATCATTCCGTGCAATTACATCCAAAAAAATCTACACTGAAATCTATATAGCACTTCATGAGATAATAATATCACCATCGTCTTTATCTCGAAATTTTGAGCAACTTTTCTTTTTACTTCATTCATAAATTCGGCCATTAAGACCCTCAAAATGCCTGATGAAGGCTTCTGCCCTATTGGGTCTTGACCCTCCTTGTTTAACACAGAGCTTAGAGCTCTTTATATATAGGTGAGATCATTTCTTATCCCATCTCGATCTTGGTGGCGTGTTGGTTGGCTCACTTTAATTTTGTGGAGAAATTCGATGCTCGAATGTTGGCGGTTCCTTTTGTGGTGTGGATCACTTTGCATGTGGGTGGGGTAAGATCCCACATTCTCGTTGTGGCAGTCGGGATTGGAGTTTAAATTGGCATGGGCCAATATCCTATCCCATGGCATAAGCCACATTTGAGCCTTTTGTTTGGATCCATATTGCAGTTAAGTTGTTGAAGCCACTATGTTGCAAGTTGGTCACTTTGGTTTGTTGCATTTTTTCGCTTGGATAAGTGTCGAGCTATGCTATGTGGATTGGTTCGAATGGTTGTTTGAATGGCCAATATGATTTTGACCCACCAAGCTATGTTTATACTGCCCATTGGCTAAGTCATATGTGTAGAAATATTCCAAGGTAATAGGGAGGTTAGAATATCCCAAACCATTTGGATTTACTCAATCATTGTAATGTTAATCCCGAAGTAGATGGAATAAACCCGATAATGTGGTAATATAGTAACCAACTCGAACAATGTGGAAACTAAACTCAATCCTTGTAGTAATATAATGTGATCAACTTATTGGGAATTTTTTCACCACACCGAGATAGAAATAGCTCGACCAAGCTAGCTCAACGTCGACATGGTGGTTTGAGAGCCCACCATGTCGGTAGCACCACTAGCTCTCACAATGGATGGGCTCCCTTCCATCAAAAATGTTGAGCCTCTTACTGCAACCACTAGATGAAGACCGTAGGTCGGTAACCAAACAAAATGACTCTCTTTTATACTTTTCACTAGTTGCCACTTTTTCCACGTGTCACGTCCAGATTGGACTGTTGACCAGGGTTAACTTTCTAATTATCTTAACTTTGACCAGCCACCCAATGTGCATATAACGAAATCCATTTTTGACATTCAAATAGTCGTCAAAAATATCTCGAGTAATCTTCCACATTATAGAGATCCTAGGAGATTCGGGAACTTTTTCCTCTAGATCACACCTCCCCAATGGGAAAGGATTTTTGTCCCAAAAAGCTTGTGAACTCCAAATCACCTTGCTGAGAAGAGATCATCGCAGTATTATACCAAATCCACATTCAACAATGATGGCTCAAAATCTAGGACCTGTGGCACTTAGGCTCACTTCCTCTGTTGTGCCACTTTGATATCCGAAGAAGACCTCCACGCCTCTGATGTGCGGTGCTAGGATTCAATATATCTAATAACAAGGATCTTGTTTTCCTCTTTAACACAATTCCTAGGTCCTAGTTGATTCTAGAGAATCCAAACTGGTTTGAGGGAACTCCATGTTACTTGAAGCTATGGTTGGTTTGATGTCGATGATGGACAATGACTTGTCAAGTACCATCCTACTACAGGGTCATAAGAGACTCTACACAAAATGAAGTTGCGACCTGATGTCATGTCCCTTTCCAAACTTTAATGCCTCTAATTTACGATGCTAAGCCTCTTCCAATACCTCAAGCCTCCAATGCATGATGCTAGTATGATGATCAAATACCATTTTTTCACGGTGGCCACAACACCTCTACACAAAAAAATGATCCAAGCTGATTTCTCACGTGTTAAAAAATGGTGACTTTAACCCTGTTACACGACTACTACCTCTACATGATACAAATCATTTGGTTGACAATGACTATCGGGTACCACTCTATTGTACAATCACAACACCTCTACAAATAATGAATTTTTGAATTTTTCTTAGATGCCAATGGTGTTCAGCTACCATTCTGCAACATGGTCACAATGCCTCTACATAGAATGAATTTATGAGATGACACCTGTGAGCTCCATATTCTTCACAAATGGCTGAAAAATCTCCAAACTCATAGATATGAGTATCCAACTGTAATGGTCACTCAAACATTTGATTAAGATATATGTGCCCTTAAAAGGGTCTTTATACAACTTTCACATACAAATGTAGAAAAATATATCCTAATACATCATGCAAATTAGTTGTAAAAATGCTCCATTTTTGGAGTCTTGGTACAATAAGCTTAGTTACCAATTTTATAGGAAAATAATTTCACATGATAAACCTGTTGCAAAAAAATTCTCCTACTCGGTGGCTTATGTACTTGGTCTTCCCCACTGCATCACAATCATGGTTTGACCTCATATATCTCTTCCCTATTAGACAAATAACTCAACAAGGACCAAAACATACTGCATCTCTTGGTATTAGCAATTTACCAAAATAATTTCCCTCTAAGGGGTCTTACTAATGCAAGTATAATAGAGTACAAACATTGCCAAAAAATTGGGTCTTTGAATAATGCGTTATATGGATCGTCAAACAAGCTATCATCTGCACATGACTCATAATGGAATAATCTAAATAAAAATGCAATAAAATTATTGAGGGTGATAAACCTTTCCCTCGGTCTATCCAACCAATTTGGACTCCATAAGTACAAGCTTATGCCATCATTGTAACCTCGGTCTCTAATGATCAACCGATCACGAGAATAGCAATTTTTCAAGTGGGATCACTTTCTCTGATACCAATTAGATTTGAAAAATGGTACTATTGTTTTTGTAGTTGATGTAAATCCAGCTGGAAGAGATTGAAATACCTCCAAAAACACACATAAACAGATTTACACATAAAACAAGGAGTCTAAAAATAGCTTACTTCTCATTACGGAATTCACACTGATCTATTACATCATTACAATCCTCCTTTTATTTCAAGACTACTCTAAAACCCTAAAATGCTAACAAACCCAAAAATGCCAAAAAACCCTAAAATTAAAAACAACTCGGATTGACCCCAAAATTTGCATGCCAAATATGCATTCATAAATTAGGTCTCATGCAAAATTTAGACTTATTCGACATGCACAAAAAAGTTATTAAAGGTCTAAGACCTAGTCAAAAGCGGAAAAAACATTCGGAGCCAATTTTAGGCCACTAGATGAAGGAATCCGAGCCCAAAAACGTACCAAAATGGCACCACCTTACACACAAGTTGACCCCAACATAGTACTAATACATATATACCATCTGCAAAATTTCAAGACGATCCAATGATCGGATCAAAAGTTATGGTCTCTGTAAGTTATGCTCCCGCATCAGTAGTACTTCGAAAACTCTTAGATTTAAAAAGTTGATAAGCGACTAAGAGTATTAGCAATTTCGGAAGTTCTTGAAACTCAAATCCTTTAACTCTTCAAGATAAATAATTTATCCTTAATTTTCAACTTAAGTGAATATGTTGAATAAATCCATTTAAAAATTCACAATTGATTTTAGAATGTACTCAAATTAAATTCTTGATTCCAAATATGAAATGTGCAATTCGTTTTCTGTTGTGGGTTATAGATACTGAAATTGTGACTTAAATCTAGATAATCCAATTTTATGCTTGCTGAAATAATTAATCGAATAAAATAACTTCAAAGCTTCTAAAAAAACTTAAATCAAATCCACAACACAAGAACTTGATAACAGAGTTCACCCAACAACCACATCTCTAGATTCTCATAATGAGAATCGATCTATTATTGCCCAATGAAGTACAATTTCCTTTCACTATTGACTAAATAGACCTTTATACCTATAATTGAGCATATTCGGACCTCTTGGAACTCAAATTTGCGAGAAACATTCCCAAGTCTATCCGTGGCCCCTATAGTATTTTCACTAATAGTTTCCTTTCAAATTACTTTGAAAACCATCTACAAATATAAATGTACAACACCTACCTAAAATAGGTTTACATTTCTACAAACTATAGGAAATCTTGAAAAAAACCACTTTTTACTCCATGGCCTGATTCAGACCAGAAGTGGTTGAAAAATGCAGATCTCTTCCTTCTCCTAGTACTCGTTCTATGAAATTATGTCAAACAAATGTCTACACCGGAAAGTATATAGCACTTCATGAGACAAAAAAACTACCAATGTCTTCATCTCTGAATTTAAAGAAACTTTTATTTTTACTTCATTCATAAACTCGGCTATTAAGACCTCAAAATACTAGATGAAGGCCTCTTTTGCCCTATTGGGTCTTGAACCTCCTTGTTTAACACAAAGCTTAGAGCTCTTTATATATAGGAAATCTCATTTATCATCCCATCCAAACTCGGTGGCGAGTTGGTCCGATCACTTGAATTATGTGGAGGAGTTCTCGCATTTGAATCCCGAGGGTTCCTTTTGTGGTGCGAGATCACTTTGCATGTGGGTGGGGTAAGATCCCACATTCTCAGGACGATCGGGACTGGAGTTTAAATTTGCATCGGAAAATATCCTATTTTGTGGCATAATCAACATTTGATCTATTTTTTTGGCTCCATATTGCAGCCAAGTTATTGAAAGCCACTACGTGGCAAGTTGGTCACTTTGGTTTATTGCATTTTTCTGCATTTGGATAATTGTCGAGCTATTGATGTTGATAGGTTCAAATGATTGTTTAAATCGCCAATACAATTTTGACCTTTGAAATATGTTTAAAATTCCCATTGGTTGAGTCATATACATAGAAATCTACCAAGGTAATAGGGAGGTTAGAATATCCTGAACCATTTGGAATTACTTGGTCATTGTAATATTAATCCCAAACTATATGGAACAAACATGACAATGTCGTAATATAGTAACCAACTCAAAAAATGTGGAAAATAAACTCAATCCATGTAGTAATATAATGTGATCAACTCGGTGGGGAGTTGATCACCCCACCGAAAATAGAAATATCTCGACTGAGCTAACTTGATGTCAAAAAGTGGTTTGAGAGCCCACCATGTCGGTAGCACCACTAGCTCTCACAACGCAGATCGGCTCCCTTCCATCACAAAAGTTGAGCCTCTTGCTGTAACCACCAAATTTTATGCCTGACAAAGACCGGAGGTCAATAACCAAACAAAATGAATCTCTTTTTCCTTTTCACCAGTTGCCACCTTTTCCATGTGTCACGTTTGGATTAGATTATTGACTAGGGTTTAATTTCTAGTTGACCAAACTTTTACCAGCCACCCAATGTGCATACAAACTCCATTTTTGACATTCAAATAGTTGTCAAAAATCTCTTGGAGTCATCTTCCACATTATAGTGATCCTTGGAGTTTTAGGGAACTTCAGTCCTCTGTAATGTCCTCCCAGATCACGTTACCTTGTCTTTTGTAATATTCGTATAATTTGGTTCTTCATTGCAATGTAATAGAAATAATAAACCGTTGGATAAGTGTACCATTGAGAATTTTAATTAG
This sequence comes from Taxus wallichiana var. yunnanensis, assembly GCA_018340775.1. NCBI lineage: Eukaryota > Viridiplantae > Streptophyta > Pinopsida > Cupressales > Taxaceae > Taxus > Taxus wallichiana. Next base: position 126,983,030 of record CM031240.1, read on the forward strand.
AATGTTAGTGTCAAATAATATAACTCTACCAAGTCATCTACACTCTTGGTTTAGAAATTGACCATTAATCATGTTTTTACCACAATCCTATACGTATTACACTCACATAATTAAAATTAGGTGTCCATATCCATTGCTTTTGGGTGAGAGCTAGATGAGTTAACTAAAATAACCACTTTATCTTCATTACAAAGTTAGAAAAACACTATTTCAAGAGACTTAGAAAACAACACTCGAGCCTCGTAAAAGAGATGTCAAGCATCGTATGTGTTCCCTGTTATATAGAGAGTCACGTCAAGCATTAGTTCAACCTCATTTTACAATTTGCATTTTCTTCGTCACTCCTATAGGATCCTGTTACCCCATTTTGCACTTTTAGGAAGTTGTTAAAACTGAAAAGTTGGATTTTGTTTTGGCTCGTTGTTTAAACCCTGAGCAACGAAATGCTTGTCCACCTTTACAAAAATATATTATTTTTACTAGAAAATTTCATGAAACCTTCAATTTGGGGAAAAAAATCTTCTTGATATTTTGGAGAAGGAATTTTTAGGCCTCTCTGGTTGTTGTTTGACTAGGTTAAATTGGCTCAACTATGACTGGTGGCTCGAAAAACTCATCACCATTTACAACTTGGTTTCATGTTCTTTGTTTCGTCAACTCGGATTCTTTTACATATATAGGAGGAAAGTTAGGAAATTTTTCCATGGAGATTTTAGCCATAAAAATTCAGCTTTAGGATGAGGGTTCTTAACCCTTGAGCTAAAATTGGTTTTTATTGCAAGTAGCCTAATTATGACCGATGGTCCCAAAAAAAGATCCGCTAATCATAAACCATTCTCCATATCTGAATTCCATTAGGTCCTCTAAAATCTTTGTATGTCAGTGGACATGTAGGAATTCGATCGTCATGAATTTTCTTATTGGAAGACAATTTTTAAACACACTTTCTTAGCCTCTAAGCCAAAATTGGTCATTTTTACAATTAGTGGGAAAATTAAAAATAATGTTGTAGGACCCTTATCAAGTTATCAAATCACCTTTGTGGAAACTCATTAACACTTGTAAATAATTGTTTGAAACTATATCTTGTGGCTTGGAATGTGAAATTTTAGTTTTGGGAAAATAATGTTTCTCTCTCTTCTCTTAGTTATGAAATGAAATGAAATTAACATCCGCATGTTATCCAATTGTACCAATCAGGAAAACTTGAACAAACATAACCTTGCACAAAGGAAATAGGAGGACCTATTTTTCCATGGGATCTCACATTTCGAGCTTAGAAATTTGTTGAAGCAAACCGAGCACATTACAGAGGTGTTCAATAAATGAAGAAGCTTTGAAGTCTGAAATTTGAACTTCGGAGGTGAGGTTGTTAGAAGGTAGGTTAGGGTGCATATGGGGATTCGGAGGAAAGAAACATGAAAAATGAATAGAAGGTATGAAACCCAAAGTCTGAAATTAATAGTTCAGGATTTTGGGGTTTTGAACGTTTCATGAGATCATAAGTGATGAACAGTGCCACGCAGGAGGGTGAAGGTATGAAACCTAAATAACAATATTCGGACTTTGGGGTTTCGGAGGTACGAGAGATATATGATGACCAAATGGGTGAAAAACCCCAAAATCTTGAAACCCAAAACCCTCAAATCCCGAAACCCAAACCCCCAAAATCCAAAAACCCAAACCCTCAAAATTCTAAAAACACAAAGATCGAATCTTGAAGTATGAATTTTAGAATTCAGGGTTTTGGCATTTACGAATGTTGAAGCCTTAGTGCCACACAACACAATTTTGTAGTCCGAACTATGAAGTTTGAATTTCAGACTTGAAGGTTCAAAATTTTAGAACTCTCAGGACAAATCACCAAGTGAATAGTATAATGACCTCCAAAGTGGAAAATTCTAAAGCTCGAATCCCGAAAGTTCAAATTTTTTTATTTCAAATGGTTCGATGCATGTTTGGAGTCTGAAAAGGAAGATTAACCACTATCATTTATTTTAGTATTCACCCTCATCTTCAGATGGTCATAGCTTTTACTGGGACCTCGAGATTTGCACAAAATGAGGAAATACGGTGTGTCATTTTAGAGGAATATTTCCAGATTTCTCACCTACCAAAGTGATGATGGTGTGGTCTTCCTCTCTTCCCCAACAAGGAAAATTACATGGAGGTATGGGTTATTGGTGGCACCCATCATCGTTGCGAGGTGATTTTAATGCATTTTAGGGTGGTTGTAGCAAGATTTCAAAATCCTTCTATCTCCCTTCTTTCATTCTTACTATACATTGTAAGGATAGGCTCATTTCAAAGGGTTGTATAATCTTTCTTTGCAGCCTCCCTTATTATCTTGTTTGTAAGTCAATTTTTGAATTCAAATCTTCATTCAATATGTAATGTAAATTTGTGCCTCTTGGCCATTGTAATGCAACTTTGTACAAAATATGTGGAGCAATAATATAATTTTATGGATGAATTTCAACCATGTCTTGTGTCCATTGCATTTTCCTAATCTCTCATTGCAAGTTTGGTTAATTGTGCATGTCAAAATGTGTTGCATATTTAATGGTCTGTGTTTAATGGTTAATGAATTCATAGCATTTGGTTGAATTGTGGTGTGTATTCATCCACTTAAAACTTGCTTTGGTATTCATCCTTTTGTTGCATCACCTCTTGTAGATTAGGTTTAATTTCTTGTAATACTTTTAACCACATCTCCTTGTAAAGTTAGAGTAAAGTTTATAATACGGTACTCTATAATTTGGATGTGATTATTAGAATAGAGGAATAGGAGCCAACCTTCATCCGAGAGAGATTTTCTAATTATAAAGTCCCAACCTTTGGAAAAAGCTCCATTTTATGCCATCACACTAAAAGTTTCACTCATTCGAGTTGCAATAATCGGGGGTGTTGTGATTATGCATAAATAGTTCCCTAACCATTTTTGTTACATGTGTATTATTATTAAAATGTAAATAGAAAACCAATAACCTTAATTATGTTAGATCTAGGTGGATTACATGCCAGGGATTTATTGCTGATTTCACGCTCACATGGTTTTACAGGATGCAAGTAAGATGGTGAAATGACATGGTAGTGATTCATTGTATATTATTGTAATTCATGTATGTTAATGGAAAGGAAATTTTATGTATTGTTTTGTTATAGTAAAGACCTATTAATGAAATTTGGAAATATGAATGAGATGTTAGATTTACGGGTGTTTTGGGAAATGTGTGTTTAACAATATGTATTCTTTTGATTTAGATTTATGTATGGTCAAAAAAGGGGGTTGGATATATATGTTAATTGAAATTTTAGAGGATAGATCAAAATGTTGCAAACTATTAAGAGGTTTGTTAATGAAGTTTTGTAATATTGTAAAGATGCTAGTGTTTAAGGAAACATTCATCTAAACATGGGTGTTATATGATTCCAAAATTTATCTTGTAAACATTGGATAAATGTCTTAAATGAAATTATAATTAATAGTTTATAGTTCAATTCTCTTTGTGCAATTGATGATTAAATAGTTAGTGTGTTGTGAGGGCTATGTATGTTATTTCCATGGTTTGGTTGATTTCTTGTAATATGATAGAGTCTTGAAGGTACATATCATGATGTCTTATGAACCATTAGTGTTTTGTTTGACCCTGGTGTGGTATTGTGATATCATTTTCTGTTGGGTACAACCAAAAATAAATAAACTAAAATCTTAAAACTATGAAATATTAAGAGCTTGAGTTTTTGGAATACCTTAAAGGAAAAATAATAACTAAGTAATCATGCAAACTAGAACTACCAATCTTCGTAGAACATTAAGAAACAATCAAGACTTTCTTTATACCTTATGGTCACATTTTAGCAACATAGTTCATTTCCTTAGGCAAGAATTGTCATTGATGGTACCTTAACGTAAGCACCGATATATCCTCTCCTTGTGCTACATAGAGGACAATGATTTTATAAGGGGGGAAATGTTGTGCCAAGCATCCAAGAAAATAAAAATAATAATAAAATAAATAAAGAAATAGAATTTGGAATGCATAGTGGAGTTTGTAAGGGAATAAATGGGGAGGCGGTGCAGATTAATGGATTTTTAGGAGTGGATGGGAGATGGTGTGTGCCGGGTGACCATTAAGACCTATCATTATCCTTGTGTAGACATACAAACACTTTAGTTGGAATCCAAAGGAACTAATCTCACCGAAACCATAACAAACATTGAAAACAATTAGCAGTATTTGGAAGCGTAGCAAACAACCTTTACCCACGTTGAAACCCAAATTCAAGATGTAAATTTAGAAATATTTAGATAGTGCATGGATGGAAGTTTGGAAGACATGGGTTTTTCCTCACAGGACAGTCACCTTGTTTCAACTATGTAATAAATAGGTATCTAACTTGATTAGTTACATTTAGCACGTACTCCCAACCCATGCAAAAATGAAAGCTTTGTAATAGGGTATGGAATTCCAGCAAGGCATAAAGATAGAGGAAAATATTTAGGTGTTGTAGTTGCCGGCACTCGGTAATATTTATGCAAATATAGAAGCATGCATTTCTTATATGAACTATTTCAACTAAATACTTGAAATAAATGTGGCATGAACTACAACAATTGTAGGAAACCAAAGCATAATGAAGAAGGGATAGGATTTTGTCATTTGTTGTAGTTACAATTTCTCTAGTAGGTAAATATGAAAAATGAGGAACCATGCACTTGACATGTGAATTGTTCGATTGAATTCCCAAAATAAATGTGACCTTGTGGATTAATGGTCTTTGGATATGAAGAAAATGAGTTTGTTGAAAATGCTTACAAAATTTCAAGCAAATGTTACTAGCAAGTGTAAATCCAAATTCCATTTTTTTTCCTATATCCTCTCGGCCTTTTTCAAAATGGGATTTTTTTTTTTCCTTTACTCCATTGTTAGATATTTATCAAGAAACGAATATGAACTAAAATCTTCAGAAAAAGGTGATAAGATGAGAGAATAGTTTTTGGTTGGTAATTTTCCCAGCAAGTTTTGAGCCAAGTGTAAAACTTTATTTTTAGCTTGAAATGGCTATCTTTGGTTAATCCTAGAAATGCGTTGGGTGCATGTATGAACATTGATGATGTAACTAATCATATCTTTTGACTAGTTTTAATGAATAATTGGAGTGTAAGAGATATATAAACATGGGATGCTCAACCTCTTGGACCATTTTTAGGAAATAAATTGGAAACAATAATCTCACCTTAGATAATCACTCTAGATGCATTAAAACCTTCCTCTTATAAATCTCAAACTCAAGACACCACTTGTGTATCATATCTACGAAAGGAGAAATAGTCAATGGTTACCGGAGAAAATGTCAATTTTATCAAAATCAAGAAGTGAACTAAGGACAAGGATGCACTTCACGTGAAAGCATTTGCTAGATGCCCTTAGAAATTGGGTCTCTTGAAGCATATCTTGAATGTGTAAGCTTCATTTTTGGTTATTTATTTTCTTGTATCCTCGCATGTTGGGGAATGAGAGAAGTCAATACCTCATCGAAATGAGTTTCTATTGTAGAAGTAAGCCCAAAATAAATAATTATGTGTATAATATTGTAATTTCGATTCATCATCAGATGGTTGACACTTTGGGTTAAGCCTTGGAGAGAGGGCAATGGTGTAGTAGTGAATAAGAATGGAATCCTCCCAGTATTGACTACGATACCTTGATATACTTCTTTGATGAGATGAGTTGGACCTTGTAATATTGAGAACACTTTCAGAACTTTTTTATATTTTCCACGTTGTGCTTTTTCATAGCCACTTTGGCCGATTCGTTGTCCCTCATGCATGGTCTCTTTACCTTGTATTTTATAATTTTTGATTAATTTAGTTCTTCGATGCAATGTAATAGAAATAATAAATGATTGGATGTGTGTATAGTTGAGTATTTTACTTACACTTTTAGAGTGAAACAATTAAATTCTATATCATTTTACCATTTCCATTCTCTTCATCGCTCGTCTTGGAGCTCATTGCCCTTTTTCCACTTTTACAACACTATTAGTATTGAAAATTTAGATTTCCTTTTGGCTTACCGTTTGAACCCGAGAAATGAAATGCTTGTTTGCCTTTGCAAACCTCAAGTATTTTAACTAGACAACTTTTTGGAACCTTTAGTTTTGAGAAAACACTCTTCATGATAGTTTGGAAAAGGAATTTTTGTAGGCCTCAGTTGTTGTTTGACTAGGTCAAACTAGCTCAACTATGAGAGGTGGCTCCAGAAAACTCATCGTTGTTTGGAACCTGTTTTTTAGTTCTTAGTTCTAGTAACTCTAACGTACTCTATATATATATAATGAAATGTAGGAATCTAACCATAGAAAGTTAGTTTTGGATGAGGTTTCTTAGCCCTCGAGCTAAAATTGGTTATTGAAACTAGCCTAATTACAATGGTGGCCTGAAACCTAGCTTCCAGTCATAAACTATTTTTAGTTCTTAATTCCATCAACTATTGTGAACTCTTGGTATATCGGTGGACACATACTAATTCACTCGTCAAGAATTTTCTTATGGGAAGATAATTTTTAAATGCCCTTTCTTAGCCTCCGAGCTAAAATTGAGCATTTTTGTAATTGGCGAGGAAAATGTAAAAGAAAGTCGGAAGAACCTTGTCAAGTTATAAAATCACCGTGGAAACTTATTAAAATTTGTAAATAATTGTTTGAAACTCTATCTTGTGGCTTGGCATGTGACATTTTAATTTTTGGAAAAAAGTTTTCTCTCTCTTCACTTATTTAAGAAATGAAATGAAATGAACATGTGCCCTAATCCTCTCTTGTTGAGTGTGTATTATTATTATTAAAATGTAAATGGAAAACAAAAAAAGTTAATTATGCTAGATCTAGGTGGATGTCATGCCAACGATTTATCATTGATTTCACGCTCACATGGTTTTACAGGATGGAAGTAAGATGGCGAAACAAATTTATCATTTATCATTGTATATTATTATAAATCGGGTATGTTAATCGAAACAATTTTTTATGTATTTCTTTGTTAAAGTAAAGACTTCTTATTGAAATTTTGAAATATGAATGAGATTCTAGATTGAGGGGTGCTTTGGGAAATGTGCATATAACTCTAGGTGTTCTTTTGATTAAGATTTATGTTTGGCAAGAAAGGTGGGGGGTTGGATATATATGTTAAGTGAAATTGTAGAGGATTGTTCAACATTTTACAAATTATTAAAAGGTTTATTAATGAATTTTTGTAATAATTTTAAGATGCTATTGTTAAAGGGAAATGTTCATTTAAACATGGGTGTTATTTGATTCCAAAATTATTGTAAAAGTTGGATAAATGTGTTAAATGAAATTGAAATTAATAGTTTATAGTGTAATTCTAGTGTGCAATTGATGATTAAATAGTTGGTGTGTTGTGTTTCTTACCTTAAAATGTAATAAAGAGATCTAAATAAAACAATCCACCCTAGTTTAAAATTCATGTATAACTACCCTTCTTGTGTGATTCTTTGTAGCATAGAAAACTAAAACCTTAGGATGAACTAAAATCCTTACACTCGATAACACCTTCTAGATTAAATAAATAATATCACAAGTTTGAGTTTATTGTCATAGCTTGTATGTTGAGTGGCATTTTCGTGAACCCAAAAACTAGGAATGACATGGTCAAACATTATCTTGAGTATGTAATTTCCCTCCTAGGTTTGGTAATCATGTGTGTAGTAAGGAGAATGTGTTCTCCTAGGGTAGTGCCCCTTGGGAAACCAACATTAAACATGGTGTAAAATCCTCTTGGACTGACATACATGTTGAATGGCGAAGATCTCCCACTAACCTTGGAAGTCACCTTTAAGAGTTAGGATCATAGATGAACTCAATACCCAATCTCAATTTTCATTTGGGTTCTATGATGCAATACAAAAAGTTTATTGTGAAACTTAACTACTTGATGATGTATTTGGAGGAAGGTGAAATTTAGGTCATTCTCATATCATGTTTAAACCATATTGTGGTGAGAAGTGAGACCCATGTTGTGCAAAATCTAATGTGAACCTTAACCCCCTTAAAATGATGAACTACTCCATCTTTCTCTCTCACTTTTCCTATTATGTATTGGATGTATGATGTGAAACTATGTAGACATGGACTAGTGGTCTCATTGAGGATTCAAATGCCCCATTAGCAAAAAGGTTATACAATTCAGAAAAAAAGGCATATGAACTTAGTCAGGGAAAACCCTCTTGAGTTGGAAGAAAACAATACTCAGGAAACCTAATCTAGAAACAAAGTAAGGAAGTATGTTTCCATGTTAAGTTCCTTTGAATCCTTAACTAACTATCAGAACATAACTATAATAAAACTATAATTGATGCTTGTCCTTGGGAAGTGTGATTGTGAGATGTTATTCCACGGGTTAAGTGAAACATGATCTTCATTGTAATGTGAATAAACCCTCTCGCTATGGATAAAGAACCTAATTTCTTATAATACTTATTGTGTACTAACTCAATTATCAATTTATAAATGAATGAAAGAAACTTGACCCTAAATCCTTAAACAAAAAAATTGAACTTCACATCCTTTGGACTTACACTTGTTCCATTGTGTAATAGAGGTATGATATAAGATCAAGAATATTTCCCTTAGGAGTGAATCCTAGGGATAAGACCTAGTAGCCGTGTGTGTATGTAAATAGCCTTATGTGCAACTAATTACCCTATTAACAAATAAGTGAATTAAACAAGTAATTGATATAATGTAGATGACCCTTATTCAATGAGATACACCATAAGTTAAATGTTAAGCAATATAAAGGAAATATAGAAAAAGGAAAAAGGACTTTATGATTCTCACATTATGATCCTTCCTAGAACTTAAGTTAAAGAGGGAAACATGATTTTAATAAATGTGTAATCCTAAAATATCGTGTTGTGGGAAGACCTTATCTGTAAGTGTATACTGAAGTTGAATTGTTATGTGTGCCTTGTAAAAAAAAAAGGTGTTCTTGATGTGTATCACGTGTTTTCATGTTATCTATGTGGGTTAATGTTGTGCAAACATAACATGTGTTGCGCATAGTCCTAAGTGATCTCCTGTAGTGTCATGTGTACTACAATGTAAGTCAAAAACCATATTCCGGTTATTTTTACTATTGTAATTGTGTGTATAAAATGTGGGCATTATAAGGTTCATCAATGAAAATCACAAAGGCCATCTGTTAGATATCTTCACTAAAGCATTCACTTTATAAAAAAATCTAAGACAGTTCACAAGCATAACAAGTTATCTACAGCCAAAGAATATGCATCTACAGCGAGGTCATTTGAGGGAAAAAACAATAACTAGGTACATTCTCTTTTCTATCTTTCATTCAAAGCTTCCACGACAAGTACTATGTTTGAAAAGAAAAGTAAATTGTTACTTAAGATCTAGGAGAAATAGAATAACAACATCAATCTCAGTTGAAGGAAGAAAGCTAAGTGCTTTTCTATCATGAAAAGATATATACACAAGCTGAGTTTAATAATGCAATAACTACTATTGTTTAATAGGGAAAAGTAGATTATTACTTGTATCTAGTAAGGCTTTAACAAAAGTCACAGAGTGAGCCTTACATTGAAAACAAAGTGCAGTTCTGTAATTAAAGCTGAAAGTACATCTGAAGCATTCATATTTATAAAACCATCAAGAATTTCAAGATTTCATAATGAACAACTGTAGACATGATGTTACATAGGAATACAACCATGCACTAGATATAAATACCATAATTACAATCAAGGTTACAAAATCAATCAAGCTTTAGCTACAGGTGTAACCAAAATAGAAAAGATACAGTAACCAAAAAAGCATTACAGTTTCATAATACAAGATGAGATTCAGGAATCTACTCTCAAAAATGGAGTTCATCAGAGAATGAAGCATCACAATGACGGTTACATCCAAATATCATAGCTCAAAACGGATACAAAGAAAAAGACACCCATAATATAAGGCAGAAAACGACAAATAAGTGATCTTGAAAATCAAAGTACGTATGCCCAGTTTCGAATGTATGAATCTATTTAAAAAATAGAACATGGCCGAGATTTTGTAACAATATACTTCAAGTAACAAATCACTGTGATGCAGACAAATACAAGCTCAATAAAGATATATAACTTTGGATCAAAATAAACCCAGTTCAAATGCAAACAGAGTACAGAGCTTCAAGAGAAGATGTAATGATTTCAACAATATGCATGCATAAAGAAATCACCATAACAACTTTTCTATTTTACAAATACCCACATCGACCAAAAGTAACAGTTCACATCAAGAAGAATCACCATATGACATTTCAAAGCTCACCATTTTCACGATAACTCCAAGAAACCCTCAAAAGATGAAGTGCAGAGTGAGAAGAACGATACTCAAAATCGTTTTCAAACTTAGAAGATGTCAAAGTGCCAAAGATAACAAGAAACGACAAGAATTTTTGCAACAAGCAAGATAGAATAAAAAAGATTGAAAAACTGAGTAATGGAAGCATTAGTTAAATTTGTAAAACAAGAGGCTTAACTTCTACAACAATGATGGCTATTAAAGCTTATGCAAGGTCCTTTCCACAGGAAAAATCCAACAAACAAATGCTTCCAGAGCTTCGAACTCGTACCCATGCAAATAACGAACGACCAATCCATAAAGATCAAAGAATAACAAAGTATGAATGCTTAGAAGACTCCAAACTACAGCTCAAAGTTTCAACAATGACAGCTAAGTAAAAATTTCACCAGGGTTTTCCATCTCCCTCAAGCTCATGAAGCATGAAAAATGATTAGGGTTTCCAATTGTTTTGCTCCCCTAACTCCACCAACGAGTTCATTAACTCAACAAGTGTAAAAGATTACACACGTGGATGTCAAAGATAGCCTAAAGTAACCCACTGTATTATTTCCACCACAACATCATGATGGGTCAAGACATTGTGGAGAGGGGATTGAACTAATCAAATGAATGATTAAGTTTTTCTAACCTTATTCCATCATGAAAGTAAAAAGGGCCGAGCAATGATTTAAATTTTTGACCTTAGCAAAAACCATAGTACATGGCATATAATGATCAAAGGGGAGTTGCATGATAATCAAAGCCTTTGCATGGGTCAAAGCCCCTTCATGTTGAGAAAAGCACTTTCCAACCTTTTACCATTACCTTATGTTTTGTCATTAAATCAGAGTAATTATTATCTTATGCATGTGACCAAAAAGAGACAGAATCACCTTTTCATACATAGGTGGCACTTGAAGAAAAACCGACAGATATCACATAAAAGAAGAAGACTAATTATTTACATGTAATTAATGAATTTCAATGTGTCACAGTATATTGGAAGTATGAATATCACTAATTCCTTTTGCATATTATAATTTCATAGCACCTGTAGGATCTTGTTCAGCTGTTTTGTAATCACATAAGTGTACTTAGGTGCCTTTCTGAATGTAGAATTAATTAAACAAAGTATGGAGTGAAGCTTTTCGGTTCTTACATATTTTATCAAGTGTTTGGTACAAGATAAGTCTCACACAAAATTTGGTGTATCATCTTTATTGCTTTCAGTTTTACTTTCCTCTAACCCTACACTCTTTAAAACACAAAATTTCAAGTGATTCGTCAAAGAGATCAAACCCTTTCTCGAGATTTCCCTCATTCCAAGATACCCACAACTCGAGAGAGATCCCATTATGTCGGTCAAAGTTACAATTCAAATTACCATCAAGAATGAGTACTTTGGACTAATAATGCTTTTTTTTGGCATGCCCGATGTGACAAAAAAATTCAATTTTTCATATTTTTCTAGGTTTGATTACTGCTTGTTAAACTTTCACCTTTGGAAGGTAATTTTCTATACAAATTGATTTATATTTATGGCCCAAACAACTTATTTTCATTTTCTCGTAGACTTTTATTTCACATTTTTCCATTTTTATGATGTCATGCAATCATGACATCATTTCTTAGGTGGGATTCCCACTTACAGAGCCAAAAAATCCAATTCTACCTCCATTTTTCGGTATCCTACACCAAATCAAGTACCACAATCCTTATTACAACCCATATCCCTATGACCCAAAATTTTTAGATCAATATGGCCACACTTATGTCTAGTATGTTGTTCAATAACAAGGATATTTTCCAGTCATACAAATCTCGTAGGATATGTGTAGCACTACAAAAATTTTGTAGGTAATTTCCAAACGGAGGAAGATTTTAAAATCGGTGTTCATATATTAGAGTAGATGTGGCGGGGATGCCAATGAGTAAGTGTAGTTTTGGAAGCTAAACATCCCAGTGCAGTCATCCTTGTCAATGGGAAGGTCCTCTACCTAGTTTGTTTAGCCCACAACATAAGTTTGAGTTATAGTTATGGTAAAATTACAACACCCCCTAAATTGATCGAGTTTGAGATGGGGCATTTGGCGGGATTGCATAACATGGAGATATCTTGAGTGTGGGACATTGCAAAATGGGATAGCTCTCTAGAGAAGGATGATTCTGCTCCTAACATACCGCCACTAAATACTCCTAATGGAGGTAAAAATACTTGACTAATCATAATCTAATGCTTTAAAGGGAACATGGAAAGAAAAATTACATGAAATAAACGTACGTTGTACGAGCAATGATACACAAAGAAAGGAGTGTTACTTACTTCCCCACCCTAAAAATGGATAAAGGGTGACCAATGCGGAGGTTGGACAGATGTAACATGAACCCAAACTCACACCAATGCAGTAATAGGAAGATGGAACACTACAAAAAAATCCCAAAATTCCAACAGAGAACATAAATCTTATTGCTCATGAAATATACACATTACATTGCATGTGGGAGAGAGGCATGAAGCCATTATAGAGTTTAGAGGGAGGCCTAAAGCCCCAAGTAGAATGGGGTGCATGGGAGAAAAATCTTCAACAACCTTTTGCACATGCATACTCCTTACATTTTATAGAGAAAGAAATGAGGAGAGAGAGGGAAGAAAATATGAAAATGCACTCCAATCTCTTGTAAAATCCATCATTGTCCTTGTGGGAGTGATGGGAAAGTCTACAAAGCCCATACTCCATTGTACCTTGCTTGTTAGGGAAAAAAGGAATCCCATACCTCATCATTTTGGGTAGGTGAGAAATTTGGAACCATCTCTCTAATATGGTGAACTATATTTCCTTGTTTTGGAATACTTAACCTCACTAAAATTAGCAAAACTAATCATTGTTGTGTAGAGGACACTTAGATCTCTCAATAAAAAGTTATGGCCATTTTAAGATGAGCATTTGATACCATAATAAATTTGAGAGGTAGATCTCGCCTCTTTGGACTCGACCCTACATCGCAGATCTGTGAAATATGAAATTTTAGACTTTCCAAATTCGAAGCTTTGAGCATTTTGACTTTGAGAGGTTGCGTTATCTTGTTCATCTGGCCGAGTTCGTGAAACCTCCGAAATACCGAAATCCCAAAGTCAAAATTTTTTAATTCTAGTTTCTTTCTTCAAGTGGTTATTTGTATGGACCCGAGCTTGAATTTTTAGAAATGCCAAAACCTGAAGTGTAAAATTTGAACTCTGATTTTCAGACCTCTGCGTTTCGGGGTTTTCGAGATTTCGCAGGTTTGGATGTTTGAAAGTTCGGGTTTTGGGATTTTGGGTATTGTTCACCTGTATGGGTTGGTGAAACCTCTCAATGTCAAAATCTCAAACTTTGAAATTAAAATTTCAAGTTTCGTACTTCCTTTTCCACTTTTCTTTCTTCATTCTGTCGTGTTCCCAAATTTCCTACACCATTGACCTCTAAACTCGAGTTGACCCGAAATCCTCTCGAGCCATTTTAAGACTTTAGAATTTCTAGGATTCTAGATTTCAGCTCATTTATTATGTTTTGCAATGTGAGAACTCTAAATACTCAATCCTCGAAGTCTGAAAATTTTTGACTTCAGGCGTTTAGGTTTTTTTAATTTCTTTCTCATCTTAACCATGACCCTTTGTTTTTTCCTCAATTGGTCGACATGGCCCCCCAACTTCGATGAGTCCCTTTTGAGCTCTCCTCCATAGCTCGACCATTCCTACACTGCCAAATCCTTATGCCTTTGGCTTAATGAGTCATTACTGACCCAAGCCAAACCCCTATGATCATTTCATGTCATTCTCTCGCTGAACTAAGTCTCGAATTACGATTGCAAGTTCCCATGGATGAATCAATCCTCCATTTTCTTTATGTGAGGTCATGTTTTTCCAATTTTTCTTGAGGGGAAAAATTGGGTAACATAATTCAAGACTCTCTTCCCTAATTGGTTGATTATATTACATATTTTAAAGCATTAGAGGATGATAGGCATCAAGTTAAGGATCCTTGTCCATGGGTAGTTCCCACTTACCTTCTCGATTAGAATCAAGTGCCTATTCCCAATCAACTAATTCAGCCATAATTTCTACCCCCTCTTCTGTCCAATCATATTTGGAACCCCATTCCTTTATCAAAAATTTCCAAAATTTAGTTAACACCTAGCTCACCCTCTTCCTTCGGTGTAATCCGATTAAAGATGGTGATAATCATAAAATTAGTCGAGTGGTAGCCAAATCGAAGAAAACAACAGGATGGAATTTATGGAAAATTTGAAGATTTTGGCACAAAATTTGAGTTCAACTAGCTTCCGCAGCTTGGAAAATACTGCAAGAAAGAGGTGTAGATCCCCGAGAAGAAGAAAGATTCAAATCAAGAAATTGAGGTTAGACAATATCTTCATCCGTCTCTTGATCTGAAAGGTACGAATAATGTTTTAAGTAAGCATGCAGAGGATTCCAAGCTTCAAATCAGAAATTTTGAGGTTGCATCATCTTCTAGTTTAGAAAATGATCCAATTTTAGTTGTTGATTTACATGTTGCTAATTTAAATATTGCTGATTTTGAGAATGAATATGTTCTAACAATGTATGAAAGGTTGCCCATAAGTGGTCATGAAACCAACTTGAAAGAATGTAACTCCCGGATCTAATCAAGAAAGATCAATAGACATGGAGTTTCTTCATGATAAGAAATAAGTGTATTTCAACGTCTCTTCCTTCTTGCTAAAGGAGGATGCAAGTATGTGTGAGGATGACATTGAGATTAACAATCCTAAAGAAGAACTTGCAGATTTTTGCAAAAAAACCAAAGAGAACAACAGTTTTATGAATTAGCTGAACTTCCATGTTACATTGAGAAAGAAAATCCGAACATGCTTACATTTTTGTACTCGATCAAGAACCAAGGGATGACACATCTTCATTTGGAAAAGTTCTAGCGAGGAGGTCATAATATGAAAGGTTATAGCTGCAGTGGAGCATGCAATAGTTAATTAGGAGCTTAAAAAGGCCATGGGAAGCAATCGGAGGCTAAATTTATGAAGCAATATCAACATCAGATTGTAAAATTTTATGGTTACGAGGTACTCACATCTCCAATCGGGAGAAAGAAAACTCTTTCAGCCCAAAAATCAACTTCAATTAGGAAGAAGATGCAGGTTCAGATTGGGAGGAGTATTTTTAGATCCTTGATGAGGCTTAAATTCTTTGTAGGCATATTAATACATCCAAGAAAATTATTAGCTTGAGTAATAATGAGAAGGAATAGGTTCAAGATTATTTTTATCATAGTTTTTCTCCGAAGACCATGATGAAGATTGGGAGCAATATATGCAGCTCTTAGATGAGTTGGAAGGACTTGTAGGTGAAGACAAGAAGGATGATAGCTCCCGAGTTTTCCATGAAGCATCAACTCATCCAAACTTATACCACCATTTGAGTGGGCTTTCATTGGAGATATTTTCATCAAATAAAATAAAATTGCATTGTTCTTATGAAACCCATAAACACGGGTTGTGGGGCAATGAGGACTTTCCTTCCTTTCTTGCAGCCTCATGGAGATGAAATCAAAAATTTCCCTTTTCACCCATGAGGACCACCAAGGTGGAGTTTGGTTAGTATGTAATTTTATTTTCTTTTAATAAATGGTTTCCAACTTAATTGGTAGGCCTATTAAGAGTTTTACTTCCTCCAAGTTCCTTGTGTGAATGTTGTAGCATCTTCCTACTTTCCATAAAAGTTGCCATCATAGAGGTTTTTTTACCACGGTGCAGTTTTATAGAGGTTTCCATTGATTTTTTCCATTTTCTAGAGGGATTATCGGTTAGATCAGTAGCATGTATCCTTTGACATCCATGTCTAGGTTATGGTACTAGTTTTTAATTAGCATTAATGGTTGAAATAGCCATTTCCAAGGGATCTTAGAGGTTGGAGATAACCTAATCCACAAATTTTCGAAGATCTAATCATGGTGGAGGTGTACAAAAATTTTCTCGGATACTCAATTTGAATGTATGATTGGGAAAAACATGGGAAATAAGCATCTAGGACTTAGGATTCCACGATGCCTTTTCCTCGGCTAGGAGGTCATTCCAATTGTCATATTTTCTAAGATCATACATCATCCATTGAATACTTCTGCAGTGGTCCCGATGGAGACAAGACCGACATCATATATTGGAAACTAATATGGTGGAATAATAAGAATTGATATTGCATATTGGAAAATCCTTCGAGTGTATGGAAGAAGGTTGCATTTGTAGGGGATGATCATTCATTCAATCATTAAGTTTTAGTTTCAAAAAATTGGAAAATGTACAAGCAAGTAATGTTAAATCCTTATGATTATATGTAGTTGTATTAGTTAGTTGAGTTTTAGGTGTTCATTTAATTTCGTAAATGAAAACAAATATAAAAAAGAAGAAGAGAATAGATCATATAAAATAACTTCATAAGGATATTTATACAAGTCTACCCATACAAGCCATGGGATATGACTATCTAAGAAAATAATGTGGATAAATTTAAAAATAAGAATATAAGGAAGAAAAGGGGACCCGTCATTTCCGAGATATGAATCCCATTCCTTATAAGATGTTGCTCCAAATGGCTCTCAGGATGCTACTCTAGTGTCTTGTTAACCAATTTTTCCTCTCAAGTAAAACCGTATAAACAAGGCCTCACACAAAAGAAATAGAAGGATCATTTTGGCCATGGGGTCTCACATTTCGGGGTTGAGTTGAGTGAGTTGAATTGACATAGAAGTATTTGGATTCGGTGGGAAGAAATTACAAATTGGCCAATTTAAAAGGTTCAAGGTGGTCAAATTCTCAAGTCTTAAAGTTAGACTTTGGTCATTTGAGAGTTTGGAGTTGGGTCAGAAGGGAAAAAAGAAGTCTCGAAACCAAAATTTCAAAATTTATAATTTGGGCTTTGAAATTTTGGAGATATGCAATGACTAGATAGATGAATAATCTTGAAACCCAGAAACCCAAACAACCAAAAAAATGAAGGTCCGAAACACGAAGTCAAAAATTTGGAATTTGGGCTTTTGGCATTTTGGAACATTGAAGCCCTAGTGCATGTAAATAACCACTTGAAGCCCAAAACCTGAAGTACAAATTTTAGACTTCATGGTTTCAGCAGTTGAGACTTTTCACTAACTCGTGCCGGATGAATAGTGACAATAATCTTAGAATCCACAAGCTCGAATCCTAAAATTCTGAATTTTTGGATTTCGAGGGTTCGATGTAGGTTCAAAGTCCAAAATGGTAGATTAACCACTTTGTCATTTATTGGATTACGAGTACCCTCATGTTCAGATGGCCATAACTTTTGACTAGGAGCTCAGATTTACACAAACTAGGACTTTTTGGAAAGCTCTCAATGTCGTTTATTTTAGTAAGGTTAAATAGTTCAAAATTAGGAAATATAGTCTTCCATTTTAGAAGAATGTTTCCAAATTTCTCACCTACCCAAATGATGAAGGAATGGTCTTCCTTTCTTCCCCAAAAATGGAAAGTACATAGAGGAATGGGTTTTTCAGTAGCACCATTATTGTTGCTGGTGATTTTAATGTATTTTTGGGTGGTTGAAGAAAGATTTGAAATTCCTCTCTCTCTCTTGTCTCATTGTTCCTATATATTTTATATTCCCTCCCTTCTTCTTCTTGTCTATAAGATATTTTGTGAAGATTCCAAACCTCCCTACTAGACATTGTAATGACAAATATGTTCCTTTGAGCTTTAGTGTGGTGTATTATATCATTTTTTGGAGCAATTAAATCACATGTGTGGATGCTTAAAACCCTCCTATATGTTATATTGTAACTTTCTCGATCTTTCATTGCATGAAAGGTTACTATATATCATTTTGGTTTTCATTACAAGGTTTTGGTAGTACTATGTTTATTATGTATGTTGTTCAAAATCCTTCTTGGTACATCACCTTCCTTTAGAGTAGGTCTTATTTTCATGCATTTTCTCTAACTTTGTCTCCTTGGGAAACATTAGATTAGGGTTAGATATACAACTCTATCCACTTTGGAATATTTTGCACTAGGATCGGATAGGAAGCTGACCTTCTCTAGAGGGTTATCCCAATTTCAAAGTCCCATAGTTTGTGATAAATCCATGTTTGACAAATCACATTGACTGCCTCAACCATTCATTTGTGACTAATTAGGGGTGTTTTGATTTCGACACAACATGTACCGAAAGAATAAAAGATAAAAGGTGTTATAGCTCAAGGTTATTTACTTCATTATATTATTATCTTCTTATGTATACACATTCTTCAATATTAACACATACTACAAAATTAGAAAAGTTCCACATGCATCATATACGGAAAAATGAAAAGAAAAAGTGCATAACATTATAAAAAAGTAAAGGTCTTCTAAACTTCAGCTTATAAAACAATTTAAATGATTACGGGTTCCTCATACATTTCACACAAAGGTGTAAATTAAAGGTATGAAAAATTGTAAAAATAGATTTTCAGAATAATAATTTATATAAATTTTGGAAATTTGAGATCTAAAAGTAGCTCTTTTGATATACACAATGAGATAAGTTCATATCTAGGAATTACAAGATACAACAATTAAGCCAAATATGGGTATGTTTTCTTTTCTTAAAAAGAAAAATGCTATAGGAAAGAAATCACATCAGATCATGATGATTGCAACCATATTTTTATTAATTCACAAGTTGCAGGTTTTCATTAAGATTTTAAAGAAGAAAATAAACAAAAACTTACGGGTTTTCTTGAAACTTCAAAGCAAGTTCCAACAAGATAAATACTTCATATTTAAAGAGAATTTTGTTGGAATTATTACAACAGAAAAATGATTGAATGATATTAACCAAGGAAAAAAACATATTTACACAATCGGACTAAGAAAAATGACTGAATGGTCGGGAGGTATGAAACTAGAAAATGCACTACATTTTATTGAAAAAATACATTACACATATTGAAACAACACCATGCACAATAAAAAATAAACACTAATAAAGAAGTGACCAAAGAAATGATGTGACCTCATCATAGGTGATTGACAACAGGATTCCAATTGTTCTCCAACATCTGTGTATCCTCCAAACTATAGTTTAAGGTGCTAGTTAGTTAGCAGATATCAAACAATCTCTCGATGTACCTGAGCTCCTATACACTGAACATAAGTCACTTTTTCTCACCACTTTAATCCATGTATGTATGAAATAAGAATCAAAGCCACCACATCTTTACTACTAAGTGCTTTACCAATGAATTGATGGCTCTTGTTGCTTTTTATGGCTTCTTGATACCTCTCCACTCTTATTACAACACTTTTATTACCACGTTGCATTCTTATTGTACTTATAGAGAAAACGTGTCTAATGGATGAAATCTCATTTGGAGGAAAATTAAAAAGTTATATGCAAAGGAATATTAGACAAAATGAAGAGAAAACTTGATAACACTTTCTCTTATATCAATATTGCACCGAGAATGATAGTGAGAAGAGAAGTTTTCAATGTTGGAAAAGTAGAAAAAGTATCCCCGACGCAAGTTGATACCAGACATGCCAAACTCCACACAAGTATTATATATGAAAGTCTTCCATGTCATAGTGATATCCTTCACATCTACCAAACAATATGAATAAAGATTCATTTTAAGGAACGCCAATGAAACAGATGTCTTAAAGTCTATCAAGGATAAAAATTCCTCCATGCAGACAATCAAAAGAAATCGGGTTAATGCAGATGAAATGTTGATGATGTTGGTGTCTACCATCCCCACATGATTCAATCTCCACACCTGTCACCACCTTGTTTTTAGCCCTTGTGCATGATCCTGGATAGTTGCACCATGCCATAGAAAAATGAAGGACTATTAAAATATGCTCGATACCACTATTGGAGACCGTACAATGGGAAAATGATTGAATGATGTTAACCGAGAAAAAAACATATTTATATAAGCAACCAGAGACGGTTGGAGGTGATTTTTGGTTAGTTTGATGTGAAGAAGGCATAACAGAATTGGTTGGTTCAACATTATAATGTATTAAGATAAGAAATTTACATAGAAGTACAAATTTAATTACCACATAAATGATATTGTAGATACAAAATCATACTCTTTGGGTATTATTTAGTCTCAATCTCAAACTACTATTCATATGGTTTTTAGTGAAGAAACTACTAATTATACGTTTTCCTTTTCCCATTTACTTTTATTTGTATCATCACTATCGACCTCCCACACATACTTCAAAATTTTGTTTTTATCATTTTGCATCATTCTAGCCATGGTGGGGTGCCTAGGCTAGTCTGGGGTACCCTAGGTGCCCTTGTCCAATTCTGAGTCTTTGTGATCCTTTTCCACTTTACACATACCTTTTGGGCCCTTTTGAGTAGTTTGAGCTTTCCATATTTTAGTGGTTAATATTTTTGGGGTTAATTATGAAATTAGAACTAGAGAACTATATAAATATAAATTTATGAAACCATAATGAGGCACCAAGCACTAGTCACTAATATCATCACCTAGGGTTGAATCCATCAAAGGCTCCAATTGCATCCATCTAGATACACCATAAGAGACAAGGCTAGTTCATTTGTATCACATCGCATAGGAGAGAATTTTATTCTATTCCATCCAATATTTTACTATATGTCTACATCTAGTTATAGCACGATGCTTCATAAAGTGTGATCGGCACAAGAGCACCTAGGCACGACTTTGACACACACACACACACACACACACACACACACACACACACACACACACACACACTAGAACTAAATTTGGTTGTGAAATGTAGTGCAACACTCAGTTAGTAAGTCCACCATTGTGGTCATGAGGACAGTCAACTGTTCATTAGAATCTTTCTTTTTTTTAGGATTTTACTTGAATGGATTAGGGTTTTAAAGGTCTATCCTTCATTGCTGATTACTTAAGACATTTGATTCCATGTAGAGAAACACACGAGATAGGAAATGAAGGCTTTAGATCACCTATCAACCCTACAAGTTTTGTTTCGGACCTCTTACATAGTTCGGGGTGCCCAGATCTCACACTAAGGTTCCCACATCTCAAACAAGGGCACCTCGGGTGCCCTCATCTTTCCCTGTGTGCCCCAAATTTAGTTAGAAAACTTAGATCTATAATTTTATGGGTGTTTTCACATTTGTTCATGCACTTTTCTCATGCGATTATTTGTACGACACGTTTTTGAGTAGTCATCGAATCAACTATGATATTTCTAACCCTCCTTTTTCTTTAGGGTTTCACGTTTTAATTAACGTAGTTGTTTGGGTCACTCTCTTTATTTATTTTCTCATCATATAATTCTTTGCGTATCATCTCATTAAGATAGAATAGATCATTTATTTTCATTTTAGATAAATCACTTTGGAGAACTCCGACCGATTTAACAATTACGATCCTAAGTTTTATTCTATCATGGCTCCCAAATTTGCTCAAGTTTCTTTATTTGATTTTCTTAAGATATATCTTGATTTCTAGGTTGTTTTGTAAAAATTCATAGACACCATGTATCTTGATAAAAACATGTCTCCATACAAAATAAGTCCTATATTCACTTGTCTATTTAAGGACCCTAGTGATACTTCGTCTAACCAACGCCTATTAGAATCAATTGAAGCTTTACATTCTTTATTTAAAGATAATTTTATGGCTATGGAATTCATGATCACATCTATAAAAACTAAAATTCAACATCTTATGGACAATTCTCAGCGTATGTTTGTTCTCCCTCTCCATCTCATTCTATAACTACTACATGTGCTCATATTAATGATCCTCAATCCATACCATTACGTAACCTCTCATCCTTTATCGCAATACTAAAAACATGACCTTCTTACTAAGGTCCTTAGTTGTCACTTGATCACTTTACGGCATACTCATTGATATCCTACTTATCAATTAACAAAGTATCCTGGGCACCATATTTTCAATCTCGTCAAATCCATGGACATAATTAGAATGATTTCCATAATTTATAACTAATAATTAAACATCTTAAGAATCAGGATTTATCTAATTACCTACACAATATTCTCGTTACATGCCAATCTACAAATGCTACATTCATATGGACTCCTCAATATGTTCCTTACGTGTCAACCGAGCATCATGCCACCATTTCTAATATGAAATATATTCAAGAAAAGAAACCACTTCTCCGATTAGTCTAACACAACCTTGTACTAGGTCATCTACGGTGATTCCAAAGGCCAACTAAGAATCCTCTTTTAAAAATCAGTTCATGACCTCTTTCTTTGGGACTACTCCATTGTTATGCAATACTCCACCACTTTAGAAACCAATCATTTTTGTCAAAGAAACCGCTTCTCCTAATAATGGTCAAGAAAACTTTCAAATTCCACCACAATCACGTGGTCATATTGTTACTTTTTCCATACATGCCTCCACGCTTCACGAACACATGGTCTTTATTAGGTGATTCTTGTAACCCTACCCTCTTGATGAAACACTCATATTATTATGGTTCTTATATGATTGTTGAGGGGTCTATTACAATAAAAACCTCGTTTCATTTTTCACTAACATATATATCTATTATATAACTAATCATACATACATACATCTACAATCATCTATTACTCATCACATACGATACTATCTCTCATTATTTTTCCCATTATTGAATTAATCTTTGAAAATATATGATATTTCACCACCTTCATACATCATTTATCAAACAATACATGTATTTCCACACACTTGGGGGCATGACATTTACACATCCATCCCCCTCATATTAGCATCAACAAATTTTTCATTTGTGCATTATCATATTCATCACATGATTTAACGTCATCATTACTCGATGACACACTCATATGCTTTAGTTCCCACTTGATGGTTGAGGTCATACAACACGTGAACTCCACACCTTGCATAGTAGGTACTACACATTGAGTATTTTCACACATCTTGCTTCATGCATGCTACATTTAGTCTATATCATTCCAACATTTGTGCATATATACATCATACATAATATTAGTCTTTATCATATATGTGTCACCATCCTATTGTCTACGATTCTAGCATTACATACTACTCATGGTATATATTACATAGCATGCATTTCACACTATTAGGCTATCTACACATATTGCATGACATTCTACACATCACATATTTACACATTTAGCTCATCACATGCTCGTATCTCATCGGTGCATGTACTACATATTTTATACACACCTCATCGACCACGCTATGACACACTATAGTTTCTTGGTCCATACTTTACTACCGAGGGTTTACAAATTAAAAGTACATTATCATTCTCACACATTCGTAATTCATCCTTATATCATGTGACATTCCTAGGTTAGTGACATATGCTATAGGAAATATGGTCACCTATCCCATCATCTTGTAGTGGTATAAACTTTAGGCCACATCACCACTCCCTCTATTCATCTTGTAGTGATATACACTTTAGGATACATCATCAATCCTTTGATCATCTTGTCATGATATACAGTTTGGCTATAGGGTCATGTACACACATTATCTCTAGGTTGCATATCATCAACACGCAAACACACTCATCACAATGTGTTACACACAACATACAAACTTTGACCATTTCTTGATGATGCACTCTCATTTACCTGTTCATTCTTGATGTTGAGGGAGAAAACCAAATGAACCTCATTCCATAAAACTCAATTCACTTATAGGGCATGTGGCTTCTATCATCCATCTTACATTCCATTCCATCCATCCACAACATGTTGCATATCTTTGTTACTTTTACTCTTCCTTACTTTTTCTTGTATTTGGTCATTTATTACACATGCTGAATAGATCTCCTAGATGTCATTTTCTACCCTACACACATGCACGTTCATGTCTATATCTAGTTGTGATCAAAGATATAGGTCTCTTACATGCATTATGGATATTTTCCTTCTACCACTCCTCCAACGGTTATTAGGGGCATCCACATTCGTACACTACAAAATCTATTATTTCATTTTTTACTTAGCACTTTTGATTTACTTGGTTATAAACACTTTTGACATACTAGTTATCTTTCTAACATACTAATCTGTGCTTCATGTGCAACATTTATTATGAATGGATATTTCAATCGATACTAGGTTTTTACATTGTCTCCTATTTCTTGTTCTTGTTTGCTTGATTTTCCATTTGTTTGGTGTGCACACTTATTTGTTTGTATATTTCTATTACATCCTTGAGTGTCTTGCAACATCATGAGTAGTGTCCCATGTTTGAAAACCACTTTAGCAGTCTATGATTTGGATTCTTTCTTTTTATCTTACACATTGTTTGCATAACATACATTTGTCGGTAACATGCATGCTTTGTACGAACTTACACTTATTTTTAGATACTTTTTATGTGTGCATTTGTTTCTACAAAGCACATTACCTTCCCCATATAGGTCATAGTTTATGTGGTTGGTCCTATTTTGGGGCCGAATTCTACTATCAGAGATGTCGCATGTGTCTTTAAAGAGGGGGGCATCATTTCGGGTTTTACATGCTAAACAATGCTCTGTACTAGTAAATTTCGATTCATTTCCATTCTTGACATTATGGATTATATAGTGAGTGGGTTCAAACCAGTCTACGAACCCCGTACACAATGGATTTTATAGGACATGGTTGTCCTTAACATTCTAGGGAGTAGTTACAGGTTAGAGGATACAATGGATTTCCTCTCTACACTACTTCATCCAGTGGCATCGGATCACCCAAAAAACTAGGTAGTACAAAGATCTCTTCATACATTATCAGGGAAGCAGTTACAAGTTGGAGAATAATGCATCTTTCTCCCTACACTTCTTTGGCCATGGTGGGATGAGATTGCCAAAAAAATTGCATTACAGGATATCCTCCTCTATAGTATTTTCTCTTATCATGGATCAAGTGCACATGTTCTCTTAACATTTTCATATTTCCATTTCAGTCTTTTCATTAATACATACATGTATTTTTACACATATATACATGCGTATTTGACTACTTGATCATCTTCTCCTTGGATGTTTGTTTGTATGGGACTATTTATGTATTTGACTACTTGATCATACTCTCATCACTTTTTCTCTTTTTCATGTTTAGTTTTCATGCTCCATCTTTTTGTCACTCCACATTTTGTATAGTCCTTCGACACAGTTTATTCATCATTCTACATGGACATCAGGTAGACATCTCTATCTAATTTATGTTACCAAGTGTTCCACTCACCAGCATAAAGTGTAGGAAAATATAGACACAAAATCACGCACTTTAGGTATTATTTAGTCCTAGTTTCATACTACTATTCATATGGTTTTTGAGTAAATAAAGTACTAATTAACCTACTCCTTTGGCCATTTTACTTTTCTTTTTTTCTTCACTTCGACCTCTCACACTTACTTGTGCAATCATTTTTTATTGTTTTGCATCATTCTACAACTCACCTGGGGTGCCAGTCGATCTTGGGGTGCGCCAGGTGCCCTAGTCCCTTTCGGGTGCCTTGATCTTTTCTCCACTTTACACCCACCTTTTAGGCACTTTTTTAGTTGTTTGAGCTTTCCATATTTTTAGTGGTCAACCTTTTTGGGGTTAATTATGAAATAAGAATAAGATAACACTATAAATATAAAGTTATGATACCATAATGATGGACAAAGAACTAAATAGTACTTTCATCACCTAAGGTTTCATCCATCAAAGTCTCCATTTGCATCCATCTAGCTCCACCACAAGAGACAAGGTCGGTTCATCTTCATCACGGTGCATGTGAGGGAAGATTATTCTATTCAATCCACCATTTTAATACATTTCTGCATCTAGTTATAGTTCGATACTTCACAAAGTGAAACTTGCACAAGATAACATAGGGAATGGATTTCACTCACACACACCTAGAACTACATTTGGGTGTGAAATTTAGTATAGCGCTCAGTTAGTAAGTTCACCATTACGGCCGTTGAGGACATTTCAACTGCTTCATATACATATTTATTTTTTAAAGGTTTTGATGCTTGAGTTGGGGTTTTGCAAGTTTCTCCTTCATCACTGATTCCGAACGACATCGGATGTAGTGCAGGGAAATACACGTGACAGAAGAAAATCGTTGAGATCATCTAACAACCCTACAAGTTTTGTTTTTGGAGCTCCTACACAAACTAGAGTGCTTAGATCTCAAACCAGGTGTCCCAGGAGCCATCATCCTTCCCGGGAACCCCGATCTACTCAAACAACTTAGATCTACATTATTTTTTGCCTCTACACAATGTTCGTGTAATTTATTTATCCAGTCCTTTTTGTGACACAATCCTCGAACTATATTCAAATCAGCTAAGCTCATTCTAACCCTCCTTGTTCATTAGGGTTTCATATTTCTATTTACTAAGATTTTTGTGTCACTTTCTTTATTTATTCAGCCATCATTTACTTCTTTTCATACATTTGATTAAGTTAGAATAGATCATTTATTTCCATTTTAGATAAATTAGAGATAAAGGTCTAGATCTTAAAATGAAAACCATCAAAATGAAAATAGAAGCATGTTTAAAGTAAATCCTAAACATTACTAATATTATTTCCTTTTTAGATTTTAAGGACTTTAGACAAAGTGTGAAAATATAGTTTTTCCATCTTGTAAAAAATAAGTTCTAGAAACGAAAATATTTCAGATCTCAAAATGAAGTAATTTACAATGGAACAACGATGACCAAAAATGGTAGCTACAATCATGAATATTAGAATCGTGACATGATATTTTAAGCCCCAATTTTTCCATGTTGAAATGAGCTTAAAAAAACATACATCGAGCTTGTCGAACTAATAAAGGTGGTTGAGCTATTTGTGAAGAAAATATAGAGCTAGTGATATGATAGAATGAGTTGTGTCGAGTAGGAGCTTACCGAGCTACGATTGAATATATCAGACTCAAGATAATTAATAATAGCTCAAGTTGATAAAAAAACCATTACCAAGATGTAATAGATCCTTCGAGCTAAGTCACGTTAACGCACATCCGAGCTAGCAAGGGCTTGAATTGAGCTGAGTAAAATCTTGCGAAGAGAAACATAATTTGAACTTGCTACTAAGCATGCAAGGCACAAATAGTTCAAACAACACGCTACTGAGGTAGGTTTCAGCATGGTGAGTTGGTTCAAAAAAGGAAATTAACAAACTAGGTCAAGTTAGCAGCAAGCTCAACAAAGTGAAACAATGAGTTGAGTAATACTAGCATGACCGAGTTAGAGATAGAGGCCGAATGACCTAAACATGAAGGGATGAGTCGAGCTATAAAAATATCATTAAATGGAAGGTCAAATAACGAGTTAGTAATAAGATTATAACCCATATTGGTGGGAACAAACTCAACCCAAATGATTGAAAATGGTCCGCCGAATTCAAAATACAAATGTGGATGTTATGAGATATGTAGAAGACCAAGCTATAAAATAGAGCCACACTCAAGGAAAAACCATATATTTACAAGCCTCTACATGCATAGCTCGAGAATTCAAAACCCAACTTGATATTACAAAGAAACCCATCTCGTTTGACCTAGATAAAGCTCAATCTATACAAAGAAATTCATTTACATGTAAAACCCATATGTTGAAAGGTACAAATGTGAAAATTATATTACAGTCACTAATTATTAATCTCATATCTTACAAGATTATTTAATCTGCTGAAAACTAATTCATATCTAATATCAAAAATAACACAACCGCAACTTCACTAATAAGAATATAGAAAGAAATGCATAACACAATGAACACAATGTTATTGGATAAATTATCCTGGAAAACCCCTAAGGTAAAACCAATTCTACATATGAGAAATTATATTAACTTCAGAAAATTAAGAGATATAAAGATTCCTTACCTCTTACTAGAAGAAATTCAACAATCTGCCAACTTCTCCCATTGATATTCCCCCATTTCTATCCCCAACGCTATCACCGCACTATTTCTAACACCGCAAGACTATTTGGTATCACCTGCAAACTTACAAACCCATTTGCTAGCACTACAAATGATTCTCTAAACTTGTACACTCCAAATTCCCAATGAATTTTTTTATACTACTCTTATTGGAACACCAATGGCTGAGATCAATTCTCAATCAATGGATGAGATACATAACAACTTAAAAACCATAACAAATTTGGTTGCAAGTTGTCACTAAAGGAAATCAATAATTAGAAAATAATTAATACATTCTCAACAATAAGATAACTATTATCTAATATTAGAAAATGGATGAACAATTGTCCAAGCTAACAAACTAACACTCCCTCTTAGTGAGAAATTTTTTCTCGCATGACACCCATCTTATCTCTAAAGAATATTAATTTTTCCTTCCCCAATGCCTTAGTTAGAATGTACATTACCTAATCCTCTGTAGGTATGTATTGTATCCGAATAATAACTCATTGTACACAATCCACGATGAAGTGATACCTAATATCTATATGTTTAGACCTATCATGAAACACCTGGATTCTCGAAAACTTGATGCAACTCGATTGTTGTAGTGTATCACATTAGTCTCAACCTTTGGACCAAAGAAAGCCACTAGTAATTTCGAAGCCATATAACTTATCATTTTTCCATGCTAGCTGCAATGTATTATACTTTTGATGAACTCAAAGCCACACATTCGCTTTGATTGAACCAAGAAACAAATCCTGGTCCTAAATGGAAAAAACACCCTTAAGTGCTCCTTTTGTCTTTCAGATCGCCTACCCAATCTGTATGAGTATAGCCTATCAACTCAATTACTTCACCTCATACATATCTGATCTCTTACTCAACTAAACCATGTAAATAATGCAACACATGCTTAGCCATTGTCCGATGCACTCTCTTTGGCTCAACCATGAACTAACTAAGAGAGTTTACTACAAATGTTATATTCATCCTTGTGTTGACCAAATACATGAGCGATCCAATTAACTTTGTGTATAAGGTGGGATCTACATCTTTGTCTTTAGATGTATCTACCTTCCTCCAATTAGTGATCATAAGTGTAGACATGGCTTTGCAATCCTCCATCTCAAATCTCTTGAAGATTTCAATGCAATATTTCCCTTGACCAAGGAAAATATCTCCATTTTTCTACCAAACCTCCATGCCTAGAAAATAGTGCATGAGTCCCAAGTCCTTCATCTTGAAATCTTCGTAAGGTCCCTCTTCCAATCCTCTATGATCCCTAGTGCACTTATAAAAAAAAATTCATCTACATATAGAACAATAATGAGAGCCTCGCCCCTAACCACCAAGTAGTAGAGGTTAGCATCTGCCTCACTCTTCACAAAGCCCATTTTCTACAAGTATGTATCAATGTGCTCATACCATGCTCTAGGATCCTACTTGAGTCAAGTATAAGGCTTTCTTTAATCTCGCACACGTAGGTCTCTTTGTTTTGTGCTACAAATCCTTTTGGTTGTTTTATGTATACTTCCTCCTTCAATTCACCATTAAGGAATATTGTCTTGACATCCATTTGATGGACCTGCCATCCCATCTACATTGCAAATGAGATTAAATCTTGTATAGAAGTGTACCTGGCCACTAGAGAAAATGTCTCTTCATAGTCTATTCCCTCCTTTAGAGAGAACCCCTTTGCCACAAACCTTGCCTTGTATTTATCGATGCTACCATCGCACCATGTTTTATAATGAAGATCATGTGTGATCCAACCACTACCCTATATGTTGTTCTAGGAACTACCTCCCAACATCATTCTATTTTATTAAAGTATATTCCTCAACCATATCATCTCGCCATACATGATTTTGTGTGGCCTATTGATAGCTGAAAGGTTCACTATCTACCAATTGGCTGACTAATGCCACATAGTCATTGAACTTGGCTGGTTCTCTCTTCTATCTCGTACTCTTCCTAGGAGCTCCCACAAACTCCTAAGTATCCCTTTGTGTGTCTTGAGCCTCACGGTTCCTGCTACCAACTGTAGAGGATGAAATATCAATATCTATATATTCTAGATGTATATCTTGTTGTACCGATTACTCCATACTCTTTGAATATTCACTTCCCGAGTCTTTCCTTATACTAGTAACTATACTTTTGATTTGTTTCCCTTGACTTGGAAGTGGAGATTTTGTTGGTTGCTCACTTTGATCATATGCTAGAAAATCTCTAGACCTTCTAAACACTTTGTCCTCCATGAACTTGACATCACGTCTAACAATAATGTTTTTAGTCTCGGAATAAAAATCGTATATGCCTTTTAAGTTTCATTATACCCAACAATGTACCCATTCTCGTAGTCGATCTAACTTGGTACGTGTATCTTACGGAATATGACAATATGCCAAACTCCCAAATATCCTGAAGTGACCTACATATGGCTTCCTCCCGTGAAATCTTCCTTTGGTGTCCTCCTCCCTAATACCTTATGTGGAACCCTATTCTAAATGTAAACTATTATACTACATGCATCTTCGATAGGTCACGGGGCATGTCCTAGTCATGTAGCATAGCCCTTGCTTCCTTTGATATAGAATGGTTCTTCCTCTTAGAAACTCCATTCGTTATGGATTGTAAGGAACCGTCCACTCTCTCTTAATTCCTTCTCTAGTACGAAATCCTAGAAGTCATTTCCTTTCTCCTCGCCTCCATTATTAGACCAACAAACTTTTATCTCCCTTCCCTTCGAGTTCTCCACAAGAGCCTTAAACTCTTGGAAGTGACTGAAAACCTCATCCTTGGTCTTCAAGAAGTATATCTAGGTCTTCCTAGAGAAATCATCAATAAAGGTAACATAGTACACATATCCTCTAAGAGAATTTGTTGACATTGGTCCACATACATTTGAATGTACTAGATCAAGAACACCCTTAGATATATTGTCACTCCTTGGAAAAGATGCTTTCACAAACTTCCCCAACACACATGCCTTACATACATCATCATGCTCGATGCTCACCTCTGGAACACTTGTCACTATCTCACAAAGCAATTTAAGTGCTCCATGATGAATATGGCCCATCCTCCTATGCCATAGATCTCCAAGATTTCTAGGATTATTGTTGCTCATAAGTTCCTTAGGAGTATCAAATCGTAACCTATAAAGGTGACCACTCCTAACCGCAATAGTTATGGGTGATTTCTAATCCTTGTGCTTAATCAACACTTGTGTCCCTCTAAAAAGTACATTATACCCTTTATCCTGAAGAACAAATACAGAAATAAAATTCATACGTAATCCTGGCACATGCAAGACATCATGAAGTGGAACTATCTTTCCATTCTCCCTCCGAAACTCGAACAATCCCTTTCCCAATCTGGGTTAAGCTTGGACAAGTTCCCCATATAAATTTGGATATTGGTGTCCTCCTCATAACTAGAGAATTACTCTCTAACTCATGTCATATGAAATGACGCCCCACTATCTATATACAAAACACACTGTGAGGTTGAGTTGACCATACAAGCTATGAGTGCAAAATCATCTTCCATTATCTTGGAGAGTTCTTCTACACTTGCTAAAGCTACCACCTGCTACTTACCTTTCTTCCTATCTGGGAAATCACTAACATAGTGGCCAAACTTGTGACAACTAAAGAAATTGACCTTAGACAATTCCTTCTTCATCTTCTCACTTTGATAATTTGATGCTTTGATAAATCCCTTCTTTTCTTTCCCTTTACCTGTTAGGGAAACATTTTCTTATTCTCCCTCACTTTTATGAATCTTGTTGGCCCCATTGACAAGACTTAGTCTAAACTTCTCCTGAGTGAAATTAGTCCATAGTCGATCCCATCTCGGTAAGGTGTCCTGTACACTAAGAACTTGAACAAAAACATCCCACTATTTAGTAAACCCATTTAGGGCTATCTCGTGACTCATCATCACTAGGGCTATTACCAATAGCTTCTAACTCATCCTTGACAAGTCTAAGTCTGGTGAGGTAAATTGTAACATATTCTCCCTTGTTAATCCAAGTATTCTTCAACTTTTCTATGAGAATCATCTTCATATTAGTGGTATTGTTAGTACAGATTCGAATGGCATCCCACATGTTATTCACTATATATAACACAGAGATGTGTGGAACAATATGATCCTTGACACCATCAAGTACAATACTCCTCGCCTTAGCATCCTATTTCTTGTATGATGAAAGTTGTGTTGCGTCTGCAGTACAACTACAATAGTGGTAATATAATCCTTTATACCATTCTCTTCCAATAATAAAGAAATTTTGGCCTTCCGTAGACACCAAAATTCGAGGCACCATCTAATCTGTCTTGATCTCTCAAACTAGCTGAAGCCATCTCAAAGGATAAAAGTATTAAAAATTTAAAGAGATCAAACTAGCTTATATAAACCCTCAATTTATTTCCTAGGAAAACCTTTTTCTACCCTTAACACCTTGCTACGATACCATGTGAAAAATCTATTGTAGTCACTGATTATTAATCTCCTATCTTAAAAGATTATTTAACTTCCAAAAATAATTCACAACTAATATCGAAAAATAACACAATTGCAACTTCACTAATAAGAATACAGAAAGAAATGTGTAACACAATGAACACAATATTTTCAAACAAATTTTCCCTAGAAACACCCTTAATGGAAAACTAGTTCTACGAGATGAGAAATTATATAAACTTCAAAAAATTAAGAGATACAAATAATCCTTTCCTATTACTTTGGAAGAACTTGACAATCTCGAACTTCTCCCACCGATATTCCCCACCGCTATCCCCAATCTTTGTCACTACGCCCTTGTTAGCACTTTGCAAGATTGTTTCCTATCACCGCAAACTTACAAATTCATTTCCTAGCATTGGAAATGCTTCTCCAAACTTATACACTCCAAATGCCCAATGACCTCATTTTATACGACTCTCATTGTAACACCAACGCCTGAGATCGATTCTCAATCGACGGATGAGATACATAACAACTTAACAACCATAAGAAATTTGGTTACAAGGTGTCACTAAAGGAAATCAATAATTAGAAAATAATTAATACATTCTCAAGAATAAGATAAATATTATTTGTAGACACCTGTAGTTTGGCTAATGCACTATTATGAATAATATTGCACTAGTTGTGCTTCTCCCTGCAAACCGACAATACACCGCTGGTTTGACCTATCTAACTCTCTTCCTATGACATCCCTTTTTCATTTTTCCTCTTGTAAACCATTTAAACAAGCTATAATAGCTTTGTTCTAACTACATTAGCTTCTTACTTTCTTCTAGTCCACTTCTACCACCTTCTTGGCCTCTCAATCCATTCCATTGGATTGATCTGACCCTTCAAAACTCTCTCCAAACCCTAATCACCTCCTAAACATGTTTAACTAAGCTTAAACATGGTTTGTCACTCCCTAAACCTAGTCAAAGTAAGATTT
Organism: Taxus wallichiana var. yunnanensis; assembly: GCA_018340775.1. NCBI lineage: Eukaryota > Viridiplantae > Streptophyta > Pinopsida > Cupressales > Taxaceae > Taxus > Taxus wallichiana. The sequence continues at coordinate 127,016,852 of CM031240.1, forward strand.
GACTTGCTAAAAGTGTTTTTTGGAATTTAGTGTTTGTCCCACATGCACTCAAGTTTCCCATTTTCCCAAATGGAAAACTATATATAGGGCTAGACCCCCTCTCTCATTTTCAAGAATTCCTCCCTTCTTCCTAAGCATAGATTATAGCATTTTGCATCTAGGTTCTAGATTTCATTTCTAGTTTAGATATTGAGCTATTTACTTCATTTTTGTATTGCTAATCCAATTTAGAGGGTAAAAGAGAAGAACCATTGGCTTAAAATCCTATAATGGGGAGATCTCTTTCTCTTAATCACTAAAAATAATTGCTTAGGACTTACTAGGTTCATTATTTTAAGCTTTCAAATAATAGAGATAGTTTTAACTAGATTAAATTTGAGTGTTTACTTCATAATGTATGCTAGTTAGAAAATCTTGCTCATTTCTTATCGGATGGTCCACTGATTTGTTGCTTGAAGCCTTTGGGGATTCTTTAGGAATTCTTACCCCAAAATCCATGGCTTTCAACAAACTTTTCTTTGAACACATTTGGCACACCGGTGGGACACTTATGTCCATCCTCCATTAATGGAGGTCCTTTGAGTTCTTCAAAGTCATTTTTCAAGTTTTTTAGTGTAAATCACTTGTTATTTTCCTCATTTCTATTTTAAACCTTGGATTAATGAACTCTATTTACATACATTTGTGGGTTTAACATAGAAATAGGAAGCTTTGACTAACCAATAACCTGTTTGCTCTTAATTTTTTTGAAAAACTATGTGTTTTGCGGGTTTTTACAAGGCAAGCATAGGTGTTTTCAAGTTGTGCATACGCGTTGAGATACGCGCATCTCCATCAGCAAGGCCATGTACCCGTCAGGGTGTCCTCTGTGTTTATAAAAATTTTCTCTATAGGGACACGTCTATGTCTCCGTCTCTCTGGACACGTCTGTGTAATTAATATCACTATGTAAAATTTTACAGACTTCTTTTTGCTTGGACTGCGTATCTGTCGGTAGGAGTGCGCACGCATTGAAAACCTAGCGTACCTATTATATTAGGGCACATAGGTGTTGGTGACTTTTTTACTTTAATAGACCCGTGTAGGTGTTATCACAACATTACAAAATTTTACAATCTGTCTTAGCTGTTTCTTTGACATTTTTTTGATGCAGGTTTCTAAAAGTTGACAAGTATTTGTTATCACCGAATCACAACACCCTTATGCTTCCGTAAGTGCATATACTTGAACTTACGGTGTGATTGGATAACATGGGTACTATCTCCAAGTTGTGGGACTTGCTACTTGAGATAGACCTCCAGAGAAAGCTGGTTCTTGCTCCTAAACTACCTGCCACAATCTACTCTAATGCAGGGAAACTAACTATTATAATCTAACCTTCCAAGGGACCAAGGAGAGAGAATGCATAAAATGAAAGCCTACACTAAAGCGGTGATACACCATAAAAGGAGGGGGTGAGAGTAGTCTTCAAATGCGTGAGATACGAAGCAAAGTACTGAGACTAGAAGGGGTGATGATAGTTCTCCACAATCCAAAGAAATGTATTCACAAAAATATCTCAGACATACACAATGATAATGGATCCCTGAAAAATCATAATAATAGACACAATATTCTTGTAATAAAGGTTGAAGGGGCAAGAAGAATGAAAGAAAACACATCGGGGAAGATATATCCACAAAGTTATATTTTATTGCTTCATGATATGCACAGTTCAATCTATTAAAAGATAAGGGCCTAGATCACCATGCAAAGAGTCCACAACAAGTGCCTATAACAAATCAGCTTCACAAAGCAATTTTGGTAGAGCTTTCCTACAAAAACTCCGCCCTTTTACAATGAGCTCAACACTCCAATTTATAGAAAAGATGAGAAGAGAGAGAGAGGGAAAAATGAAAATCCCGAAATCTATCCTTCAACCACTTGTAAGAGGAATTAAATGGAGTAAAATGATTATATATTTCTTGCAAAAGGCTCCCCATACTGTCCCATGTGCTGCAGCAGAGAAAGAATGATGACCATGCCTCTTAATTGCACTCCCAACCACCAAATACAACACTGTTATGAACCCGGCCACATTTTATAAAAAATATCCATCAATATCTCATAAAATACATAATTTCTTGATTTCTGTGTGTCAGGATCAGAGCCACGATTCCAACCATACCAATTTTGTGTGATTTTGTTGAGAAATGCAAAAGTTATGGCCTTCTGAGTGCGGGTAGCTATTTTGGGTCTAGCAGGCGTTTTCTGTCATTTGACGGGAATGAGCATTAACTGACTGGAGCCGAATATGTTTATTTTAATTAAATATATCTACCTTCATTAAAAATATCACGTAGAGGATGTCGTGCTCATTCCAGAAAGTCCAATTTTGTGAAAATCGGAGCTCGGAGTCAAAAGTTATGGCCGTTTGAAGTTTCACGGGTCAAACGTTGACTTTTCTTCTTTGCCTTCGGCCGCTTCGGCTTTTCGCATCCCACGCGTACCTTTGTCCCAACTGTCCTAGATGAAAATCTCCTACTTCGGCCGATTCAGGCTTCCTTGTTCCTATTTGAGGTGAAGACACGTGGCGAGATTCCATTCATTGGCGGCTCTTTCGGCTTTTCGCGTCCCACGCGTACTTTTGGCCCAACTGTCCCAGACGAAAGTCCCCTGTTTTGGCCGAATCAGCTAGTTCACATCCTCCACATACTTTTGGCCTAGATGTCCCAAACTATCTGGGACAAATATCTTTGAACCGCCCGAAATGGACCAACTTGCATCAAACCGCCGATCCAGCGTCCACGCGCGCACTTTTGGCCCAAATTTATCCCAAACCGCGCGAAACAAAAGACTTAGGCAATTTTTTCCCTCTTTCGGCTGATTCGGCTTTTCACGTCCCATGCATCCCGACGTCCCAACTATCCCGCATCGCCTGGACTAGGACTTAGCTGATTTTCTTCATTTTTTCGCCCCCAAGCTTGGTACAACGAACCTCGATTTAACCGAACCCTTCAAACCCGAAATGCCTTAAAATAGTCCTGCAAACTTATTTTTGCATTTTTTCCATTTTTTCTAACTCGTTGGGATTTCTTCTTGGATGGGAGAGTTAGAAAAAGCCGAGGGGACCCCAAAAACATGATTTTGGGCCTCGAATCAATCTACTTGCTCGGGACTGAATAATTTGATGCATGTTATCAAAATTACCTTGAGGGGTGAATTTTGGATAACAAAGATAAAACAGGACTAACTCTTTAAAATTTCAGTTTGCATAATTAAGTGTTTTTCATTCCTTAGCTTAAATTAGGATTTGTGAAAGGTGCGTATGCTCTCTCCTCACGCTTTCCAAAGTGATCTTGGAGATCAAAAGCACTTACAAAAAATCTATTTTATATGTTAAAAACACTTGCTCTTTAAAGGATAAAGTAACATTTTTATGTGCTTTTAGGATTTCCACTTTGCGTATGCTCTTCCTTCATGCTTTTGGGTGATCTTAGGAATCAAAAGCAAGTGTGAGTTCTCTTTTACCTCAATCAACAAAACGGAAAACTACTAACCAACTTGTTGTCTATAGGACCTAATGTTGGTCAAAGAAAGGTGTTAAGAATGAAGTGAAAACTTCTAATACACATGTGTTTGCATATTTCCAAAAGGTGTGCCACTTTTGAAACCACATTAAGATTAAAAAAGATAAAAAACACACTATATTGCAGGTTTCGGAAAAGGGTAAGTCCCTCTCCACTTAACTGGAACGTAACCCCTTTGGCATAACGCCTTAAGCTATAACAATGGGGGTGGTTCTAGGAACCCCAAAGTAGTCCACCGCTGAGTAACCTCATGGACGAAACGGGAAGTGCCTCGCTTACCCACTTGACTAGTACACCTTGTGAGATAGCGTTACCAGTTGTCCGTGTGGTGACCCTAGTGATAGTACATGTAGATGCACTAGTTTCTTACTGTTCTTGAAGGGGGTAAAGTAAAGTAGAGATACTCCCAAACTATTCGAGTGTGACTTTTGGAAACCATTTTGTCTAGAGGCCAACTTTACTAGTCCATTCGTGTCGTTTGCCATCACGAAGTGATAACTTGTTTGGATTTAGCACCTTGTTTGTCAAACATGGTAACAAACCCATTCTAAGTTAGATCTAAGTGTTTTTCATCACGAATTTAGACAAACATATTACTTAGCTTAGCTTCCTTCTCTTTTTCAAATGAGGCAAAGCTCTGCCCAAAGTGAAACTAAGTCTATTTTCACATGTTCTTGATCTACACCCATGCATTTGTACTTTCCATGTTGGAAGTCGAACAGAGGCATACTTTATGTGTCGTGTCAGAGATAGTGCTAGCTACTTTTTTGTACGTTTACACTCATCCATGTTTGCGGTTGGGGTGTTAAATGACTAAAGTGGGTGGGTATGTTTTCACATCTTTGGCAGTCCTACGATCTTGATTTCAGGATCTTCGTCATTGTTATGGGTTGGTTTTGTCATTCTGTCTCTCCCTAGTTTGTCGACTTTTTCTTGCATTTTAGTCGTTTAGTATTGGCATTTACATTGCATCTCCCATTCTTTGGGCATGTAGTATGAATCCCTCTATTACATGGTTACGTTGCTTGCATCGTCACAAACTTCTTGTTATACCTTCTACTTGGTTTTAGTTCTGACGTCATCTAGGTTTTTTTGATGAGTGTTGATAACGCATTATATATATCGTCATGATGTTGTCTTGATATCGACACCTTGCTTGCTTGGTTGAGATATCTTGATAGCATTGTTACGTTGTATCTAATTGTGACTTCCACTTTTCAATACACTTGGCTTGTTGTCAGTACTTGAGTCAGTTCTAGGTATACCTTGTTAGAGGACTTTGTCAGTATTGTGCTGATATTCAAGCCTTGTTAGATTTCTAACTTCGGCCCACATATCTGGTACAACATTGTCATTCATCTTGGTCTTTTAAGTATAGATTTGACATAACACAACTTAGGTGAGTGGTACATTTTCATCTGTCCATATCGGTATCCTTTGAAAACTAGTAAACATAGTGTTGCATCTGAGTATTGGCTAGTAATGCCTAGACTTTTCAAAATGGCAACAAAATCCAAAGTGAGCTTAATGCAGGAGCTAATCCTTTCGATGATTTCCCCTTTAGTGGGAACAATTTAGGACCGCTCTTCTCTCAAGTCAAAGATATAGAGACATTAATCGATCATAGTGGAGAAGAGTCGGACTCTTCGGGAGAACAAAAAAGGTTAGACCTAAACAGATTTGATGAGCTCTTATATTATAACAAAGATCAAATACTCATGAGAGTCTTCATGTTAAGAGCTAAACTTCTACATGAGCGTGAAGAAGAAACAAAGGTTGTTGACCCTAACTTAGGAGAGTGAAGATTTGTCTTAGACACAAATAATCCTTTTGATGTGGGATATGCATCCACTTCTGGGAAACATAAGGTCGTTGTTGAAGGTGAAACATCATGTAAACCTCGCTTTAAGGCTTCACGTAAAGTAAAAACTGAGTGGAAGGCCTCCCCTCCTCTCGAAATTTGATGAAGAAGAGGATCCCCTGGTTGAGGAGGAGACCCTCCAAAAATAGATCTTGAAGTTGAGTCAAAAATTAGCAAACCTAGGTGCTTCAAAAAGAAACATAGGTAAAGACAAAGACAAAAATAAACTTAATGAGTTTCAATTTGATCTCGCATACAGACTATACCTTTAAAGAAACTTAGGCTCAAAGGTCAATATCACCTACTAAGGAGAAACTCATTCAAGATGAATTAAAATCTATGAAAGATACGATCACAACATTACAACAGGGAAATATAGGCCAAAACAGAAAGTATCTCTATGAAGAACTATGTCCTTATCCCTTCGATAAAGACATGCTACTGCAGCCCTTTCCTAAACATTTCACTATTCCAAAGCTTGACAAGTACAAAGGAAAAGGTGATCCCCATAATCACATCAAGGAATTTTACATGGCTTTTCAAGAGGTCACCTAAAATGATAATTTTCTAATACGACTCTTTCCCCGGAGTTTGGGAGCATTGATTTATTGAATGGTTTTGTAGCATACCTAAATGATATATAACAACATGTTTGGAATTAGCAGAAAAATTTGTGCTGCACTATTCTTTCAATATTGAAAATGATATCACGATGAATGACCTTTGCAGTGCAAATAAAAATCCTAATGAGACCTTCACAGGTTTTTTAAAATGATGGAGAGCGTTGGTTAGTCACTTCCCTTGTGCTTTACCTGAAAAACAATTAGTGAGCATTTTTGTTCCTAATTTAAACTCAGAGATAGCCTTCCATCTTCAGATGCATTGTGGATCTAACTTTGAGGAAGTTATAGAGAAAGGTAGCCAAATTGAAAAGGCTCTTATTACCAAAGGAACACTTAAACCCTTTGTCAAAAATAAACATGAGGCCAAATCTGTAGACAAACCTAAGTTCTTTAATAAGAACAAACACATCATCTGGTGATGGAATTACTGACTCCAAAAGAGTCCAAGTTGTGCAGACAGGTCCGCTTTTGAAGCTTTTGCAAGGACCTCATCCCAAGGCACCTATAAAATGTACGTTCACAACGTTGAGCAAACCCCTGACTACTATATTAAAATAATTAGATGATGCTAAAATGGTAGAGTATCCAAGTACCATAGTACCATTCCTAGAAAATGCTCCAAAACCTAGTTGGTATAAAGACCATGAATACTGTGACTTCCATCATGTCAAAGGACACAAAATAGATAGATGTCTATGGCTGAAACACTTCATACAAGACCTCATTGAAGAGGGCAAGATTGTCGTAGAATCACCTCCTGATTCAGGACAGGGTCCTAATGAAAAAATGGGCATATACAAAGAACCTTTTCCCAATCACACGGATAAAAAGAAAAGGAAACCAGATCACGAGCAAGCCTCTAATGACTATCGACATTGTTGCGTATGTTTACCCTAGTGATGACAGTCCATTCGAATCCCTTATAGGTTGCATCCGTTCACCTGATGAATGAGTAAACACAATCTGAATTCTCGAAAAGAGTTGTGCAGTTGGAACGTGACACACTTGCTTAATCATACCTGATCCAATACCAACTACCCAAAGCCAATATAATTTACTAGACCAGCTAGAGAAAACACTAGCTAAAATATCCATTTTAGACCTTAAAATCTCTACTGCTCACAAGGATATATTGTACAAAACATTACAGAATTCTAGAGTCTCTACTGAGGTAGATCCCGCACACTTGCAAGCTATGGTCACCCACCTTGAACCCACTGATCATATCACTTTTGATCGCAACGCTATCCCATATAACAACCCTGAGCATAATTTTCCTCTCTATTTAGAAGTGGTCATTACCCGTCGTAAGATTAAAAGAGTGCTTGTGGACGGGGGATTTGGTCTAAACATATGCACATTGAAGCTGGTCGGATAAGCTAGGCCTTTCAGAAATGGATCTGGGAGCTAAGACCATCACCATCACAGCGTATGATAATGAGGAGAGAGAATCTGTAGGTACTATCATAGTGCCCATGGAAGTAGGTCCAACTTGTCATGATACGACCTTCCATGTCCTGGATTTAGATCTCCCATATAACATGCTCTTGGGGCATCCATGGATTCATGCCATGCAGGCTATCCCTTTGACATTTCATCAGTGTATCAAGTTGTGCCATGAAGGGCGTATAGTCACTATCTCAGTGATCCTGAGCCGTTCACTCACTGTCGGGTGTTGCATAGTTTCTCTCGTGCAGCCTATGAGTGCCCTTCCATGGATGTTGTCATCCCTCTTAAAATAGAAGCTATGAAGAATCGGGTGGACTCAGAATCACTCACACCTTACAATCAGGACTTCCCTTCTTTGGTCAATCCTTTTACATCTTGGGAGGCTACATCAGCAAAATATGGCCTGGAGAGCCATTTACTCTTGAACAAGCATTATTAATTTCAGACTTATCAGTGTCACCTAGGACACGGGGTAAGCCCTATTTTCAGTTCAAAAGTACATGAGAACCATGTTCAGAACCATTGGATAAATTTGTTCATAGTGGCCTCCTATCTGAAGAAAATATGTTGGAGGATCCCATTAGTAAGGTGCTAGAAGGAACCATGGCCTCATGCCATCAAGCGCCTCAGTATACTAAAGGACACCGCATGATGTTTGTCATGGGTTATAAAGGATACGGATGTGGAGCCAATGCACAAGGTCATCTAGAACCTATTCCTACTTGTTGTTTCAAATCTGACAAGCATGGTCTTGGGTTAAAAATCCAGGATGCTCAACCCGTCGAGGTTGATGCTACCTTTTCTGAGTGTGAGGACGTTTCGTATAAAGTAGATAGCGATGTGAGTTCCCAATGTAGCCTCTACGAAGATTTGGCTTCCACAAACCTATTTCCCGAGTCAGCCATCCTTACCCTATCTGAATCCATTCCTTCAACCGATTATCAAGTTACCCTAGTTTATCCTGAACTTGTAGATTGGGACCAACAACTTTACGTACCACTTGATATTTTCGAGAATGATGAAGCATTCACAAAATTCATGGGACTCAGGGATTTTTTTCCTGTAGGAGACCACAAGAAAGGATTCCAAATTTAGTTAAACACATGTGCATACTTCAGAGAAGAGGCAGAGATGTGTGGCCACTTTGGTAAGAATGTTGTGAATAAAAGCAAAAATACTTCAGAGCAGCCTAGTACAAAGAATAAACGGAAATCTCAAAGTGACAAAATCTTTGAAACACTTATATAAGAACAGAATAAAAAAACACGTGGATAAAATAACTTATCCATTTAAATATGATAAAGAGCTACCTCAGGAGGTTTATCTCACCCTCCCTCATGATCCTACCAGAATGGAGGACACATCTAAGATGCTTATTGAGGAAACAATCAATGTTAACATTGGTTTAGAGGATGCTCCTAGGATGGTCAAGTTGGGGCTTTGCTATCAGCTCAGAACAGAAAACCTTTGCGTAACTCTTAAGAGAATACGTTGATATTTTCACATGGACATATTCAGATATGCCTAGCTTGGATCTAGCGCTAGTTGTGGACAACCTTTTTGTGCACCCAGATGCCAAGCCCATTAAACAAAACTAAGGAAGATGCATCCTATAGTTGCACTTCTTATCAAAGAAGAATTGGAGAAACTCTTGGCTACAGATTTTATCAAACCTATTGATTACTCAGATTGGATCTCCAATATATTCCCAGTACAAAAGAAACCCATTGGCATTAGGATATGTACTGACTTTCGTGACATCAATAAAGCATGTCCTAAAGATGATTTTCCTTTGCCAAACATAGATATGATCATAGACTCTACCGCTGGCTATGAGATGCTATCCTTAATGGATGGCTTCTTAGGGTATAATCAGATAAGGATCACGAGAAGAGGATCAGCACAAAACTACCTTCATCACTCCATGGGGAACCTTTTGTTACAAAGTCATGTCGTTCGGACTCAAAAATGTCGGGGCTACTTATCAGCATGCTATGACTATCATTTTTCATGATATGATGAACGATATTATGGAGGACTATGTGGATGACATATTAGCTAAATCAAAGAGCAGAGAAGAGCACCCAAAAGTGCTTAGACGTATCTTTCAGCGCCTCAGGGACTACAAGGTTTGTCTTAATCCTAAGAAGTGTGTCTTCGGTGTATTATCAGGAAAACTCTTGGGATTCATAGTATCACAGAGAGGGATAGAAGTGGATCCCACCAAGGTCACTGCTATTATGGACATGCCTCCACCCACCACTCTTAAACAACTCAGAAGTCTGCAAGGAAAGATCCAGGCTATTCACCATTTTATTTCTTAGCTTGTGGATAAATGTCATCCGTTTACACATCTTTTGAAGAAAGATGTTGCTTTCAAGTGGGGGCCCAAATGTCAGAAGGAATTTTCTCTACTCAAGCAGTACCTTGTAAATCCACCTGTGTTGATGCCCCCTACTCCTGGAGAGCCTCTCCTTTTATATATTTCTACTACCCAATTCACTATTGGTGCACACTGACTTGCCCAATATGATCTTAACCATAAGGAGAGAGTTGTTTATTACCTTATCTCGTACATTGATTACCTATGAATTGAACTATCCACAGATTGAAAAGGCCTACTTGGTAGTCATCTTTACATTTCAGAAACTCCACCATTACCTCCTTAACAATAAAACTAAACTTATTTCCAAGGTTGACCCTCTTAAGTACCTCTTATCCAAACCCACCTTAACAGGCCGAATGGCTAATTGGATCATTCTTTTGAGTGAATTTGAGATAGAGTTTGTAAATCAGAAGTCCTTAAAAGGATAGGTATTGGCAGATCAGTTGGCAGAAGCACCTTTACCAGGGACAGAGCCTTTGTGTCTAGATCTCCCAGATGCATCTATGATGTATATCAAAGAATCCATGAGAATGGCAGGTCCATTTCGATGGATCATTTACTTTTCATGGATCAGGAGCAGGAGTAGTGCTTATTACTCCCACAGGAGATATTATACCAAGGGCATTCTGGTTGGGGTTTCCTTGTACCAATAACATTACAGAGTATGAGGCACTCATTGCTGGCCTCAAGCTAGCTATCACTTGGAACATCAAACAACTATGAGTTGTTGGAGATTCTCAGCTCATCATTAAGTAGGTCAATGATGAATACAAGGTCAAAGATGAAAAACTTATTCCCTATAAGAAGTTGGTTGAAACCCTGAAGGAATATTTTTCACAGGTCATATTTGAACAAAAACCTAGATCTCATAATAGATTTGTGGATGCCATGGCTACCATCAGCTCTCTTTTGCGCATCCTACCTGAGGAGAGTAAGATGCCTTTCTTCATGGAACACTTATAGGTGCCGGCATATGATATGCCTAAATCTTGTTTAGCATGTGAAGGTTGTTGGTCCCCTATCCCCATGGTATGACCCTATTTACCAATACCTACAAGATGGAACCTTCCCACCTGACATTACCCATTCAAAGAAAAAATCCCTTATCTACCGCATTTCCCATTATACCCTCCTAAGAGCACCCTTTATCGTCATGGCTATGACGGGAACTTGCTTCGCTATCTAAATGTTACTGATTCGGTTCACGCAATTAAAGAGGTACATAGTGGTATCTGTGGGGCACACACTAGTGGCATGGTGCTAGCTAAGAAACTATTGAGAGTAGGCTACTATTGGCCTACCATGGAATCCGATTGCTGTAACTTCGTGAAGAAATGTGAACTTTGTCAAAAGTATGGTAATCTCATACATGCACCAACACAGGATTTGTAACCTATTGCAATGCCTTGGCCTTTTTCAAAGTGGGGTTTAGATCTCATAGGGAAGCTCCACCCTTCTTCATCAGATGGTCATACACACATCATAACTACCACCGAGTATTTCACTAAATGGGTGGAGGTTGTTCCTCTTACCTATGTCACCGTGCACAAATATCCAAGTTTATCATGAACCATCTTATATGTCGTTATGGTATCCCCTCACCATTATCACTAACAATGGTAAATATTTCAAAAACAAGATGGTAAAATCCTTGTGTCAATGCTTTCATATCCAACTTAAATGGTCCACCCCCTATTACCCTCAAGGTAATGGGCAAGCAGAGGCTACAAACAAAAATCTTGTGCACATTATGGAGAAAATGGTCAGTAAAACTGGTCATAATTGGCACTTGCAGATCCATCCCGCCCTCTAGGCTTATCGAACCTCCATCTCGCACCCCTACTGGTGTGACCCCGTATTCACTTGTCTATGGCACTGAAGCCATCATACCTTTGGAAGTGGAGCTTCCCTCCCTGAGAATATCTCTCAGGGACTACCTTGACAAAGATGAAGACTACAGAGTTGCTCGCCTGGCAGAGTTGGAACTGTTAGATGAATGGCATATCAGAGTGCTTAATCACCTTAAAGTATATCAAAATAGAGTATCCAGAGGATACAACAAATGCATCATTCATAGGGAATTTGATGTAGGTGATCTCGTACTGAAAGAAAATCAGAAGAATACCACCAAAGACAGAGAAAAGAAAGGTAAATTTGAGGCCAATTGGCTTGGTCCCTATGTGGTGACCGCTAAATATGGATCAGGGGCATATAGACTTTCCTATTCAGATGGTGAAGAGCTTCTAGAGCCCATGAACACCATTCACCTCAAGCACTTCTATGCTTAGGCGTGGCTGGAATATTGAGATAAGAAACTAAAAAGTAGAAAACAAAGAAAAAACAAGTAAAAAAATTGAAAAATTGAGAAAAAGTGAAGAAAAAATAGGTCGTCCTCGTGTGAAAACCACGTAATTGTGGCGCAGTGGGCATGTCCTTTTGTGAAAACTAGTTTCTGGCGCTCAAGGAAGGTTTCTCGTACACAATTCACTCTTGCAACAGGATGGGTAACTCTTGCCACTTGCTAAATTCCGTAGTACCCTGGCTAGGTCTAGGGATCTCGACCTCAAGCTCCCTTACAAGGCCTGTGATCTGGTTTACTTACGCTATATCTATGTGATGGATGTGGCCTATTTTTATATTCCCACATCGCTACTGGGGCACATTCACATTCCACTTCATTGTACATTAACACATGGTATTTGACCCTTTGTATATTCCCACATCACGTTGGGGGCATTCCACATTTCTTTCAAGCTTGTACATTGCTTTCAAAACATGACCTTGAAAATACAAAAACATTTGAAAAGGGTACACAAAATCCTAAACATCTAGAAAATTTCCTTCTTAGGGATGCAACTACGTTAGTTTCACAACGTTATTTTAGGGAAACCTAGACAACGATGTAAACCGTAGTCTTAAAAAACTTATCCTTCATGATAAACTCAAAAACATTAGAAAATATGTCAATACTATCCCACAAAAACAAAGTGGTAGTTAGATTGCTTTTAGTTGTTGGTTTGTATAGTTTTGATGTACTTAGCTTGTTGTGTTGTTTGTTCTTTGAATGATTCTTTTCTTACATTATATTAGATCTTGTTAGGTTTAATTGTGTGTTGCACTGCATTCATTATTAGGACTTTTATGCTTGTAATTAATTGTTGTATGTTTCTTTGATTGCCATGTGCATTTGTTAGAACTCATTTTTACTTGCTTAGATTAAAGTGTTAGATTAATCTTCCTTTTAATTGCATTGTATTGTGTTGCATGTGTATATTTGTTTATTTTTGTTAACTTTTTCTTGTGTGTTTGTTAGCACAGTTGTTTGTTATCACATCTATCATCTATCATTTCATCACATTTATACCATCATCTATACATCATATATAAATAAAATGCTAAGTATTACATCATGCATGTATGCTAAGCTAATCATCACATATCGTATCATCAATGGGGGTAAGAGGGGTTGTGCATAATCACTAATCTATCCCCCCCCACACCAATATCATCTAGTATCATCCCAAAATGCTAGCCATATGGAATCAAACATCTCATAAATTAAAAACACATGATATCAAATACATGAGTATATCATCGCTATGAAAGAAAAACATGTACATCTCTACATCTGAAAGTATGTCACATACATGAAGAGAAACAAGATACAACATGAACATCAATGAAACATAATTACCATGACAATATATCAATGCATGACAAGATATACAAGAAAATGTCCATATGGTACATGTATAATAAAAAATCTCAGTGTCAGAGTCCAGTATATACAAAATGCTCTGTCCATCTACCATATAAAAGGGGCAGGGATCAGATACTAAGCCTACATACAAAGGCATGGTGGTACATAAAAAAGTATCTACATCGATCAAAATCGGGCCTTCATCAAGAGGCATCCACAAAAGAATCAAAAGAATCTATACATAGTCAAAACTCGCCTTCATAAGAGGCATATACAAATGAATACATACATACATATCATGGCATGAGTAGGAGACTTAGCCACAACTCTCACCCTCACCGGGACTCTTTGGGACTATCGACACTAAAATTTTCCTCCGTAATTTCTATTTCATTAATGTATGTATTAGGAATAGGATGTTGTTAAGTATAATTAGTAGTAGCGTCTGATAGAAGATAACGGCGTTGTTAGTATGGTGCCGCCAATAATGTAGAGTACGGTAAAAGTCAAAGTACAATAGGAATGTTGTAAAAAGTAAATATTTTTCGTAAGTGGTCCGGTAATGTTAAAATGTCAAAGTTTGGGTAATTAGAGAAGTAGGGTCTGTCGACACTAAAAATTTCCTCCATAATTTCTATTTCATTAATGTATGTATTAGGAATAGGATGTTGTTAAGTATAATTAGTAGTAGCGTGGCTCGATAGAAGATAACGGTGCCAAGATGCGCAGTGCACGTGCCGCCAATAATGTGGAGTACGGTAACAATCAAAGTACAATAGGAATGTTGTAAAAAGTAAATATTTGTCGTAAGTGGTCCGGTAATGTTAAAATGTCAAAGTTTGGATAATTAGAGAAGTAGGGTCTACATGATTAGGAATTAGAAAATTATATTGGTAATAAGGACAAGGAGTGAGGTCATAAATATTTTTGTATTTTATTTGTAAAAAGTCTAAAAATGTGGAACCCATGTAAAATGATAAGGTTTATCTTATCTTAAAGGATAAACCTACATGTACATATAAGAGTTAAGGTATGAAATATGATTTGTCAGAGTGGATTTCTTATCCTATCTTAGAGATAAGATGGATAATCCTGGAAGTTCTATAAATAGAGAGGCCACCCCCCTCATTTAGCATAGAAGGAAGTAGTGAGAAATATTGTAGGAAGTGTGCGAAGGAAACCATCAGTTTAAAGGTGTGTTGAAGAAGCCATTAAGAGGTGTAATTGTAAAGTTTCTCCCATAGTCTTGGTGAAAGTCAAGTGAAGTCAATAACACTTGAAGTACCTCATGGGTGAGATTGTAAAAATTTCATGTTAATATTATAATTTACTTTGATATTTCAGATTTGTCATCATTCCGTCTTATCATAGTCGATGGTATTTTTGTGTTATGTTGTTGTTTTGTTTCCAGATTACATCCACCAAACTAAAGGCTGTGCATTAGTAAATAATCATAGCACGAGGAGTTCCCGGTGAAGAATTATCATAGTGCCGGATTGGTGATGACATTTTTGTTCCGTTGCCGGGACCATTCCTCGTTGGTGGATTTTTTGGAGAGATATTCCCACTTAGTCAAAAATCAATTGGAGGGTAACCTTGTTTTTACTATGCATAGTAGTTACCATGGTAAAGTCATTTTTACTGTGAATAGTAGTTACCATGATAAAGTCATTTTTGCTGTGAATAGTATTTATCACAGTAAATTCACTTTTTACCGTGAATAGTATTTACCACAGAGTAGCTTCACTTTTACTTGTGAATAGTGTTTACCACAAGTAAAGTCATTTTTACCACAAGAAGTCAAGTTTTACCATAGTTTACCATGGTAATTTCTATTTTACCTGTAGAAAGGTGTAAAGTCACTTTCTAGTAAAGTGATTCCAATTATTTTGTATAAGTCTTGTTAATTGTACTTGTGGGTTGGTATTTCACGGTGGTTACTTTTGAAAATGGGAAAGATTCCTGTTTTTTCAGCTCAATCTAATGAAGATGCTTCTTCTTTCATTCAAGAGTTTAAACGATCTTGTATTTGTAATGGCCTTATAAGAAGGGAACAATGGACTGAATTTTTTCCTACCTTTTTGGATGGTTCAACACTTAGGTGGTTTGAAACACTAGGTGATAATGTGAAAAATTCATGGGATTTATTAACTGAAAGTTTTCTTGAAGAATTTGGTGAACAACAAAAATATGCAGATCTCATGATCAAGATCACAAAGCTATCCCAAGGAGAGAAGGAGAAGATAAGGGATTATCATGCTCATGTTCTAGAGCTAAGGAGGAAGCTCGATGCCCAGATCCGGAAGGAAGGATTAGCGGATGGGTTGATGAATGGCATGGATAATCTCCTCTGTAAGCACTTCATTCTTGGGATGAAGCTAGAGATCAGACAACGAGTGAAGTATGACCACCCAGCTACCATTGAACAAGTAAAGGAGATTGCAAGAAGGCAAGAAGAAAGCATGGAAGAGGAGCCCAAAGAAATTGTTGCTAAAGTAGAGCCTACACCAACACCTTTGGTCCAGAATCCACAACCACTCTCGGTGAGCACAAATATTTCTCCTAGTACATCTACTGAGTATGAAGATCTACTCAAAAAGATGGGTCAGTTAACTATTAATCTTCTTCAAGGAAAATAATTTAGTTCTCAGGGAGGAGATAGAGGTCCAAAAAGAAATATTTCTGAAGTCGTATGTTATGGTTGTTATAAAAGGGTCATTATAAGTATAAATTGTCTAGATAGATCTTCTACATCCTGGTAAAGGAGATAATGATAAAGGAAAAGCACTGTGAATTTTTTTTTATGTAGTAGATAAGAGTAGAAATAATGAAGTAGATGTGTTTGTAACAAAAAGAAAGAAAGAAAAAGATAATCAAGATGGAAATGATCCTAAGAAGATGAAAGAAGAAACTAGTAAGAAACATAGGAGAAGAAAGTTGGGTGTGCAGGATTTTCTGATTTCACAGGGGCAAGGACCATACTCCATCTTGGAAGATCTGTCCAAAAGGCCTGCAAATATTACATATGGTCAACTCTTGGCTATGTCTTCTGAGAAGAGGCGGGAGTTGCGAAGTGGACTCAATGCTCGACGAAGGAAGGAGGTTGAGGTCCCCTGTTTTGGAGGCGAGGCGATCCCTAAGCTCCACAAGCTGAGGTATTATGTAATGGCATTTCAATTCATGATGTCTTAGTTGATGGAGGTGCTGCATTTAATGTAATGACCGAGTCTGTAATGAATATGTTGGGTTTAAAATTGATTTCCCTTCAACACTTATGTTAAGGTCATTAAATAAAGGAAAACTAAACCAGAAGGTGTCTTTCAAATGTGGCAATATTTGTTATGGGTGTTATATGTGTGGTAGACTTTAAGGTGATGAAAATGGTACTCTTTATGCGTACCCAATGTTCACTGGGAAGACCATGGCTAAGGAGAGTTCATGCAAGAAACTACCTGGAATGAAGGTTTCATGAAACTTGGATGTGGTAGAGAGAGGGTGAAGATAAACGTGATCCCTCGACATCATAAAGCAGAACCTGTGGATTCAAGTGATGAAACTGATGATTAGACATCCTCTAATTACTCTAGTACCAGTGAAGTGGACACTGAAGATGAAGAAAGTGAGGTGGATGTTTCAGTCATGGATATCCTTCCAGTCACACCAACTCATGACCCCATAAAATTATCTGAAGAAGAATTTGATGATCATCTCCAACAAATAAAGATTGGTGATGTTGTGATGGAGAGTGAGAAGGAATCCTACCTCTAGCTCTTTCGAAGGTACATACACCTATTCACTTTTGATTACAAGGAACTCCATCAAGTAAGTTGGGTAGAACATTCTATTGAGCTGGTAGATGGTGCTAAGCCCATAAAGTAAATGCCATATAGAATGAATCCTAATTTTTCCAAGACTGTAAAAGAAGAAATAGATAAGTTTCTTGATGCAGGATTCATATTTGCTGTGGAGAATTCAAAATGGGTTTCTCCCATTGTGATCTCAATAAAAAAGAATGGGAAGCTACGCATTTGTGTTGATTACAGGAAGCTCAATAAGGCAACAAAGAAGGATCATTACCCTCTTCCATTTTCAGATCAGATCTTGGACGAAGTAGCTGGCCAGGAGTGCTATAGTTTTGCTGATGGATATAGCGGCTACAACCAAGTTCGTATAGTAGAGAAAGATCAGCTGAAGACCATGTTCACCACTCCTTGGGGAACGTTTTCTTATAGAGTTATGCCTTTTGGATTGTGTAATGCTCCAAAGCAACATTCCAACATTTGATTAATATGGTGTTCGAACCCTACATGGGACCTTCATCGAGTATTTTTCTGGATGATTTTTGCATCTATGGGAGCAAGTTGGACCACCGCACTGATGGAGAAAGCATTTCAAAGGTTAGATGAAGCACAAGCCTCATTAAACCCTACAAAGTGTGTCTTTGGATGTTCTAAAGGCGTTTTGTTAGGGCATGTTGTATCCAGAGATGGTATTGGTATTGATCCTGATAAAGTTTCAAAAATCAAAGATTTACCATTTCCTATGAATAGAAGTAAGTTGAGATCATTTTTAGGCCATGTGGGTTACTATAGAAGGTTCATCAAGAATTTCTCAAAGATTGCACAGCCACTAACCCAGTTCTTGAAGAAGGATGTTACTTATGAACCAGGAAATAAGGCGCATGAAGCTTTTGGACAACTGAAGGAAGCCCTGGTGTCTTCACCTATTTTGAAGAATCCAGATTGGAGCAAGCCATTCATTGTGTACACTGATGCCTCAGATGCAGCACTAGGAAGTACTTTGAGCCAAAAGGATGAAAATGGGAATGAACATCCAATTTACTTTGGGAGAGCACAAATGAGCAAAGTCTTGAGGTAAATTATAATCAGAATCGAAAAAGAGGCTCTGGCTATCATTTTTGCTGTAAAGAAGTTTAGAAATTACTTGCTAGGGCAAAAATTTATAGTTGTATTAGATCATCGTGCTCTAAAATATATTGTAAATAAGCCTAACCCATCGTGGAGGATAGCAAGATGGATGATTTTGCTACAAGAATTTGAATTTGACATTATAGATAGGCCAGAAAGAAGCATGTCAATGCAGATGCACTCTCTCGAGCCTATGATGGTTTAAGATCATCTTGTGATGATGATGATTTCCCGATGCAACATTGTTCTCCTCGACACAATCCCTAGTGAATACATAGATATTTGGAATTATCTGAATGAATTCAAGTTTCCTGATGGTGCCAATGTAAAGACTAAGAGAAAGATTACTCAAGCCAGTCGTCCATATTCTATTCTGCATGGAGTATTATTTCGAATAGGACTTGATGGACAAGATAAGAGAGGCGAGTTGGATGTGATCAAGGGAAGGAACTGCTAGAAGAATTCCACAATGGTACATGTGGAGGGCACTTCTCTGGACAACTTACAGCAAGAAGGATCTTGGATGTAGGTTATCACTGGCCCACTCTTTTTAAAGATTGTTATAATTATTGTAAGACATGTGATATTTGTCAAACACATGGTAACCGTAAGACTTCATCAGCTCCATTATGTCCTATTCTTCCCCTTGGTCCCTTTGAAAAGTGGGGAATAGACATCAGAGGTCCACTTCAACTACATCACACCAAAATAAGTATATTGTAGTTGCCACAGATTATTTAACCAAGTGGGTGAAGCTAGGCCATTGAAAACAACTTCCATGGATGAAGTAAGCAAGGTTCATGTATGAACGCATTGTCACCGATTTGGTTTCCCATTAGAAATTGTAATGATCAAGGAAGCCACTTCATTAATGAGGTGGTAGAAGCCCTAGTCAATAAGTTTTCTATTAAGCACAGGAAGGAAACAACATACAAGCCAAGCACAAATGGATAGGTGGAACGAACAAATTTTGTGTTGTGTCAAATTCTAGCAAAAGATGCAGCCTTGTAGGTACATAAATGGGATAAAATGATTCATGCAGCATTGTGGGCATATAGGGAAACATCAAAGTCAGCAACAGGATACTCCCCATTTTAGTTGGCCTATGGCATTGATCCAGTTCTTCCTATTGAGTTTGATATTCCCACTATGAGAGTTATGAAAAATGAAAGGATGGATGAAAGTGATTCAGTAAAAGAAAGGTTGGTACATCTTCATTTGCTGGAGGAAATGAGAGAAATAGCAAAGGATACAAGCCATAAGAAGAAAATGAAGCAGAAGGAATACTTTGATCAAAAGATCCGGTGGTCTCCATTTCATGTGAATGACTTGGTTCTAGTATATGATTCCAGATACAAAAAAAGAAGACAGAGAAAATTTCTTCCAAAATGGATGGGGCCCTACAAAATAGCAGCTGTGCATGAAAATGGTACGTACCGACTGGAGGAATTGGATGGCACTCCCATTACGAAATGGGTCAACCACGACAAGTTGAAGATTTTCCAAGCACTGAACTCCGAGGACGGAGTAGAAGCTAGGAAGGGGGAAGATGTCGACACTAAAATTTTCCTCCATAATTTCTATTTCATTAATGTATGTATTAGGAATAGGATGTTGTTAAGTATAATTAGTAGTAGCGTCGGTAGAAGATAATAGCCACAAGATGCAGTGCCACCAATAATGTGGAGTACGGTAATAGTCAAAGTACAATAGGATTGTTCTAAAAAGTAAATATTTTTCGTAAGTGTTCGGTAATGTTAAAATGTCAAAGTTTGGGTAATTAGAGAAGTAGGGTCTACATGATTAGGAATTAGAAATATTATATTGGTAATAAGGACAAGGAGTGAGGTCATAAATATTTTGTGTATTTTATTTGTAAAAAGTCTAAAAATGTGGAACCCATGTAAAATGATAAGGTTTATCTTATCTTAAAGGATAAGCTTACATGTACAGATAAGAGTTAAGGTATGAAATATGATTCGTCAGAGTGGATTTCTTATCCTATCTTAGAGATAAGATGGATAAGCCTGGAAGTTCTATAAATAGAGAGGCCACCCCCCTCATTTAGCATAGAAGGAAGTAGTGAGAAATATTGTAGGAAGTGTGCGAAGGAAGCCATCAGTTTAAAGGTGTGTTGAAGAAGCCATTAAGAGGTGTAATTGTAAAGTTTCTCCCATAGTCTTGGTGAAAGTCAAGTGAAGTCAATAACACTTGAAGTACCTCATGGGTGAGATTGTAACAATTTCATGTTAATATTATAATTTACTTTGATATTTCAGATTTTCATCATTAGTCTTATCATAGTCGATGGTATTTTTGTGTTATGTTGTTGTTTAGTTTCCAGATTACATCCACCAAACTAAAGGTCATGTGCATTAGTAAATAATCATAGCACGAGGAGTTTCGGTGAAGAATTATCATAGTGCCGGATTGGCGATGACAGTCTACATGATTAGGAATTAGAAATATTATATTGGTAATAAGGACAAGGAGTGAGGTCATAAATATTTTGTGTATTTTATTTGTAAAAAGTCTAAAAATGTGGAACCCATGTAAAATGATAAGGTTTATCTTATCTTAAAAGATAAGCTTACACGTACAGATAAGAGTTAAGGTATGGAATATGATTCGTGGGAGTAGATTTTTTATCCTATCTTAGAGATAAGATGGATAAGCCTGGAAGTTCTATAAATAGAGAGGCCACCCCCTCATTTAGAATAGAAGGAAGTATCTTGAGAAATATTGTAGGAAGTGTGCGAAGAAAGCCATCGTTTAAAGTTGTGTTGAAGAAGCCATTAAGAGGTGTAATTGTAAAGTTTCTCCCATAGTCTTGGTGAAATGCAAGTGAAGTCAATAAAACTTGAAGTACCTCATGGGTGAGATTGTAACAATTTCATGTTAATATTATAATTTACTTTGATATTTCAGATTTTTCATCATTCCGTCTTATCATAGTCGATGGTATTCTTGTGTGTTGTTGTTTTGTTTCCAGATTACATCCACCAAACTAAAGGCTTTACATTAGTAAATAATCATAGCATGAGAAGTTCGGTGAAGAATTATCATAGTGCTGGATTGGTGATGACATTTTAGTTTCGTTTCGGGACCATTTGTCATTGGTGGATTTTCGGAGAGATATTCCCACTTAGTCAAAAATCAATTGGAAGGTAACCTTATTTTTACTGTGCATAGTAGTTACCATGGTAAAGTCATTTTTACCGTGAATAGTAGTTACCATGATAAAGTCATTTTTGCTGTGAATAGTATTTATCACAGTAAAGTCACTTTTTACCATGAATAGTATTTACCGCAGTAACTTCACTTTTTACCGTGAATAGTGTTTACCACAGTAAAGTCAGTTTTTACCATAGTAAGTCAAGTTTTACCATAGTTTACCATGGTCATTTCTATTTTACTGTAGAAAGGTGTAAAGTCACTTTCTAGTATAGTGATTCCAATTATTTGTGCACATAAGTCTTGTTGATTGTACTTGTGGGTTGGTATTTCACGGTGGTTACTTTTGAAAATGGGAAAGATTCCTGTTTTTTCAGCTCAATCTAATGAAGATGCTTCTTCTTTCATTCAAGAGTTTAAACGATCTTGTATTTGTAATGGCCTTATAAGAAGGGAACAATGGACTGAATTTTTTCCTACCTTTTTGGATGGTTCAGCACTTAGGTGGTTTGAAACACTAGGTGATAATGTGAAAAATTCATGGGATTTATTAACTGAAATTTTTCTTGAAAAATTTGGTGAACAACAGAAATATGCAGATCTCATGATTGAGATCACAAAGTTATTCTAAGGAGAGAAGGAGAAGATAAGGGATTATCATGCTCGTGTTCTAGAGCTAAGGAGGAAGCTTGATGCCCAGATCCGGAAGGAAGTATTAGAGGATGGGTTGATGAATGGCATGGATAATCTCCTATGTAAGCACTTCATTCTTGGGATGAAGCAGAGATCAGACAACGAGTGAAGTATGACCGCCCAGCTACCATTGAACAAGCAAAGGAGATTGCAAGAAGGCAAGAAGAAAGCATGGAAGAGGAGCCCAAAGAAATTGTTGCTAAAGTAGAGCCTACACCAAGCACCTTTGGTCCATAATCCACAACCACTCCCGGTGAGCAAAATATTTCTCCTAGTACATCTACTAAGTATGAAGATCTACTCAAAAAGATGGGTCAGTTAACTATTAATCTTCTTCAAGGAAAAGAATTTAGTTCTCAGGGAGGAGATAGAGGTCCAAAAAGAAATATTTCTGAAGTTGTATGTTATGGTTGTTATAAAAAGGGTCATTATAAGTATAATTGTCCAGATAGAGATTCTACATCTAGTAAAGGAGATAATGATAAAGGAAAAGCACCTGTGAATTCTTTTGATGTAGTAGATAAGAGTAGAAATAATGAAGTAGATGTGTTTGTAACAAAAATAAAGAAAGAAAAAGATAATCAAGATGGAAATGATCCTAAGAAGATGAAAGGAGAAACTAGTAAGAAACATAGGAGAAGAAAGTTGGGTGTGCAGGATTTTCTGATTTCACAGGGGCAAGGACCATACTCCATCTTGGAAGATCTATCCAAAAGGCTTGCAAATATTACATATGGTCAACTCTTGGCTATGTCTTCTGAGAAGAGGCGAGAGTTGCGAAGTGGACTCAATGCTCGATGAAGAAAGGAGGTTAAGGTCCATATTTTGGAGGCATAGGTAGATCCCTATGCTCCACAAGCTGAGGTATTATGTAATGGTATTTCAATTCATGATGTCTTAGTTGATGGAGGTGCTGCAGTTAATGTAATGACCGAGTCTGTAATGAATATGTTGGGTTTAAAAATTGATCGCCCTTCAACACTTATGTTAAGGTCATTAAATAAAGGAAAAACTAAACCAGAAGGTGTAGTTTCAAATGTGGCAATATCTGTTATGGGTGTTGTATGTGTGGTAGACTTTTAGGTGATGAAAAATGGTATTGTTGCGTACCCAATGTTGCTGGGAAGACCATGGCTAAGGAGAGTTCATGCAAGAAACTACTGGAATGAAGGTTTCATGACACTTGGACGTGGTAGAGAGAGGGTGAAGATAAACGTGATCCCTCGACATCATAAAGCAGAACCTGTGGATTCAAGTGATGAAACTGATGATTGGACATCCTCTTATTACTCTAGTACCAGTGAAGTGGACACTGAAGATGAAGAAAGTGAGGTGGATGTTTCAGTCATGGATATCCTTCCAGTCACACCAACTCATGACCCCATAAAATTATCTGAAGAAGAAGTTGATGATCGTCTCCAACAAATAAAGATTGGTGATGCTGTGATGGAGAGTGAGAAGGAATCCTACCTCCAGCTCTTTCGAAGGTACATACACATATTCACTTTTGATTACAAGGAACTCTGTCAAGTAAGTTGGGTAGAACATTCTATTGAGCTGGTAGATGGTGCTAATCCTATAAAGTAAATGCCATATAGAATGAATCCTAATTTTTCCAAGACTGTAAAAGAAGAAATAGATAAGTTGCTTGATGCAGGATTCATATTTGCTGTGGAGAATTCAGAATAAGTTTCTCCCATTGTGATCTCAATAAAAAAGAATGGGAAGCTACGCATTTGTGTTGATTATAGGAAGCTCAATAAGGCAACAAAGAAGGATCATTACCCTCTTCCATTTTCAGATCAGATCTTGGACAAAGTAGTTGGCTAGGAGTTCTATAGTTTTGCTGATGGATATAGCGGATACAACCAAGTTTGTATAGTAGAGAAAGATCAGCTGAAGACCACGTTCACCACTCCTTGGGGAACATTTGCTTATAGAGTTATGTCTTTTGGGTTGTGTAATTCTCCAGCAACATTCCAGCGTTTGATGAATAGGGTGTTCAAACCCTACATTGGGACCTTCATCAGAGTATTTCGGATGATTTTTGCATCTATGGGAGCAAGTTGGACCACGCACTGAGATGGAGACAGCATTTCAAAGGTTAGATGAAGCACAAGCCTCACTAAACCCTACAAAGTGTGTCTTTGGATGTTCTAAAGGCATTTTGTTAGGGCATGTTGTATCCAGAGATGGTATTAGTGCGATCCCGATAAAGTTTCAAAAATCAAAGATTTACAATTTCCTATGAATAGAAGTAAGTTGAGATCATTTTTATGCCATGTGGGTTACTATAGAATGTTCATTAAGAAATTCTCAAAGATTGCGCACCACTAACCCTGTTCTTGAAGAAGGATGTTACTTATGAACCAGAAATAAGGCACATAAAGATTTTGGACAATCGAAGGAAGCCCTAGTGTCTTCACCTGTTTTGAAGAATCCAGTTAGAGCAAGCCATTCATTGTGTACACTGATGCCTCGGATGCAGCACTGGGAAGTACTTTGAGCCAAAAGGATGAAAATGGGAATGAACATCCAATTTACTTTGGGAGCAGACAAATGAGCAGTGTTGACGTAAATTACACTGTAACTAAAAAAGAGGCTCTGGCTATCATTATTGCTATAAAGAAGTTTAGAAATTACTTGCTAGGGAAAAAATTTCTAGTCAGAATGATCATCATCGGCTCTAAAATATATTGTAAATAAGCCTAACCCATCGGGGAGGATAGCAAGTTGGATAATTTTGCTACAAGAATTTGAATTTGATATTATAGATATGCCAGAAAGAAGCATATCAATGCAGATGCACTCTCTTGAGCCTATGATGGTTTAGGATCATCTTGTGATGATGATGATTTCTCCGATGCAAAGCATTGTTATCCCTGACACAATCCCTAGTAAATACATAGATATTTGGAATTATCCGAATGAATTAAAGTTTCTGATGGTGCCAATGCAAAGAGTAAGAGAAATATTACTCAAGCGATCGTCCATATTCTATTCTCGCATGGAGTATTATTTCAAATAGGACACGATGGACAAGACAAGAGGGTAGTTGGACGTGATCAAGGGAAGGAACTACTAGAAGAATTCCACAATGGTACATGTGGAGGGCACTTCTCTAGAAAACTTCAAAGAAGAAGGATCTTGGATGCGAGTTATCCTTTGGCCCACTCTTTTTAAAGATTGTTATAATTATTGTAAGACATGTGATATTTTTCAAACACATGGTAACCGTAAGACTTCATCAGCTCCATTATGCCCTATTCTTCCACTTGGTCCCTTTGAAAAGTGGGGAATAGACATTGTAGGTCCACTTCCAACTACCTCACGCCAAAATAAGTATATTGTAGTTGCCACAGATTATTTAACCAAGTGGGTTGAAGCTAGGCCATTGAAAACAACTTCCATGGATGAGGTGGCAAGGTTCATATATGAACGCATTGTCACCAGATTTGGTTGTCCATTAGAAATTGTAACAGATCAAGGAAGCCACTTCATTAATGAGGTAGTAGAAGCCCTAGTCAATAAATTTTCTACTAAGCACAGGAATTCAACAACATACAAGCCAAGTACAAATGGACAGTGGAACGAACAAATTTTGTGTTGTGTCAAATTCTAGCAAAAGATGCAACCTTGCGCAGTACATAAGTGGGATAAAAGGATTCATGTAGCATTATGGGCATATAGGGCAACATCAAAGTCAGCAACAGGATACTCCACATTTCAGTTGGCCTATGGCATTGATCCAGTTCTTCCTATTGAGTTTGATATTCCCACTGTGAGAGTTATGAAAAATGAAAGGATGGATGAAAGTGATTCAATAAAAGAAAGGTTGGTACATCTTCATTTGCTAGAGGAAATGAGGGAAATAGCAAAGGATACAAGCCATAAGAAGAAAATGAAGCAAAAGGAATACTTTGATCAAAAGATTCGTTGGTCTCCATTTCATGTGAATGACTTGGTTCTAGTATATGATTCCAGATACAAAAAAAGAAGACGGAGAAAATTTCTTCCAAAATGGATGGGGCCCTACAAAATAGCAATGTGCATGAAAATGGTACGTCTTGTTGGAGGAATTGGATGGCACTCCCATTATGAAATGGGTCAACCACGACAAGTTGAAGATTTTCCAAGCACCAGAATAGTCTACTCGAGGACGGAGTAGAAGCTAGGAAGGGGGAAGATGTCGACACTAAAATTTTCGTCCGTAATTTCTATTTCATTAATGTATGTATTAGGAATAGGGTGTTGTTAAATATAATTAGTAGTAGTGTCGATAGAAGATAATGGCACCGTCGAGTGCGGTACCGCCAATAATGTGGAGTACGGTATGATCAAAGCACAATAGGATTGTTCTAAAAAGTAAATATTTGTCATAAGTGGTCCGGTAATGTTAAAATGTCAAAGTTTGGGTAATTAGAGAAGTAGGGTCTACATGATTAGGAATTAGAAATATTATATTGTAATAAGGACAAGGAGTGAGGTCATAAATATTTTGTGTATTTTATTTGTAAAAAGTCTAAAAATGTGGAACCCATGTAAAATGATAAGGTTTATCTTATCTTAAAAGATAAGCTTACATGTACATATAAGAGTTAAGGTATGGAATATGATTCGTCAGAGTGGATTTCTTATCCTATCTTAGAGATAAGATGGATAAGCCTGGAAGTTCTATAAATAGAGAGGCCACCCCCCTCATTTAGCATAGAAGGAAGTAGTGAGAAATATTTTAGGAAGTGTGCAAAGGAAGCCATCAGTTTAAAGGTGTGTTGAAGAAGCCATTAAGAGGTGTAATTGTAAAGTTTCTCCCATAGTCTTGGTGAAAGGAAAGTGAAGTCAATAACACTTGAAGTACCTCATGGGTGAGATTGTAACAATTTCATGTTAATATTATAATTTACTTTGATATTTCATATTTTTCATCATTCCGTCTTATCATAGTCGATGGTATTCTTGTGTTATGTTGTTGTTTTGTTTCCAGATTACATCCACCAAACTAAAGGCTATGCATTAGTAAATAATCATAGCACGAGGAGTTCTTGGTGAAGAATTATCATAGTGTCGGATTGGTGATGACAGACCATGTCCTAGAGGATGGAATAATGGAGGCCATGATGGGCCTGCCCCTAAAGAACCTGCCAACTATGAGGAGGGACCCTGTGTACCCCTCTACTATGTACTTGTCTATGTGGCGGTTCTTTGTCTTGATCGACTGGTGACCTCCATGATCTAGAGCTTGTGTGGCTCACATCAAGTTAGGCATAAGGTGTCACTCGCTCCTCTACTGTTGGAACTACCCAAAAGTAGGTTGTCCTGTAATAAAGAGCCTCACCTATGGCCCTGATAGTGTCATGTATCAAATCCTCATCTCCTATGGCCAAGGCTACCTATAGGGTGGCATCACGCTCACCTATCAATTGACCTCTATCTACATCAGCCTACCTAGCAGTAGCGACCTCTCGATCCCTATCCAGTGTGAGAGTCTATAAATCACTATGGGCGTGGTCTCTCTCTATCAGATAGGTCTATCCCTTGGCTGCACCTAATCATGCTAAACCATGACACTATGTAACTGGCTCTGTGCCTGGCCTAAGGCACCCACTAACTCAGTGTCATGCACTGCCAAATGTGCAATCTAACATGGTGTATGACCCTACCACTATTACGTACTTGAAACCTAGCCTGGTCTCTCTCGGTAGTCAATACCTAAATCTGCACTCTGGCCTGATCTCTCTCTATGGCCACCTAAAGCTGTACCACTATCGCGGCCTGTAGCTATTGCTGTAGTGCAGCAAGTTGTCCATCACCACCTCTTGGGGCCTGAGGAGGTGGACCCTACTATGGTAGAACCTACTGTAATGGGACATATATGCCCACTGGAATGCCTACTGGAGGCAACGGACCAGCTAGGGCCTGGTGTACCTATCTAGGTATAGGCCTAGGACCCTGTACCTGTGGCTATGGAGCCCTACCTCTAACTCGATGTTGCGCATCGGGGCCACCCTCGTCATCTAAATCATCATCATTGGTACCACCTCTGGTGCCATCGTCATCACTAGGTGGCCCCACTAGGGAGGCCTCATGCCTGCATCATATGTTGCCCTCGGAATGGTCAACCTGTGTGGAATCACGCCATGGTACTAGGGTGCATACTCTGTTGTGCACCCTAGATCTCAAACCTGCCTCAAAGGTACCCATGCAATGGGTACCACCTGTGTAAAACTGGCCCAGGCTCTATCAAAGGCTATCTATGGCCCCATGTCAAAATACTCACGTGCCCTCCGTGCATACCACATATCAGGCCCTGGAACATCCTGTGTGGTGCCAAACTATCAGCTAGCATCTATCAACCCTGTAAAACTCCCGCATATAGCTACGGCTACCCATGATAAAATGATCTACTCCAGCTATAGATAGCTCTCGGGCATCCTCGGGCCACTAGAAATGTCGATACGGCCTCCATACCATGGCCGCCTACTGTAGGTCATCGAGCTCTCAACGATAAGGATAAGGATCGACCCCTGTAGGGCCAAACATCATCCCCGACTGGGACCCAACCCATGGTAGATGGCTCCTCTGGAGCCTGAACTCTCAGAGCGCCTAAAGGGTGCCCGATAGCAATGTGATCCCAAGCCCATATCATGAGGAGCCTTACGGACCTACCATCTTCTGATGGTAGTAGGTGATAAGATGTAGATCCCAGTAAAGATGTGCTAGAATGCACTAGCCCCAGCAATAAGTCTCTCCCTATATCAATCCAAGTATCACCCCAAGTAGTCCAAGTGGAAATGAGGAACCGGTCTTGTCAGGGAGTAAAACTCCACTGACAAAGGCCATCATATATACTATGACCCGATCTAGAGAAAGGTCATCAATGCAGCGTGACAATCTCACCATCATCCCGCGATGAGGTATCGTCGGGACTCCGAATAGTTGTGTAATGCATCCATCCAATATTGCTCTATCGCTCACATACTGAATGGGTTGGCCAACAATAGGAATGCGCATGATGTGCCAGACATCCTCCAACGTAATGGTAATCTCCCCTGTAGGTAGCCGAAGCACTGGCTCTCACTGTGCCATCTCTCTGCTATGGCCATGAGAAGGCCATGGTCCAATGTGATCTGGGGCATGTCAGCCACGTAGGCTAACCCTGTGACATAAAGGAGGATATCTAATATCCCCTATCTCCATCCTTGAACTGCACCTCTATCATCTCAAGGTGGCCATATCTCTCCCACATCTGAAGTGCGGGTAATCTATGCTACAAGATCAAAAACAAGTGTTAGGCACTTATCTAATTTCTAGCTATCTTTCTAAGGAAACATAGTCTGCAGAGTCCTTGAACTTACTAATTTCCCTTTTTCTTCTAAGTTCTTCTAATTTTTCTCCTCTATGCACTTTGCTATTTTATTGCTATAAGTGTGTTTCATTTTCTTCTAGATGCATGCGCACCCCTTTCGATGCACGTGCATCCTCCTCGATGCATACGCACCCTAACCAACACGTATGTACCCCCTACCTTTTCTACTTTTCACATGTATACCACATAGGATACCAATGTGCCCAGTGTGACACCTACACGTGCCCCACCCAGCATGCACATGTGCGCGCATCCATTCCCGGTAAAATTCAAAATTTTCCCCGGATTGCCTCTGAGCAGCGCAGCATGTACGTGCGTCCCCATTTTCCCCCTTCGATGGATACACGTGCACGTACACATTTTTCAATGTATACACCCACGCATATCTTATTTTTCGACATGTACGCATGCGCATCCCCATATTTTCGACACGTACACACGCACATGTGTCTTTTCCTACCTACCTACCCTAGAAACGACCTAGAAAAGCATTAAATGTGTAATTTAAGAGAGAAGGGATAGACTACTCATGAAGGGTCCATGCGTGGGGTCTCATTGGTACTCTCAGATCTGGTCTGCTTACCTCCATCTCGTCGGTAACCTCTCCATCGCACTCTAGGCTCTCTCGCTGACACCTCACGGTAAAAAATTGTAAGAGCTCTAGTACAAATGAATTGATCGTGATTGTTTTTACCCCCGGTGGGTATATTAACTCATCACGGTGCCCCTAGGGCATGTTTTCTCCGTTGTGGTCATTCTAATCTTCTTCTACCCACCGTGATAATTATTTTTATTATTAAAATAATTATTTTTATTAATTTTCACACGCTGGGGCACTTTGTGCTACCCTGCGGACACTTCCTCTTAACCCTGGCATTGTTTACGAACCTTACAGGTGTTTTCCTCTATTTTGATTCCTCTTTTTCATCTATCTACCTCCCGTCGTGAACAATAATTATTTAAAATAATTATTATCACCCTGTCTTTCTTTCCATGGGGATACCCTTTTGGCTCTTTTGCGGCCTCGCCTTCCCCATTTGCTTCACGTGCATACTTTTTTAGAAGATCTTTGATCTTTTGAATTCTTCTGACGATCAAAAAAAATTCAAAAAATTGTAAAATTGATTTAGAAATATCAAAAACAAAGTATAAAACTTTGAAAATGAACTAAAATCGGTAACCAACTCATTTTTCAGCTGAAATCTGTGTCTTTTGCATGGCGCTCATCCCATATCCTACTGGCATTTTTCACATGATTTGAAACAATGACTTGTGAATCACCCTGATCTACAATCATTTACAAAAGACCGCTACTTACTTCATCTGTACTCTGGGGCACTATTAGTTGCCTGGTATTATTTCATCATGCACGTTGCTTTTTCATCGGACCCAAGTGTCCTCTGTCATTTCCCTTGCATGTGCATATTTCTTGGGGCATCATTCTTACCCTTGTCATTTATCAGAACATTTGGGACTTCAGCTTGATAACAAAATATTTGTGCAACCTTCTTGAACGTTGTTGGTTTAAGTGTGTGTGATTGTACTTATTTCCCTGTTACATGAGTTTGTTTACTTCTCGTATTACATTGCATGTCTGTATGTTGCACGGAGTTGGAATTTTGGTAATAGATAGTTGTTTTGTATCTTGGATTTTCATGTCACTATACGCTTCTGTTGTATGCTCACATTTTTAATAAGGACCGATGAGGAGGTCTCTAAGCAAAATGATGATTTAAAAATTGAATACATTTGATTTATGGATAGCTCAATATCTATTTTTTGTTTCTCATTCTTCTCCTCTTCACTTCCCTTTCCTCTTTCTTCTCACCTTTTCAAGCGTCGATCAACTTCTTTCATCACCCCATCGACACTCGAGGGGGCATCCTTCATCCTATTAATTTTTCTTCTATCCCTTCAAAAAAATCTTCTCTTTTATATTTGTCTACTTTCTTCGAAGTGATGTAACTTACATCACCTCAAAGAGGGGCAAATGTAGACACCTGTAGTTTGGCCAATGCACTATTATGACTAATATTGTGCTAGTTGTGCTTCTCCCTACAAACCGATGATACACCGCCGGTTCGACCTATCTAACTTTCTTCCTACGACATCCCTTTTGTCGTTTTTCCTCTTGTAAACCATTTAAACAAGCTATAATAGCTTCGTTCTAACTACATTAGCTTCTTACTTTCTTCTAGTCCACTTCTACCACCTTCCCTGGTCTCTCAATCCATTCATTGGATTGATCTGACCCTTCAAAACTCTCTCCAAACCCTAATCACCTCCTAAACATGTTTAACTAAGCTTAAACATGGTTTGTCACTCCCTAAACCTAGTCAAAGTAAGCTTTGACTTGCTAAAAGTGTTTTTTGGAATTTAGTGTTTGTCCCACATGCACTCAAGTTTCCCATTTTCCCAAATGGAAAACTATATATAGGGCTAGACCCCCTCTCTCATTTTCAAGAATTCCTCCTTCTTCCTAAGCATAGATTATAGTATTTTGCATCTAGGTTCTAGATTTCATTTCTAGTTTAGATATTGAGCTATTTACTTCATTTTTTGTATTGCTAATCCAATTTAGAGGGTAAAAGAGAAGAACCATTGGCTCAAAATCCTATAATGGGGAGATCTCTTTCTCTTAATCACTAAAATTGATTGCTTAGGACTTACTAGGTTCATTATTTTAAGCTTTCAAAGAATAGAGGTAGTTTTAATTAGCTTAAATTTGAGTGTTTACTTCATAATGTATGCTAGTTAGAAAATCTTGCTCATTTCTTATCGGATGGTCCACTGATTTGTTGCTTGAAGCCTTTGGGGATTCTTTAGGAATTCTTACCCCAAAATCCATGGCTTTCAACAAATTTTCTTTGAACATAAGGAAAAATAAAAATAATGGTTTACCTTTAAGATTTGAGTGAAGCATGAGCTCTAATGAAATGCACAATGCCAAGCGTGAAAAAATGTAGGTAGAGCTCCAAAGTTATGACCATAGTGTACAAAACAATGGACAACTCTTGAAATTCAACTCAAGTTCAAAAGGAAACCCACAATGTTGAGTTGAGGAAACAAAGAGATCTCAATGCACACCATGGCCATTTTGAGCTTAGTTTTGATAATGGAAAACCACTGAAGGATCCTACTGACTTATAAAGAAACAAGGAAAAGTTGAGGTGAAATAATGATGAGCCCTCTAGAATGGTACACAAGAACATTCGATCCCAACTCAAGGAAACAAGTGTAGAGATCTACTCCCCTCATCCATGGCAGTAAGACATATTTACAACAAAAGCACAACCCAAGATTTTAAATGGAATGGATAGCCTTAGTTAAAGTATCATGAATGGAAGAAAAGAACAAAAATAATAAATAGCTAAAGCCACAGAGGCAAGATCTCAAGCAAAAATGGTGGTCAAGAGCAACATCGGCGAGTCTCCCCATGCAAAGAATCTTCCAGAGTTACCAATGCAAAAGTGAAATGGTATTATGGTTTAAATTATAATTACTTGGGTTATGCAAGTTATCTCAAACC
Organism: Taxus wallichiana var. yunnanensis; assembly: GCA_018340775.1. NCBI lineage: Eukaryota > Viridiplantae > Streptophyta > Pinopsida > Cupressales > Taxaceae > Taxus > Taxus wallichiana. The sequence goes on from CM031240.1 coordinate 127,050,130, forward strand.
ATGGTAGGGTGTAATCATGGTTAGATATTTGTTATAATCATGCATTGACCAAAGTGCCACTAGATGGAGTTTTGCAATGTTTCCAATAGTTCTTATTTTTACATGGGGAAGTTGTTTTCACCATACCTATACAAATTCAAATACCACATAATTAGCCATGAATGCATGCATAAGACAAAGGAGGCATGATGAGTCATAGTAATATTTGCTAATTTAGGATTTATACCTTAATTTTTCCAAAGAGAAGTCAATTAAAGTTAAACAACAAGAAGAAAAATAGGCAAACCCACTTTTAGTCCTTCTACACCTCATACATATTTTAATTTCAATGTTATTATTACATTTTTGTATTTATTTGAGAAAGTAGTCAAATTATGCATTGGAAGTAAAAATAGCTAACATTCGATTTGTCTCAATTAGCTAATTATAGTTAAACTAAAGTTGAAGTGTTATACTTGAAGAGTGAGTTGAGTCAACTATTCTCTTTTTTATATGTACCCTTTCTTTTGAAGCAAAGAGGGATATTGTTATTTTAGGACATGCCTAGCCTATTCCATGTTACCTCTTTGAAAGCAATAAAAGATTGATTTTCCTCCATTGCAACTAATCTGAAGTCTATCACAATAGATGTATGAGTATGTGTGTTGGTGAGTATTTTTTTCCTTTGCATGCTTATGAATCATAAACACCTCCATTAAGTAATTTTGAATCTTTTGTAAATTATTTTAAGTGCATGTTAGTTTATTTACTAGTTTTAGAAGTGGAATATACCTACATCTTCCTCCCATCCTTTATCAACAAAATTTTAATTCCTTTTGGGAAGTGTAGAGGTTAATCAAAAATAGATGAATTAGTGTGTTTAGAAAGTAAATTAGTGTATTTTGTGTAGCCATAAGTCTCCAAACATTGGTGTATCACCCAGTTTACATCTTCACTTTAGGTTTGTGATATTTCTCTCCCTCAACCCCTACAAGAGAACTAGTTTAGGTGATTGAGCGGTGAACTATCCCGCTTTGGAGGTTCTTCTCAACTCCGAACACCCACGCTACTGAGATGATCCCCTTATATCAATAAAAGAGAATGATTTCTTGCACTTCTTCATCCAATATTATCTTCTAAGTGATAACATATTTTGGCATGCCCGATGGGAGGACACAAAGCATATATTTTCATTATATTAACATTCAAATGAAGGGAATTTATTTAAATGGTTGTTCTATAATTTCAATTGCTCTTAATTAAAAATATAATCTGATTTTTCTCGTAGTTATCATCACTCAAGAAAACATAAACACATATTTAAGAGTTGCAATCAGCTAAGAACCATTCACCCAATACCAACTCCTTGATGCGAGACAATTTGGGACAAATATTTATACATATCAAAATTAATACGATGAAGATTGGTTGTTAGTAGGAGGAACTAATTATAGATTTCTTCATGTTCCATGCCTAAAGTGAACACAAGGTCATCATCAAGAGGCATTCCTTATAAATTTGTTTAATTACCTCTTAATTATGCTAGAAGAATGAACTTTAGGAATACTACACATTATAATAGGCTTGGCACTTCCAATATAACTAGGAATTTTTTCATTCAAATTCTCATCTTTCTAATGTCTATAAATCAACCCTTTGTTACCTTCATGGGTGGTAGTCCTTTGTAACTTGGTATTTTTAAAGACATACCAACTGCTTCCTTAAAAAGTCTTCCATAGTTAAGTGGTGAAGATAAAAAAATACCATTAAACATATTATAGATATTTCTACCCTATGTTTTGTCCATAATGTTAATCTGGAAAACATTTCCTTGATATTATTTACTAGAACTTTTAAATGTAAAGACCTGCAATGGTAAAAACATTTTCAAGTAGGAACAATTACTACTTGGTATTTTTCTCGTAGCCTTGTGTAATTAGTTTGAGGATAAATCAGACCATTTATCACTCATAGAGCCTCTTATAACCATTAAAAGAGAACCTCAAGAATTTATGACATAGTTTAACTTGAGATTTACAAGAAATTAGGAAAGTATATTGCAAGATATTAAACCGTCAGCTAAACATGCATTTTTGTACTACTTTTGGGCACTAAATAGATATTTTTGTTATGATTTAGTCAAAGGGTGGTACTACACTTCCTACTACATTTGACATAGCATTAAGAGTAAAAAATCATTATTCAAGATGGAAAATTCACCTCTAGACCTTCTTGACCCATGTTTAAAGAGTTATCTCCTAATCCACCTATTGTAAAACAAGTGCAACCTTCCACAGTTTATCCCAATGAGATATATGAGTTCAAAATATCTTTACAATCCATTGTCAATGAGGTAATGCAGCTTAAAATAAATTAGTTTCAAGCTAATATACCTAATCATCCTCCTTATGGGACCCAATATCAGCCTTATAAGTTATATATCTCCTACTCAAGGTTATAGGACTCATCCATATCAAGGAGCTATTACAACAGAGAAAAACCACTTGCACTGTTGATCCAAATGCCCCTTTGACTTCCATAGCATTAGTTTCAATGCAGCCCCAAAACAACATGATTCTAGATCCTAATCAATAGCCTAATGTTCCAAATACAACATTAGAAATAGTGGCACAAATTCTTATTATGTCATAAATGACTCAAGAGGAAGTGTTATATCAAGCTCAAGATAGTGTATTTCTACCACCACAAGGAGATCCAAATTTTATGCGGTGGAATCCTGATGTAACTATGCTAAATTTGGAAGCTAATGATCATGTGGCACTTAACAAAGAGGTTGGATCTAAGGAAAGAAGTGAGTTTGTTACAGTTGTAACAATATCAAGAAAGAGGGTTATGGATCAGAATACTAGTGATCAAGATGTTGTTCCGGCTCAAGAAAATCATAATGTTAATGCTTGTAAGATTTATTTTTACCTTAATTACAAGAATAGATTATGGTTTCAAAAGTTTAGTTTAAGATAGGGGTTGTTCCATTTGATATTTTTGATCATATCAAGAAATCACGTGTTAGCATGACTATGTCGACTAATTATCCATTCCAAAACAAAAAAAAACTTGTTTTTCAAAGATATTTTAGGCCTTAAAGTATCATCAAAACCAACGAGAAGGTGAATTAAGTACAATTAACATCATTTTGACTAGTGCAGAAAAGTAATTTAAAAATCCAAACCAACAAACAACCAAGGAAGAAAATGTTGTTGTTATTGAGGTAAAACTAACTAAACCACCTCCTTTCTATCTTTCATTGATACTAGGTGGGTATTTGGTACATAATTACATGGTGTATAGTGGGGCAAGTATCACATTGATGCCAAAAATGGTTACAAATAAGTTGGGATTGAAGGATGAACCTAGTGCTAAAGGTGTATTGCAGTGGGATGGTTCCCTAACTAGGAAGATATGCATGATAAATAACTTGAATCTCACCTTTCATGTTTTCCTAGGTGTAATAATTTTGTAGGATGTGATGGTGGTGGATTTTCCATCTTATTTTTCCATATCTCTTTCAAGCTAATTCACCTCTAAGATTAGAGTTTATTATTCATTTAATTTGTCTCATATTATATTCATAACCAAGAATGGAAAAAGGTTGCAATAAACTTTGAATCCTTGTCTAATTTTCACATTGAACCTCATACACCTAACATGGTCAATGCAAATTATGTTATCATTTATGAACATCTAGATGAGATTGAATGTGAAACTCTTCATGCGTTCTTTGTGTATTCCTATTTTTTTATGGATGAAAGGACTAACGAAGTTTATCAAAGCATGATCAATATAGATTTATTGAAGAACAAGACCTTGGTATCCATTGCATTCAAGAAGAAAATGTGAAAAATCTAGCCATGGAGAAGGGAGATCAGCTAGAGGATGGTCTTTGGATATTATTTTTGATGGATCCAAAAATTAGCATGGTTTAAGAGTTGATCTTATACCAATTTCACCAACATATAAGAGGTATTTTTCAGCTGTTAAGTTTTAGTTTGGCTATTCTAAAAATGTATCAAAATATGAGGCACTTATTCATGGCCCAGAGTGGGCAGAAAGAAAGGAAACAAAAATTTATAGGTTTATGGTGATAGTTAGCTGGTTATACATCATCTAAGCGGTTATAATGCTTGCAAAATTCTATTAATGAGGACCTAAAGACATAGAGTTTGGGATATGCTTGAGGATTTCCTATATTTTAATATTCACACCATTCCTACAAATAAAATTAAGCATGTTGATAGACTTACACCCATTGGATCTTAGTTTGACATACCTATAGATATCAAAAATGATAAATAACAACCTCATATCTTAGTTGTGGTGAAGCCATCCATCCCGGATAACAACTCACATTGGCAAGTTTTTGATGATGATGCTCATATAGTGATATTTTTTCAATGATTCTAATTTTTCTTCACAAAATCCAGGAATCTTCAACACAAGTATGCGGATAAAATTGTGTAACTTAATAAAAATAAGATTCCTAAAAGCCTTATAACTATGGAAATAATTTTTAGAGAGAATGATTAAATAAAGAAAGACGGATTTGTTCTAACCACTAGTGAAGATCAACATGAAAGTGTTAGCATTCTTGATGGAAAAAATGTTAACATTTTTAATGTATCTTCAAAATCAGAAAAGGACCCATTTATTGATATATGTAGAGATTATTTCAATGTGTTTGCATGGAAGTATAGGGATTTGAAATTGATTGAACCCTCATTATCCAAAGACACCATTAAATTAGAAGTTTATGTAAAACCAATAAGAAAAAGAAAATACCAATTAATCAAAGTTAGAACCATTGATGAGGAAGAACTTGAAACACTGGTTGAATCATCAATCATCTATCCCATTAAACATTCTACTTTGGTGGCCAACATTTTTCCGGCAAGGAAATAATTAGTCAAATTATATTATGTGTGGTTTTTGTGATTTAAACAAGGCTTCACGTAAGGATCACTATGCTTTTCCATCCATGGAACAAATAGTTTAGCTACTTCATGGTTCAAACAGGTAATATTTTCTTGATGGATATAGTTATTACAACCAAATACTCGTTAAGGAAGAAGAGCAAAGTACAAAAAAATTACAACTAAGTGTTGCACTTATAAATATATAAAAATTCCATTCAGATTGTGTAATACAGGTGCAACATTCCAAATAGCCATGAATATGACATTTCAAGGTATAATTAATAATTTTTTTCTTGATTATTTTGATGACATAACCGTTTATTCCAAGGTTACAAGTGATAACTTGTCTCAGCTCATGTAATTATTTTAACTATGTAGAGAATATTAAATATCACTCAATTCAAATAAGTGTATTTTTTTATTTAGGAAGGAAAGATGCTTGGTCATGTTATTTCGAAGCATAATATGAGTGTTGATCTGAAAGAGTAAGTTCCATTCTTGCATTATGCTTCCCAAAACATAAGAAAGTGTTTTAAAGATTTCTTGGAAAAATCAATTTCATAAGAAGGTATATTGCTGATTTTTCTTCATTATCAAGGCCACTAACCAATATTCTCAAGAAAAATAAATTTTTAACATGGATTATAGGAGTAACCAACTTTGATGCCATTAAGAAAGATATAGCTTCATCTCCTACAATCATCAATCCTGATTTTGTCGAATATTTCATATTGTATGCTTATGCTAATGTTGTTATAATATCAGAAATGTTGACTTAGCACAATAAAGATGGTTTGAAACAACCAATAGTATTTTGAAGTCAAAGCTTTTTGGAGTTTTAAACAAGGTATTCATTTGTTGAAAATCACACAATACCTCCTTCGGCCTTATGGCCACATCAAAAACATAAAAGATAAAATATACGCACACAAATCAATAATCATCCTCATATAGCTAAATCATCATATCAACTAAACAATGTTATCATTTGTCTAAAATTCCAACAACATCTCAATTCTATCTTTTATCAATATCAACAAGATCACAAGATTAGTTCAAATTCTAAATCATACTCAACACGACAAGAATTCTGAATTTCAATAATATATATGCCAACAACACATCATCATCATCATCAATATAAAATGTCTCTCTATGTATCTAAGAATCCACACAATCATACTATGAATCACAATCCATCAATAATCAAAATATCTCTATCATCTAACATCATGCTAAACCAAAATGATACAATAACATCCATGTCTATAGTCAATAGTAATCGAAATCAAAATATAATAAGTGTTGAAGAGGAGTGGAAAATACATGGATTTTTTTTCATATGTTGTAGTTGTAACTACATTGGTAGACATAATACCTCATAGATATGTGTTCTCATGGAAAATATTAATTGTAGACTTTGTACAAAATGGATTTTTTGAAAATGATTTAGAAACTTTCAAGAAAATGCAATTAACAGGTTCAAATCCAAATTTCACATTGTTTGATATTATCCTACCTACATGCCGAGTCATTCCTCCTAATATCTAAGGAATTCAAAACTTTTGAGAGTTTAGAATTCTTGGTATTTCCTAGCACATGCAATTCCTATCCCCTAGTTAATGTTGTCTGTAGTGATTTAGTGATGACGTGCAAATACTGCGACCCTAAATTATCAATGCATATAGTTAGGGCAGACCTTGTTTCATTCCTTATAGAATCATAATGACTCTTTAAAAATTTAGCAATCTCTTGTGGGCGAGGAAAATGTTCTTTCACTCCAATATTAGGAAAACAATTCAATAAATTTATGCAACAAATCAGTATGACTAAAACATTTACCACATCTAAGTTATATATATTATTATCTTATAAATTTATGACAGAAAAATTGGGTTAGCATCCTTGTATATCCAGGAAAATAAAAATGTTTGCATCACAACTCTTGCTTAAATCAATCACTCCTCCACCCCTTACTATTTCTTCACCCTCTATTTGACAAATATGCTCTTCTAATTCTTATTAAGGAAATTGTTTTATGAGAAACAAAAAATATGTCCAACAAAGAGAAAATTAGTTGTATAAGTATTTTGGTAACATCATGCCTTGATAATTTTGTAGGTTTTTTTGTTGTTGCTAGTGAAACTCTTATCAAAATATTTTTATATATTCATTAGCAAAGGTAGTGAGTACTTTAAGAAAAATAACAAAAATGCGTGAAAGAACAAAATTCATAACTCAATATATGTCACTTACACAACACTCAAGAGTCATCCAAAATAAATTAATTCAGCTCGGATACATTTGCAACATCCGCACCATTCCTAAACTATTCAATTCCTTTTATACTTCTATGTTCCTTCAATATCAAATAAATTGCACTCATTGTGTAAAAATTTTACTTTTCCTATTAGAAGAGCATGAAAGTAAAAGAAAAGAAATGCAAAACAAGCACAAAGCATGAATGCAAAGAATTCTATTCAAGAAGTCCACTTCTACATATTTTTCTATGTAACGAAGCTTGATTTCATTAGAATTGTATTATCACCTAGTTTGATCCCGTTACACCCTATAAACCCATCCGTAACAATCATATATTTTATAGTTCTAAAGAAAAAAATGCATCACTACAACATTTAAAACATTAGTATCGCAATATAAATTTATTGAAAAGAAATAATAAGATTTGGATTGATGCCTCAAAGCATATCATAAAAAAATTATATAAGAGAAAAAAGTATTAATGACATCATTAGGAAATAGTTTACTTGATTATTATCATTTCTCCTTATCTCTTTGATGTTGTAGTAATGACCCCTCTTTGACATTGATCTTAATATGTTATTTTCTTACTTTTGATTGGAGGAATGTAATTTGTTATCATATTTGATCACTAGATATTGATAGATGAACATTATTATATTTTCTTAGTGTTTTGATAAACATTATAGATATTTTGATTACGGATATGTGGTGACTCATAGTGTGGATTATATGCATGGATTGACATTTCAGTATTGATGATGATCTAGAGTTACTACCTTCTATATGTACTGACATATTGGATTTTGCTACATAGATTTTGTTAGACGATCTAGCTAGTCTTGTGATCTTATTATTGATTGATGAAATGATAGAATTGAAATATTTTGAAATTGTGAACAATTGGTGAGATTGCTTGATTTTAGTGATGATATAGTTATGTTATTTGATGATGTGAATTGATATGTGTATGTGTGTTTTATTTTTTTATGTTATTGATATGGCCACGAGGCTAGAGAGGTATTGTTTCGATTTTGCAGGAAATTGTAACACAAAAAACAAAAGGGGATAGGAGACCAACAATGAAATAATTTTTAGTATTAGAAACAGGTCACCTTGGCAACTTGTGTTTTTATGTATGTTGTTAATAAATTTCTAGGAGGTCCCCATTAGAGGGGTGGCCTAAAATGTGACCATGGGTAGATGTGTTATTTCCTTTTTCATTTTAATTATTTTGTGAGTATGTGGTTTATTTTTATAATTTGATTCACCTTATTATTTTTAGTTGATGTGCTTTTATTTAAGTTAATTAATCTTGTTAATTATTTTAATTTGGGATGTTACCAAAGGGATATTTAATTTTGGTAGGTTGTCTTATATTTTATTATGGATTTGAAAGGGTTTAATTTGTTTTAGTGTTATGTACTCAACCTTTCTTGTCAAACTCATATTTTCTCTTAAAGGCTATTTTTGGAGGCTTTTGAGACAAGTTAAGATTCTCCCCTTTGTTAAATTCACCTAAAAACTATACCTATGGGGTAAGGGGTAACATTAGGCCACATTATTTGTTTTGGAGGAAATTTTTTTCAAATTATTACACCTTCTTACAAGAGATTTTAATTTTATCCTTTGGAGTACGAATTTTGGTTTGTGCATGTAAGAAGAACTTGTAACATTCTTAGCCACTAATTTATTGAGATTTGGTTCGGTGTTTCACCATTTGATGTGGAGCTGAGGAAAAGTGTTGTGGCATCATACATAGAGCCACATCATTCTCCTCTTCTCTTTTCTATTTATTCAAGTTTACTTGATGGTTTTGGGGTTAGTTGTCTTATTTTCATTCTTGAATTTTTGGAGGAGATAGATTTTGGAGTTCTTGTTTGAAGCTTGGAAGTTTGTTTTGTGCTTTTTCGGACTTGAAAAAGCTGCAACTTGTGCTTGTGGGTTGGATACTATTGCGATAGGAAGGTAGGGACTTCACCTATGCATTTTTATTTCTTATTTATTGTGGAATGGTTGTAAATGAATGGATGTTGTGTATTTTGGTTTTGGGGATAAAATGGCCTTAAGGTTGTGTAGGAGAAATAAAATGGGGATTTATTTAGGGAGGTATATAAGTTTATATTATGAATTTGGAGGGATTTTTGGGTTAGGTTTCCCACCTTGTGATAATAAGAAAGATTTATTATTTATCTTATTATATTTATTAAGGGTGGGATAAAATTTGAGGGAGATATAAGAGAAATTGAGGGAGGGATAAGAGTTTTGTTGTGGTTGTGTGAATGAAGTTTTGGAGGATTTTATGGTGGACAACTACATGTATTGGGAGGAATAAGTAATTCCCCATGTTTCTTCTCTCTCTTGTCTTGGATTATAAGCCTTTATGCTTGTGAAAATTTTATGTTTGTTGTCATTATTATATTGTGCTTGTTTTTTGAATGGTTATTGTGTAAGACTTGTAATTTTTTCATGGTTTCTTCATACCGTTTATTGTTTCATTGTTAGGTCTCAGGGGCCAATGAGTATGATGGATTCTCCTTCTCATTTGGATTATAGGTTGGATGGAGAGTGTTGCATACTCCCTTTTTTTGTGTGATTGGATTTGAAGAAATGGAGGAGTTCAAGTTATCTTCTTGGAAGGAGTTGTTTTGTTGAAGATTAAAGAAAAAGAAATAGTTAGTTTATAAATTTGGCCATGTTGTTTCCACCTTGGAGTGGAAGGCTTGTATACTCTTGTATTTTAAAGGAAGGACTCTTGTAAATTTTATTATCAAGTTATGTTTTTGAAATGGTTGGAAAGAAGGACTTGAAAGTTGTATTTAATTAAAAATGTATTTTCCCTCAAATATGGAAATGAAATCAAGTTGGTTGTACTTTCATCTTATAAAAAAAAAAATTGTGTTTGAATCGAAATATATATGGAAGGTATATGTGTTCTTGTTTGTTGATATGGTTACCATTATTGTTGTGAAAGGAAAATAAACTTGCATTTAATAAATGGTTAAGATCCTTTCTCTCTTTTATAAGTAAATGCATTGTAGTTGAAAAGGAAATCTTGTATTCAAATTTCATACCTTGTTATAAAGGGAAAACTAATATTTTTCATGCGGTTAAATAAAAAGGAAGTAAAATTTTGCACTTATGGATTTTCATTATATTAATGAAAAATTAGAACTCACATTGGATGCATATATATATATATATATATATATATATATATATATATTACTCAATATGTGTCTTTCATATATCATTTATAAACAAAATGTTTTTACATAGTGAACAACATCGTTCAACCAACCGGCCTCTATAGAATATAGACCAAAGCATCGATCTTTGTAGAATTGCAACATTTTAACAAAATCATCCTTTTCTTTAGTTGTGTGATTCTTGTGTGGATAAAATAATAAAACAGAGACTTATAACTATCTTGAAACCTGTAGAAACACATACAAATGTATATATTGAAAAATATATATGTTTACGTGTGACTCTTCACTATGGGTTGCATTTGTAGTAACTAGCACCTGGTAGCATACATAGAACCCCCGAATGGTTAAGCAACTATCTTGGTCACTTGTGAATGGATATTTTATAAAAATATTTTTTTATCAAACCAATAGCTTAAATGATTATATTTTAAAACGAGTGTGGATCCACCAAATAATGATTTTATAAAATATATACATATATATATATATATATATATATATATATACACACACACGCATGTATATATGTATATAGGTGTTTATACTTCTAGATCAAACAATATGGGGTTTTTCCCAAAATAATGAACTCAAAGAATATAAATAACCAAATAGAAAAACCATATTCATGGTGGAATCTCTACAATGAACAAATAAGGAGCATTGTTATAACAAACCCATGAATAAACAAAACTACATAAAGAGAAGAATGGAGGAAGATTTCCCCATTTGTAAACTAGATCCAAAGAAATTTCTCCATGGTTTCACTTCTTGCTTCCATGGCTTCCACTCCTCCAACCTACAAATTAAAATGGAACAAATGAATGAGTTTAGGGTAAAATAATGAATAAGAAGACCCCATAAGGATGTTTAGGGTTCATTTGAAAATATCTAGATCTAAGGGTGCAAAACCATTTAATCTAAGGGTTGAGGATTAACCCTACATATTTCAAGTTGGGTCACTTTATGGGGTTGGGTGTTTTTAATTAAGGTATGGGTATCTAATGAATGGGGCCACTTAATGAATAGGATAAGTTGAGACCTATAGCCTTAGAATTTTAAGGATAAATTAAATAATTGTGAAAGGGGTAACTTAGCTAATGAATCATAAGGGTTAATTAATTGGAATTTAAAATGTTTAGTTAGATAACCTCATGAGGGGCATTATTGATAATTTTTGTGAGAAGTAAGAATTAAACTAATTTAGGAAATATTGACCCAATTGATATTTTAATAAGGTGAGTTAAAAGAAACCCTAGAAAGGGATTTATCCTAAAGTGGCCTTAGTGTAAATTAATAATGTTAATTATTAATTTAATATTTGAAAACTTTGAAAATGTGTGAAATTTATTAAACAAGAGATAATTAAACCTAGTTGATAGTATCTTGTTGCAACCCCCTTTAAACAAAAAAATTGTCTGTATTGTTCCTAATTAAGTATTGAGTTTTGTATTCGGTTTTGTGAATCAAAAGCTGTGGGTGTTACACTTGATATTAGAGTTATGGGTTCCACGCTTGGACCCTTGGGCACACATGGAAACACAAATAGTAAACTTAGCGCAACTCTAACTTAGAACACATGACATTGTGGATAACTGAAAATGTAGAAAAACTTAGAAAACTAAAATGAACCTAGATGATGATGAACTAACTATTAATTGAAATGGGTTTGTTGAAAAGGATTAGAAACTTTCAAGCAAATGCAACTAGCAGGTGTAAATCCAAATTCCATGCACTTTTTCTATATCCTCTCGGCCTTTGTCAAAGTGGGATTTTTTTCCTTTACTCCTTTGTTAGATATTTATCAAGCAATGAATCTGAACTGGAATCTTGAACAAGGTGATTACATTGGAGAATAGTTTTGGTTGGTAATTTTGCCACTAGGTTTTGAGCCAAGTTTAAAACAAGAATTTTAGCTTAAAATGGCTATGTTGGTTGATCTTGGAAACACGTTGCATGCATGTGTGAACATTGATGATGTAAGTAATCATATATTTTGACTAGTTTTAATGAATGATTGGTCTACAAGAGATATACGAGACATGGGATGCTCATTAGGAAATAAATTTGAAACAAGAATCTTACCTTAGATCATCACTCTAGAGGCATTAGAACCTTTCGCTTATAAATATCTAACTCAGGACACCACTTGTATATCGTATCCAAGAAAGGAGAAATAGTCAATGGTTACCTAGAAAAAATGTTGATTTTATCAAAATCAAGAATATTACTAAGGACAAGAAGGCACTTCATGTGGAAGCATTCTTTAGATGCCCAAATAAATTGGGTCTCTTGCAGCATATCCTGAATGTGTAAGCTTCATTTTTTGGTTTGTTTTTATTGTAGCCTCACATGTTGGGGAATGAGAGAGGTCAATACCTCATCAACATGAGTTCCTATTGTAGAATCAAGACAAAATATATCATTATGTGTTTAAGACTGTAATTTAAATTCGTCCTCGTATGGTTGGCACTTTGGGTTAAGCCTTGAGAGAGGGAAATGGTGTAGTAGTGAATAAGAGCGAGAATCCTCCTAGTATCGACTATGATACCTTGATCCACTTCTTTGGACAAATGCATTGGACCTTACAATCTCGAAAACCATTTCGGACATTTTTTTATATTGTGTACATTGTGTTTGTTCGAGAACCACTTTGGCCAATTTGTTGTCCCTCAAGCATGGATTCCTTATCTTGTCTTTTATAATTTTGGTATAATTTAGTTCTTCATTGTAATGTAATAGAAATAAGAAATAATTGGATAAGTGTACTGATTGAGTATTTTACTTAGAATTTTAGATTGAAACAATAAAATTATACATCATTTTACCATTTACATTCTCTTTATCACTCCTCTAGAGCCTATTACCCTGTTTTGCACTTTTAGGAAGCTGTTAAAAATGAAAAGTTGGATTTCATTTTGGCTTCTTATTTTAACCCATAGAATGAAATGTTTCTCCGCAATTTCAAACCTCTAGTATTTTTACTAGACAATTTCCTAGAACCTTCAGTTTGGGGAAAACAATCTTCTTGATAGTTTGGAAAAGGCATTTTGTAGGCCTCGGGTCATTGTTTGACTAGGTCAAACTGGCTCAACTATCGAGGTGACTCAGAAAACTCATCATCATTTGTAACATGTTTTCCAGTTTTCAGCTTTTTTCAACTCTAACATATTCTATATATATAGGAAAACATGTAGGAATCTTCCCATGGAGAATTTAACCATCGAAAGTTATTTTTGGATGAGGGTTCTTAGTCCTTGAGCTAAAATTAGTTGTTAAAACTAGCCTAATTACAATAGGTGGCCCTAGAAAACTATCTTCCAATCGTAAACCATTCATCAGTTCTTAATTCCATCACCTCCTGTGAACTCTTGGTATATCGGTGGACACATAGGAATTCACCCGTCATGAATTTTTTATCGGAAGATAGTTTTTAAATGCACTTTCTTACCTCTCGAGCCAAAGCTGGGCATTTTTGTAATTAGGAGGAAAATGTGAAAGAAAGTCATAGAACCCTTGTCAAGTTAGAAAATCACCGTGGAAAATTTATTAAAATTTGTAAATAATTGTTTGAAACTCTATCTTTTGCCTTGGCATGTGAAATTTGAAGTTTGGGAAAATAGTGTTTCTCTCTCTTCCCTTAGTAAAGAAATGAAATGAAATGAATTGATCATTTTCCCTAACCCTCTCTTATTACGTGTGTATTATTATTATTAAAATGTAAATGGCAAACAAAAATCCTTAATTATGCTAGATCTAGGTGGATTCCATGCCAACGATTTATCGTTTATTTCACGTTCAAAAGGTCTTGTAGGATGCAAGTAATATGACGAAATGACATGGTTTTGATTCATTGTATATTATTGTAATTCATGTTGTTAATGGAAAGAATTTTTTATGTATTTCTTTGTTACAGTAAAGATTTTTTAATTGAAATTTGGAAATATGAATGAGATGCTAGATTTAGGGGTGCTTTGGGAAATGTGCTTGTAATTATAGGTGTTCTTATGATTCAGATTTGCATATGGTAAAAAAAGGGGGTTGGATATATATGTTAAGTGAAATTATAGAGGATAGTTCAACATTTTACAAAGTATTGAAAGGTTTATTAATGAAGTTTTGTAATATTTTTAAGATGCTAGTGTTTAAGGGAAACGTTCATCTAAACATGGGTGTTATTTGATTCCAAAAATTTTACTGTAAAAATTAGATAAATGTGTTAAATGAAATTGAAATTTATAGTTTATAGTGCAATTATAGTATGTAATTGATGATAGTTGGTATGTTGTGTTTCTTACCTTAAAATATAATAAAGAGATCTAAACAAAATAGTCCACCCTAGTTTAAACTTCGTGTATAACTACCATTCTTGTGTGATTCCTTCTAGCATAGAAAAATAAAAACTTAGGAGGAACTAAAACCCTTAAACTCGTTAACACCTTCTAGATTAAATAAATAAGATCACAAGTTTGAGTTTATCATCATATCTTGTATGTTGAGTGACATTTTGGTAAACCCAATAACTAGGAACAACATGGTCAAACATTATCTTGAGTATGTAATTTCCCTCCTAGGTTTGGTAATCGTGTGTGTAGTAAGGAGAATGTCTTCTCCTAGGGTAGTGCTCCTTGGGAAACCAACATTAAACATGGTGTAAAATCCTCTTTGACCAACATACATGTTGAATGATCGAAGATTTCCCACTAACCTTGGAAGTCACCTTCAAGAGTTAGGATCATAGATAAACTCAATACTCAATCTCAATTTTCATTTGGTTTCTATGATGCAATATGAAATATTTATTGTGAAACTCAACAAAATTTTTGTGTACGATTAGTTTTTGCAAATATAACCAATTGATGATATATTTGGAGGAAGGTGAAATTTAGGTCATTCTCATATCATGTTTAAACCATCTTTTTATGAGAAGTGAGACCCATCTTGTGCAAATTCTAATGTAAAAATTAGCCCCCTTAAAATGATAAACTACTCCATATTTCACTCTCACTTTTCCTATTATTTATTGATTGTATGATGTAAAATTATGTGATCATTTCTTAGAGATAAATTCCTCTTGATGCAAAATCATAGCACTCCTTGAATTACGTCAGATCGAGTGGGGAATCCAAGATGCGATTGCGTAACATGGGACCATATTTGAAGATTTGGGACTTGCGGACTTGAGATGGACCTCCAAAGAAAGATGACTTCTTCTTCCTAATCCTAATGCTAAACTACTTCTAAGAAAGTGAATTCAACTATCTACTACTAATCTAACAATGCCAAGGAGACATGGAGAGAGCGAGCATGAAATAAACAAATACTACACTATATAGGTGATAGCAATAAGAAAAGGTGGTGTTGGTCACAATCACGGTTGCTCGAAATGGAGAGAGGTGAGCAATGGAGAGGATTGACAAGATGCACCATAGACCAGAGATGAAGTTAACACAGAACACCACATCGACCCATTAAACACAGCTCCCAAAATCTATAATAGTCATGAAGTATGCACACAGTATACCGTAGGAAGATGAGAGGCAAGAAGAGACAGTAAAATAAGGAAGGATGGACAAAATGCATCACAAAACAGATTTTATTGCTCCATGAGTTCACATAGTACATCATCACTGGGCAAGAGGTAAGAAAATTCCATTACAAAGCCAAGAGAGGAGGCTTAAGCTCCATATTCAACCCGTGGGGAGAAAGAGAGAGGGGGTAGAAGAGAAACAATAAACAACCTTTTGAAATATGTATCTAGTTTATAATATATAGAAGAATAAGAGGAGAGAGGGAAAATTTGAATCCTTCTTCAACCACCCCTATAATGCATTGAATCCACCTTCTCCAACCACTCCATAAAGCATTGAAATATGCCTATAACAACGATGGGTGTCCATGTGTTGTTCCTTGCATGGAAATAAAGGATTCCATTCTTCATTATTGCAATAGATGAGAGACTTGACAAACTTGAAAATGGTGGACCAGATCATTAATGGTGGCAGGTGAGTAGTAGGCACCGGGAGATTTCCAAAATGTCCTTTACTACTTAAAACCAAGCTCCTTGTCAAAAGTTATGGCTTCTTGAAGGTCAGGGGTCGGAGTGTTTAACTCGGGCTCGCAATATGTGAATGAGTATACCCATACAGGGTCCACGTGGCAGCCCCGCGCATGTTGAAGATTCAGCCCCCTCTTCTCACTCTTGAAGTTACGTTGGACTAACACATGGTGGCTTCATGAGATCCTCTGTGTTCTACCTAAGTCCCTCCTGTTGGCAAAGACACTCTGCCTAACCCGAGACATGTGGAGAGCTGGTGCATGTTTGGGGACTGCTATTGGATTCACCTCTTGTGAGTGCCAAAGAGACATGTGGCTCCTTCGTGGCCTGCTGCTCTATTTTTTTCTATTTTGGCTAAGTCCCTTTTGTTTGGTGGGGCCATATGTCTGACCCTAGACACATGGAGGCTCAACGCACATTTGGGACTTGCCTTCAAATTTTTCCTTTGAAGTTACGCCGGGAGGAAATGTGGAAGCTTTCATCGCGCAAAGTGTCCCAAGCTTGGAATTTTCAACAACTGGTGTCCCCTTTTTTGGACCTGGGACATGTGGAGAGTTGGCGCTAGTTCAAGGTCTTTCTTTAGGCCACGCATTTGAAGATGTACTAATGAGACAAGTGGTGCCATCCACTTGCCTAAGACTTTTCAAATTCCAGCTATAGCTTTGGACACGGGACACGTGGAGGTTCGGTTCTTGTTGGGGACCACATTTTGGGCTTGACCTTTGGAGATGTGTGAATGAGACATGTCGCATCATCTCTTGGCCATTCTACACTTAGCCATTTTAATGGCCAGCTCTGCCCGCCTTTTGAATCTGACCACATGGCGAGCCCGCGCTCATTTGGGAACCCACTATTGATTCTTCTTTTGAAGTTGCACTGAGTTGAAACGTGGAACCTTCTATGAGTCCTTTGACTTGCGCTACATCCAATGAAAATTTTTGAGACTTTAGACACATTGAGGGTTTGCACTCGGTTGGGAGTCTCTATTTTTTCCGTACCTTTGGAATTGCAAGGAGGCTGACATATGATACCTTCCGCGAGTCCTTTGACTTTTGCTATGGCTCGTTGTAACTTTCGAGACCGTAGAGACATTGAGGGTTTGCACTCACTTGGGAGTCTCTGTTTTTCTGTACCTTTTTGGAATTGCGCAGAGCTGACACATGGCACCTTCCATGAGTCCGTTACTTTCCCCCATGTCGATTTGTATGCGAATTCCAAAAACTTCGAGCCATTTCTTCAATATTTTCCTATGAGCCTCTAGCCTCCTTTGATGTTGTTTGATCCTCCATTGTCGAGCCCACTTGCCTCTCGAATTTGGGATCGATTGTGAGCCTCCTGAGTGAAACGACCCTTATATTTTCTTCTATGTAGGGTTGTGTTTGATCAATTTTACCTAGGGGAAAAATTGGGATAACAGTTTGGGGACTCATGGGGACATATTCCTACTAGATGAAGAGACCAATATCTTTGTAAGTATCCATTGAGCATGGATTCATGAATGGGATCCTGGCACGATCTTGTCCCTGAACCGTGAGTCTAGTTGCTTTCCCTTGGTGACCATGAACCTGCCCCGCTATCCGCACTCTCAATTTTTTCAAGAAATTATTGAAGATGAGGTTCTAAGAGTAGAAAATTGTATTGACTTGGGGCTTTCACCTGTTGTAGAGATACCACTACAACATTCACCTTGGACGCGCATCAATCTATACAATGATACAACCTTGGAGAAACAAAACACCACAACATCTCTATGTACAAAACTAAAGATCATACACACCCCAAGTGGGTTATGCAGAGTGTGTGAAAGCACTTCTTTTTCTGAAAGCAAACCTACCTACTCTATAATAACCGGAAGGATAGGGGACTAAAATAAATCCTACAACTGGCAGGGAGAATTAGCTCCCCTTCCTCACAAATTATGACCATTTAGTTGATTTAGCTCTAAACATGGTCGGAAATGAGAGTAAAAAACCACCTCGCATATGGTGTTTCACCCTCCTCAAAGTGTTAAGAAATAGAATGTACACCTCTTGGAGTTGTTCTGCGCTTGGATCTTGGAGGCGTTGTTGCTGACCTTTGGTTCTTTGTAGTTCAACCTCAAGCTCTCAAATGATCATGAATGGCAGAAATTCTCTTAGCTCCAATGAAACCAAGTACCTGATTGGGCACAATCTAGTCCCTTAAATGTGCCCATTGCTTTGATTTCAACTCCATGGATGGAGTCTTCTTGCGGACCTTCCTAGGTGAGTGATGTGATACAGATGGAATCCTCATGCTCTTTACCTTCCTCCATCATGGATTCATCAATCAAATCAGGTCCTTCAAACGAAAGCAAAAATTATTTGATAATGCTTTTTTCATCAAGTGGCCTCAACTCTGATTTGATCTCTTCCAAGATGGGAATGAATTCATGATTGCACAACTTCATGAAATGGAATTAGATTAAATATGTGGAAAGATGAATGAGTGAAAATGGATGGGAGAAGTTTTACAACTCAGAGGATGGGTTTTTGACCAAATGGAGTCGTCAGATGTACTTGAAAGTGTCTCCAAAGGTTGTAATCTTCACAAAGAGCACATCAAACTTGATGAAGTGAAGTGGTAAGGTGCTTCAAACCTGTCCCACCGGGTGTGCCAAAATTGTTGATGTGGTCACATGGTGGCTTAATATTTTCTATTTGATAATGAGACACCTTGGAAAGATGAAAAAAATCTAACCTCAATCTCCCTCTAGGCGTGCAAAAACTATTGATGTGGTCACATGGTGGCTTAAGACTTTCTATTTCATAATAGACACCTTGGAAAGATGAGAAAAATCTAACCTAAATGTCCCATTAAGCATGGCAAAACTGTTGATGCAAAATCACAACACCCCCAAATGGCCTCAGATTTGATTGGGGCATCTGGTGTGATTGCATAACATGAGACCATCTCTCAAGTTATGGGACTTGCAGAATTTAGATGGACCTCTAGAGAAATTTGGATTCTTCTTCCTAATCCTAATGCTAAACTACTTCTAAGAAAGGAAACTCAATTATCTAATCCTAATATAACAATGCCAAGGAGACAGAGAGAGAGCATGAAATAAAGAAATCATACACTACAAAGGTGCTAGCATGAAGAAAAGGGGGTGTTGGTCACAATATCAACTACCTAAAATGTAGAGAGGTGAGAAATGGAGAGGATGGACAAGATGTAGCAAATACCATAGATGAAGTTCACATGGAACACAACTTCAACCCATTAAATACAACTCCTAAAACCTACAATAGACATATGAAGTATGCACAAGTATACCTACTAATGATGAGAGACAAGAAGATACAATAAAATAAGGATGGACCAAGTTCATCACAAAATAGATTTTATTGCTCCATGAGTTCACACAGTACATCATCAGTGGGAAAGAGGCAAGAAAATGCCATTACAGAGCCAAGAGAGGAGGCTTAAGCTCCATATTCAACCCAAGGGGAGAAAGAGAGAGGGGGAAAAGAGAAACAATGACCAAACTTTTGAAATATGCCCCTCCTTTATAATATATAGAAGAATAAGAGAAGGAGAGAGAAAATTTGAATCCTTCTTCAACCACCCCTGCAATGCATTGAATCCACCTACTCCAACCACTCTAAAGAGCATTGAAATCTTACTATAACAATGATGTGCTTCACTGCAAGACCCATGCCTCCATATGTTGTTCCTTCATGGGCAAGAAAGGAGTTCATTCTAGGTGAGAGACTTGAAAGCCTCGAAAATGGCAGACTAGATCATTAATAGTGGCAGGTGAGTAGCAGGCATCGGGAGCTTTCCAAAACATCCTTTCCCACTCAAAACAAAACTCCCGAGTTAAAATTTATGGCTTCTTGAAGGTCAAGGGTCGAGCGTTTAATGTGGGTTCATAATATGCGAAGGCATTTTCTTCTATAGGGTCCACTGTAAGCCCCATGCATGTTAGAAGATTCATTCCCCTCTTCTCACTCTTGAAGTTACGTCAAAATGACACATGATGGCTTCCATGGGATCCTCTATGTTCTACCTAAGTCCCTCCTATTGGCGGAGACACTCTACCTAACCTAAGACACATGGAGAGCTGGCGCATGTTTGGGGACCGCTTTTGGATTCTCCTCTTGAAAGAGCACCAAAGAGACATGTGGCTCCTTCCGTGGCCTTTCTCTATTTCTTTTGTGTTTTTTATAAGTCCCTTTTGTTTGGTGGGGCCATATGTTTGACCCTAGACACGTGGAGGCTGAGCACACATTTGGGACCTTCCTCCAGATTTTGCCTTTGAAGTTGCACCGAAATGACATGTGGAGGCTTCTACCGGCCTGTCTCGAGCTTGGACTTTTCAACATTTGGTGTCCTCTTTTTAGACCTAGGATGCATGGATGGCTAGTGCTAGTTCGGTGGTCTTTCTTTGGGCTGAACCTTTGAAAATCCAATGATGACACATGTGACACCGTTCACTATCCTGCTCTATCGACTTTTCAAGCTGGGGACCACCTTTGGGCTCTATCTTTAAGACCACCAGGACATGTGGACTATGGTTGGCGCTCATTTGGGGACCACCTTTTGAAGGATTTACCTTTGATATGTATGGCCATTGTGAATGATACACATGGTGCCATCTGCTATCCCTTTTATACTTATCTGCTTTTTCAATGACTGGCTCTACTCACCTTTTGACTATGACTCGCATGTGGCAAGCTCTGTGCTCATTTGGGAACCCACTCTTGATTCTTCTTTTGAAGCTACGTCGAGATGACAAGTGGCACCTTCCATGAGTCCTTTGACTTTCGGTATGGCCATTGTGAATTTTTTTGAGACTTTCGACATGTGGAGGATACACTTCGCTTGCGTGTGGAATCTTCATTTTTGTAGCACCTTTTTTGAATTCATGGGAAACGGGTGACACATGGCACCTTTTGCGAGTTCATTGCTTTTCCTCGAGTCGACCTTCGCATACGAAGTCCAAAAACTTCAAACCCTTTCTTCAATCTTCTCTTGTGAGCATATGGACTCGTTTGATGTTGTTTGATCCTCCATTACCGCACATTTTGGCGCCAAACTGCCCCTCACGTAATTGGGATCGATTATACTATTTATTTTTATATTTTAGCCAATTTGGATTAAAATGACCCTTAGATTTTCTTCATTGCAGGATCGTGTTTGATCAATTTTTCCTAGGGGGAAAAATTGGGATAATACTTCCCTTAGACATGGACTAGTGGTCTCATTTAGGATTTAAATTCCTGTATGAATAAAATTAAGAAAAAGGTTACACAATTCAGAAAAAACATCCATATGAGCTTAGTCATGGAAAAGGCTCTTAAGTTGGAAGAAAACAATACTTAGGAAACCTAATCTAGAAACAAAGTAAGGAAGTATGTTGTCATGTTAAGTTCCTTTGAATCCTTAACTTATTATCAGAACATAACTATAGTATGTCAAGTTTTCATGTTGTCATGTTAAGTTCCTTTGAATCCTAAGTGATATCCTGTAGTGTCATGTGTCTTTAATGTAAGTCAACAAAAAATATTCCAGTATTTTTTTACTATTGTAATTGTGTGTGTAAAATGTGGGCATTACAAGTTTCATCAATGAAATTCACAAAGGCCATCTATTAGATATCTTCACTAAATCATTGACTTTAGAAAAACTCTAAGATAGTTCACAAGCATAACAAGTTATCTACAGCTGAAGAAAATGCATCTACAATGAGGTCTTTTGAGGGAAAAATAATAACTAGGTACATTTTCTTTTCTATCTTTCATTCAAAGCTTCTAGGACAAGTAGTATGTTTGAAAATAAAATTACATTATTACTTAAGATCGAATAAAGCTCAATGCTTTTCTATCATGAAAGGATAGATACACAAGCTGAGTTTAATAATGCAACAAGTACTATTGTTTAAGAGGGAAAAGTATTTTGTTACTTGTATCCAATAAGGTTGTAACAGAAATCTTAGAGTGATCCTTACATTGAAAACAAAGTCTAGTTCTATAATGAAATATGAAAGTACATCTGAAGCATCCATCTTTATAAAACAATCAAGAATTTCAATATTACACTGGATATTAATACCACAGTTATATTCAATGTTACAAAATCAATCAAGCTTCAGCTACAGGTGCATCCAAAATATAAAAGATACAATAACCAAAAAAGCATTACAATTTCATAATGCAAGATGAGATTTAGGAAGCTACTCTCAGCAAATGAGTTCATAAGAGAGAATGAAGCATCAAAATGACTGTTACATCCATATATCAAATCTCAAAAGCGATACAAAGAAAAAGACACCCAGAATGTAAGGTAGAAAATTACAACTAAGTGAGCTCAAAAAAATAAAAGTACGTATGCCGAGTTTCAAAGGTAGGAATCTTTTAAAAATAGAACACGGCCGAGATTTTGTAACAACACAGGTCAAGTAATAGATCACTGTGATGTAGAAAATACAAGCTAGATAAAGATATACAACTTTGGACAAAAATAAACCCAGTTCAAATGCAAACATAGTACCAGAGCTTCAACGGAAGCAGTAGTGATGGCAAGAATATGCATACATAAAAAATCACCATAACAAATTTTCTATTTTACGAATACCCACATCAACCAACGTTTAGATCTATTCATTTTCGAACAAAAGGAATAGTTTGCATAAAGAAGAATCATAATTTGACATTTCAAAGCTTACCAGTTTCAGGATACAGCCAAGAAACCCTTCAAAGATCAAGTCTAGACTGAGAAGAACGATATTTAGAATCATTTTCAAACTTAGAAGATGTCAAAGTGCCAAAGATAACAAGAAACCATAAGGGTTTTCACAACAAGCAAGACGTAATATAAAATATTGAAAAAAAGAGTAAAGGAAGCATCAGTTACATTTGTAAAACAAAAGGTTCACCTTCTACAACAACGGAGGCTATTACAGCTTCTGCAGGTTCCTTTCGATAGGAAAAAAATAAAAAAACAGATGTTTCCAGAGCTTCTGAACCTGTACCCATGCAAAGAAGGAACGACCAAGCCATAAATATCAAATAATAACAAAGTATGAATGCTTAGAAGACTCCAAAATAGAGCTCAAACTTCCAATAATGGCAGCTGAGTAAAAATTTCACCAGAGCTTTGCCAACTCCCTCAAGCTCGTGAAGCATTAAAAATGATTAGGGTTTCCAATGTTTTTTCTCCCCTAACTCGACCAACAAGTTCACTAACTCAACAAGTCTAAAATATTACACACACGGACACCAAAGAAAAACCCTAAAGTAACCCAGGGTATTATTTGCACTGCAACATCATGATGGGCCAAGCCATCGTGGAGAGGGGACTGAACTAATCAAATGAATGAATAATATTTTCTAACCTTAGTCCATCATGGTAGTCAAAAGGGTCGAGCAATGATTTAAATTTTTTACCCTAGCAAAAACCATAGTACATGACATATAATGATCAAAGGTTAGTTGTGTGATACTCGAAGCCTTTGCATGGGTCAAATCCCCCTTCACATTGAGAAAAATAATTTTCCAATCTTTTACTATTACCTTATGTTTTGTCATAAAATCATAGTAATTATTATCTTATGCATGTGAACAGAAAAGAGACATAATCACATTTTCATACATAGGTGGCACTTGAAGACAAAAGGATAAATATCACATCAAAGAAGAAGACAAATTATTTGCATGTAATTAATGACTTGCTGATGTGTCACACTAGATTGGAAGTGTGAATATCACTAATCTCTGTTATCACCGAATCAAAGCACCCTTATGTTTCTACAAGTGCATATACTTGAGTTCACGGTGTGATCGGATAACATGGGTACTATCTCCAAGTTGTCAGGATTTGCTCCTTGAGATAGACCTCCGAGAGAAAGTTGGTTCTTGCTCCTAAACTACCGCCACAATCTACTCTAATGTAGACAAAACTATCATTCCTAATCTAACTTTCCAAGGGACTAAGGAGGAGAATGCATGAAAACGAAAGCCTACAAAAAGAAGTGATACACCGAAAAGAAGGGTGTGAAAGTAGTCTTCCAATGTGTGAAAACTAGGAGTAAAGTGCATACTAGAAGGGGTGATACTTGATTCTCCACAATTTAAAAAAGCATTCACAACAATTTTTCATACATGCACAATAATAATAGATCCTTGCAAGCATATAAAGACAAACACACTCTTGTTGTAATCAAGGTTGAAGGGGCAAGAAAAATGCAAGAAAACACAGCAGGGGAAGATGCATCCACAAATTTATATTTAATTGCTTCATGATATGCACAGTTCAATTTGTTACAAGATAAGGGCCTGGATCACCATGCAAGGAGTCCACAACAAGGGCCTACTGACACATTGGCTTCACAAAGAAATTTTGGTAGAGCTTTGCTACAAAAACTACCTCCTTTTACAATGAGCCCAACACTCCAATTTATAGAAAAATAAGAAGAGAGAGAGAAGGGAAAATGGAAATCCCAAAATCTATCCTTCAACCACTTGTAAGAGGCACTAAATGGAGTGAAATGATTGTATGTTACTTGAAAAAGGATCCCCATACTGTCCCAGGTGCTGCAGCAGAGAAAGAATGATGACCATGCCTCTTAATTGCACTCCCAACTACCAAATAAAACACTGTCATGAACCTGGCCACATTTAATGAAAAATCACCATCAATTTCTCATCAAATCTAGAATTTCTTGATTTTTGTATGTTTGGCTCAGAGCTACAATTCGAACGGTAACACTTTTGTGTAATTTCATTGAGAAATGCAAAAGTTATGGCCTTTTTAGTGCGAACAACTATTTTGGGTCTAGCAGCCATTTTACTGTCATTTGTGGAATGAGCATTAACCAAATATGTTTATTTTATTTAAATATATATAAATTCATTAAAATTAAGAAATCTTATTTTTGTGACGTAGAGGATGTCATGCTCATTTCAAAAAGTCCAATTTTGTGAAAATCGGAGATCAAAGTCAAAGGTTATGGCTATATGAAGTTTCGGGAGTCAAACATTGACTTTTCCTTTGAGTTGTGTGTATTGCGGAAAAATTAGCTCCACGTGTCTGGATGTCCCGGAAACATTCTTCCACATCAGCCGATTTGGGATTCCTTATCCCCTTTTGCGCTCTTTTCACCCTTTCACGTCCCACGCGTCCCGTGCGTACTTTTGTCCCTCTTGTCCGGATAAAAATCTCCACACCACCCGCATGATTGACTTACTTGTGGCAAATTCGTCAATTTTGTCCCACGCGTACTTTCCTCCCAGCTGTCCCAACTATTCCATGCAGACAAAAAACTTCCACTTTTGGTGATTTTTTCACTTATGCGGCCATTTCGAGTTTGTGCGTCGTGCGGCGTCCCGACGCCCCAACTGCCCCATGGACCCTGCGAAAAAAAGTTCCAAATTTGCTGATTCCTTTTTATTTTGGCCGTGAACTTGGTACGATGAACCTTGGTACAATCTACACTGGTACGACCTACAACCTTCAGACCCACAATGCATTAAAACAAGCCCGCGACTTCATTTTTTGCATTTTTTCAATTTTTTCTAACTCGTTGGGATTTTTCCTTGGATGGGAGAGTTAGAGAGAAGCGAAAGGGGCCCAAAAACATGATTTTGGGCATTGAATCAATCTACTTACTCGGGACTGAAGAATCTGATGCATGTTATCAAAATTTACCTTGAGGGGTGAATTTTGGATAACAATTCATTTTTCATATTATAATTTCATAGCACTCAGTAAGATATTTTTCATCTATTTTGTAATCACATAAGTGTATTTATGTGCCTTTCGAATGCGAATTAATTAAACAAAGTATGAAGTGAATATTTTCGGTTCTTACATATTTAATCAAGTGTTTGGTACAGGATAAGTCTCACACAAAATTTTGTGTATCAACTTTATTGATTTTAGTTTTACTTTCCTTTAACCTCAACTCTTTAAAATACAAATTTTCAAGTGATTCATCAAAGGGAACCAACCCTTTCTGGAGGTTTCCCTCATTCCAAGACACCCACAACTCAGAGGGAATCCCATTGTACTAGCCAAAGTCAAAATTTATATTGTCATCAAGGAGTACTTTGGAATGATAAGATTTTTTTGGCACAACTGTTGGATAGTGAATTCAATTTTTCATAGTTTTTCCAGGTTTGACTTGTGCTTGTTAAAATTTCAGCCTTTCGAAGGTAATTTTCTATACATTTTTTTAAAAAAATTGGCCCAAACAACATATTTTCATTTTCTCAGACTTATTTTTAACATTTTTCCATTAGGTCATGCAATCATGACATTATTTTCTCGAGTGGGATTCCCACTTACAAGAGCTGAAAATCCATTCTGCCTCCATTTTTTCAATATCCTACACCAGATTAGTACCACAATCCTTATTACAACCCATATCCCTATGCTCCAAATTTTTCTGATCAATATGGCCACCCTTATAGCTAGTATGTTGTTCAATACTAGGGATATTTTCCAAGTCATGCGAGATAATGTAGGAGATGAGAAACGCTACACATATTTTAGAGGTAGTTTCGAATAGAGAAAGATTTTTAAAGTGATGTTCATTTATAAGAGCAAATGTGGCAGGATACGAACGAGGAAGCGTAGATTTTAGAAGCTAAATATCATATTACAGATCATCCCTATCAATGGGGAGGTCCTCTACCCGTTTGTTTAGCCCACAACAAAAGTTTGAGGTATTGTTATGGTGAAATCATAGCACGTACCAAATTTCCCAGTTTGAGATGGAGCATTCGGTGTGATTGCATAACATGGAGCTATCCTGACTGTGGGACATTGCAAAATGGGATAGGTCTCTAGAGAAGGAGGATTATTGCTCCTAACCTACCTGCCACTAACTACTCCTAATGTAGGAAAAACTACTAACTAATCCTAATCTAATGCTTCCAAGGGAACATGGAAAGAAGAATTACATGAAATAAACCTACACTACGAGTGGTGATACATAAAGAAAGGAGTTTTGATCACTTCCCCAGCCGTGAAAAATGGATAAAGGGTGGACCTTGGGGAGGTTGGACAGATGTAACACGAACCAAAAATCACACCAATGCACTAAGGGGAGGTTGGAGCACTGCAACAAAATCCCAAAATGTAAACAATCTTCATTACTATAAGCACAATACACCAAAATCTACAAATGAATATGAAATATAGATAGAACACCCTGCTACAATGAGAGGTAAGAGAGAAACAAAAATCATGCAAAGGTGAAGATAACTAACAGAGAACATAATTTTTATGGGTCATGAAATATAAATAGTACATTACATGTGGGAGAGAGGCATGAAGCCATTATAGAGTTTGGAGGAAGGCCTAAAGCCCCAAGAAGAATGGGGTGCATGGGAGAAAAAATCATCAACCTTTTGCACATGCAAACCCCTTACATTTTATAGAGGAAGAAATGAGGATAGAGAGGGAAGAAAATATGAAAATGCACTCCAATATCCTGTAAAATCCATCATTTTCCTTGTGAGAGTGATGGGTGAGTGTACAAATACCATACTCCATTATACCTTACTTGTTGGGGAAAAAAAAAATCCCATACCTCATCATTTTGGGTAGGTGAGAAATTTGGAACCATATCTCTAGTATGGCAGACTATATTTCCCTATTTTGGAATACTTAACCTCACTAAAATTAGAAAAACTAATTATTGTTATACGAGAGGACACTTAGAGCTCTCAATAAAAATTTATGGACATTTTAAGATGAAGGTGTGATACCATAATAAATCCAAGTAGTTGATGTGCCTCTTCGGACTCGACCCTATGTCACACCTTCTAAAATCCAAAATTTTAGACTTTCGAGATTCTTAGCTTTGGGCATTTTGACTTCGGAGGTTGACGTTATTATTCATTTAGCTGACTTTGTGAAACCTCTAAAATGCAAAAACCTCGAAGTCTAAAATTTGAACTTTTGGTTTCTTTCTTAAAGTTGTTATTTTAGTGCACTGGGATTCAATTTTTAGAAATGTTGAAACCCGAAGTCCAAAATTTGAACTGTAGATTTCAGACCTTTGCATTTTTAGGGATTTCAGGATTTGGACATTCAGATGTTTAGAAGTTCAGGTTTTGTGGTTTTGGTTATTGTTCACCTATATGGGTTGGTGAAACATCTCAATGTCTACCCCCTATGCTGTCAAATCATATTTGGAAGCCCATTCCTTTATCAAAAATTTCCAAGATGTAGTTAACACTTAGCTCACCCATCCTCCTTCATCCGTAAGCCTTATTCAAGAAGGTGACAATCAAAAAATAAGTCGGGAGCGTGTAGCCAATTAAAGAAAATAGTAGGATGGAATTTATGGAAAATTTACATATTTGGACTATAAAATTTGAGTTCAACTAGCTTCCATGCAATTGAAAGAAAAATGCAAGAAAGAGGTCCGGATGCCCAAGAAACAAAAAGATTCGAATAAGGAAACCGAGGTTAGAAAAGATCTTCATCTATCTCTAGAGATGAAAGGTATTAATAATGTTTGAATTAAGTATTCACATGATTCAAAGCTTCAAATTAGAAATTTTTAGGTTGCATCATCTTCTTGTATAGAAAATAATCTAATTTTAGTTGTTGATTTACATGTTGCTAGTTTAAATACTACTAATTTTGAGAATGAATATCTGCTAACAATGTATGAAAGGTTTCCCATAAGTGGTCATGAAACTGATTTGAAAGAATGTAGCTCCCAAATCCAATCTAAAGAAAGATCACAGATTTAGAGTTGCTTCATGATAAGAAACAAGAGGATTTCACCCTCTCTTCTTTCTAGGTGATGGAGGATTCAAGTACGTGTGAGGATGACATTGAGATTGACACTCCTAAGGAAGAAGTTGAAGATTTTTGCAAAAAACCCAAAGAGAACAACGGTTTTGTGAATTGGATGAACTTCCACATTACATTGGGAAATAAAATTTAGACAATGCTTGCATGTTTGGCCTTGATCAAGAACCAAGGGTTGACACACCCATTTGGAAAATTTAGAGCTAAGGATGTCACAATATGAAAATTTAAAATTGTAGTGGAGCATGCAGAAGTTAATCAACAGCTTAAAAAAGGGCATGGGAAGAAATTAAAGGATAAATTTATGAAGGAAGGTCAACATCAAATTGAAACAATTAATGCTTCAAAGGTACTCACATACCCAATTGGGGAGAAAAAAAACTCTTGTAGCCTAAAAATCAACTTGGAGTTGGAAGAAGATGCGGGTTTAGAATGGCAGGAGTGTTTTCAACTCCTTGATGAGGTTCAAATTCTTTGTAGGCATGTTAATACATCTGATGAGATTATTAGCTCAAGGAACAATGGGAATGAATAGGTTTGGGATGATTTTTATCATAGTTTATCTCCCAAAGACCGTGATGAAGATTGGGAGCAATATATGCAGCTCTTAGATGAATTGGAAGGACTTGTAGGTGAAGAGAAGAAGGATGATAGCTCCCAGTTTTCATGAAGCATCAAGACTTCCATCTTGTACCATAGTTTGAGTGGGTGTTCATTAGAGATATGTTCATCCAAGACAACAAAAATTTTAGCGTGCTTATGAAAACCATAAGCATGGGTTGTGGGACAACGAGGAGTTTGCTTCCTTTCTTACTTCCTCATGGAGATGAAATAACAAATTTCCCTTTTGACCCAAGAGGATGAGTAAGGTGGAGTTTGGTTAGTATGTAATTGTTTTTGCTTTCAATAAATGATTGTTAACCTAATTGGTAGGTCTGGTAAGAGTTTTACATCATCCAAGTTCCTTGTGCACATATTGCGGTATCTTCCTACTTTCCATAATGGTTGTGATTATAGAGGTTTTGTTTTCCCTTTGGTGTATTTTTCCTTAGGTTTCCGTTTATTTTTTCTATTTTCCGATTGGGATTATTAGTTTGATCAAGGCGTGCAACATTTGACATGCATGTCTAGGTTATGGTACTAGTTTTCAATTAGTATTAATGGTTGACATAACCATTTCTATAGGTTCTTACAGGTTGGTAGACAACCTAATCCACAAATTCTCCAATATGTAATCATGGTGGAGGTGTACAAAAATATTCAGGATGATCAATTTGAATGGATGATTGGGAAAGACACGGAAAATAAACAAGTAGGAATCAAGATTCCATGATCACTTTACCTCATTTAGGAGGTCCTTCCAATTGTCATATTTTATAAGATCATACATCATCCCTTGAATACTGCTACAAGGTCCTAGTGGAGACAAGAAGGGCATCATATATTTGAAACTAACATGGTGGAACAACAAGAATTGGGATTGCATATGTTTAAATTCTGAAGTGTACGGAACAAGGTTGTAGTTGTAAAAGGATGATCATTCATTCACTCATTAAGTTTTAGTTTTAAAAAATTATAAAAGGCACAAGCAATTAAAGTTAATGCCTTTCAATTATATGTAGTTGTATTAGTTAGTTGAGTTTGGTGTTCATTTAATTTCACAAATGAAAACAAATATAAAATAGGAAGTGAACAACTAATTGTATAAAACAACTATGTATATTCATAGGGATATATATACAAGTCTACCCATACAAGCCATGGGATATGAATATCTAAGAAAAGAATGTAGATAAATTTAAAACTACTAATGTAAGGAAGAAAAGGGGACCCATCATTTCTGAGAGATAAATCACATTCCTTATAAGATGCTGCTCAAAATGACTCTAGGATGGTACACTTGTATACTATTATCCAATTTTGCCCCTCAAGTAAAATTGTACAAATAATACCTCACATAGAAAAAATAGAAGGATCGTTTCGGCCATGGGAGCTCACATTTCAGGGTTGCGATGAGTGAATTGAAGTGACATAGAAGCATTTAGAATTGGTGGGAATAAATTCTAGATTGGCCGATTCAAAAGGTCCAAAGGAGGTCAAAGTCTAAAGTTTGAAATTCAGACTTATGACATTAGGGAGTTCAGAGTTTGTTGTAGGGGAAAAAAGTCGAAACCCAAATTTCAAAATTCAAACTTTGGGATTTCAAGATTTTGGAGATATGCGAGGACCATATGGATGAACAATCCCAAAACCCTAAAACCTGAACCCATAATAATACAAATTTCCAAACTCGAAGTCAAAATTTTAAATTCATGCTTTTGGCATTTAGGAACATTAAAGCCCTAGTGCACGTAATTCATCACTTGAAGCTTGAAACCTGAAGTCTAAATTTCAGACTTCGGGGTTTCGGCATTTCGAGGTTTTACAAGCTCACCAAATAAATAGTGACAACAATCTTAGAAGCACAAGCCAAACTCTCGAATCCTAAAATTCTAAAAAAATTATTTTGGGGGTCTCGATGAAGGTTCGAAGTCCAAAAAGGTATATTAACAATCGGCATTTATTGGAGTATGGTACCCTCATGTTGATATGGCCATAACATTTGACTAAGAGCTCCGATTTACACAAACTAGGACTTTTTGGAAAGTTCTCAGTGTCATCTATTTTAGTAAGGTTAAATATTTAAAAATTTGGAAATACGAGTCCTCCATTTTAG
This sequence comes from Taxus wallichiana var. yunnanensis, assembly GCA_018340775.1. NCBI lineage: Eukaryota > Viridiplantae > Streptophyta > Pinopsida > Cupressales > Taxaceae > Taxus > Taxus wallichiana. Next base: position 127,082,080 of record CM031240.1, read on the forward strand.
AGGAATGTTTCCAAATTTATCACCTACCCAAATGATGAAGGTATGGTCTTCCTTTATCCCCCAACAATGCAAAAACTATAGAGGATTGGGTTTTACTGATCACCCATCATTATTGCAGGTGATTTTAGTGCATCTTTGGGTGGTTGAAGCAAGATTTTGAATTCCTCTCTCTCCGTTGTCTCATTCTTCCTATATATTGTATATTCCCTCCCTTCTTCTTCTAGTCTCAGTAAGATATTTTGTGGAGATTACAAACCTCCCTACTAGACATTCTAATGAAAAATATGTTCCTTTGAGCTTGAGTGTGGTGTATTAAATATTAATTTTAGGAGAAATTAAATCATATCTATGGATGCTTCAAACCATCTTTTGTGTTATATTGCAAATTTTTGATCTTTCATTGTATGCAAGGTTATTACATATTTTTTTGTTTTCATTACAAGGTTTTGGTAGTAATTTGTTTCTTATGTACGTTGTTCAACATCCTTCTTCTTGCATCACCTTCGTTAGAGTAGGTCTAATTTTTCATGCATTTTCTCTAACTTAGTCTCCTTAAGAAAACATTAGATTAGGGTTAGATATGCAACTCTCTGCACTTTGGAATAGTTTTCATGAGGATATGATAGCAAGCCATCCTTCTCCAGGAGGGTTATCGGGATAGAAAATTCCCATAGTTTGGGATAACTCCATGTTTGATGAATCATATTGACTTCCTCAACCATTCATTTTGAGAAATTAGGGGTGATGTGATTTCTCCACAACATGTACCTGAAATAAGAAAATATAAAACATGTTATAGCTAGAGGTTCTTTGCTTCATTATATTATTATCTTCATATGTATATGCATTCTTCATTATTAACACATATTCTAAATTGGAAAAGCTCCACAAGCATCAGATATGGAAAAATGAAAAGAAAAAAAAAGTGCATATAATGATGAACAAAAGTAAAGGTCTTCTAAACTCTAGATTGTAAAAGGATTCAAACGATTACAAGTTCCTCATACATTTCACACAAAGGTGTAAATTACAGGTATGGAAAGTTGTAAAAATAGATTAGAATAAGAATTTATATAAATCCTAGAAATTTGTTATCTAAAATTAGCTCTTCTAATACAAACAATGACATAAGTTTAGATCTAGAAATTACAAGATACAACAATTAAACCAAATCTAGGTATGTTTTCTTTTCTAGAAAAAAAGAAAAATGCTACAAGAAAGAAATCACATCGAGATCATGATGATTGCAACCATAATTTTATGAATTCAAAAGTTGTAAGTTTTCATTAATATTTTAAAGCATAAAATAAATGGAAAGTTATAGGTTTTCATCAAACTTCAAAGCAAGTTCTAGCAAGATAAATAATTCATATTTAAAGAAAATTTTGTTGGAGAGATTACAACTGAAAAATGATTGAATGATGTTAACCAAGCAAAAAAATAGATTTATACAATCAGACCAAGATGATTGGAGGGGAACCATTGGCCATTTAGATGGCACAAAGGCATAACTAACTTGGTTAGTTCAACATAAAAATGTATTAAGCTAAAATTCCACCCTTAATACATTTTTTTAACAACATATTTCTATATATTGGTCCACCCATTATTTCAAAAATTGTGACAAGCATTTACACTCTCTATGTATCCTCCTCACCTTTATGGTGGTATGCCATCTACGTGGCTTCATGGTCTTGGTGACACCTTTTTTTTTCCTTTTAGGATTACCAAAAACCTAGAAGTTACATGAGCACATCTTTATTCAAACACCCTCGAAGGTTTTTGTTTCCCTCGATTACCATGAACCCCCTGTGGTTTTCTCGAATGCGGTTTGACCATGAACTTGGAGGTAACTAAAGGTCTCAAATATATTATTTAGTGTATTCTTAGATTTCCACAAAGCCTTTAGTAATAACCAAGCACTACTTTAGTGTTTCTTCTCCTAAAAATGTTCTTCCCTCAGGAGGTACGAAACTATAAAATGATCTACATTTTATTGAAAAAATACATTGCACAGAATGAAACAACACCATTCACAACAAAAAATAAACACTAATAAAAACATAATCAAAGAAATGATGTGACCTTATCATAGGTGATTTACGAGAGGATGCCAATTATCCTCCAACCTCTGTGTATCCTACAAACTCTAGTGTAAAGTGTTACTTAGTAGATATGGCTTTAAGTTTCAATATGATTCAAACAATATCCACATGTATCTAAGATCCTATACAATGCACACAAGTCACGTTTTCGACCAATTTCTTCCATGTACTTATGAAATAAGAATCAAAGCAACCACATCTTCACTACTAAGTTCTCTACCAATAAATTGATGGCTCTTGTTGCTTCTATGATGCCGATACCTCTCCACTCTTATTACAATGCTTTTATTACCATGTTGCAATATTATTGTACTTATAGAGAACACATGTATAATGGATGAAATCTCATTTGGAGGATAATGAAAAATTTATATACAAAGTAGTTTTATATCGATGAAGACAAAAATTGATAACACTTTCTCTTCCATCAATATTGTACAGAATGATAGTTAGAAGAGCATTTTTCAATGTTGGAAAAGTAGAACATGTCTCCCCCATGCAAGTTGATACCACGCATGCCAAACTCCACACAGGATTCTATATAAAAGTCATCCATATCACAGCGCTATCCTTCACATCTACCAAATAATATGAATAAAGATTCCTTTTAAATAATGTCAATGAAATATATGTCTCAAAGTCTATCCAGGATAAAAGAATTCCTCCATGCGAGAAAATCAAAAAAATGAGGTCAATGTAGATGAGATGTTGATGATGTTGGTGTCTATCATCCCCACACGATTCTATCTCCATCTTGTCACTACCTTGTCTTTTACCACTTGTGCATGCTCCTGGAAAGTTGCAGCATGCCATAGACAAAAGAAAGACTATTATAAGACACTTTGATACCATTGTTGGAAATTGTACAATGGAAAAATGATTGAATGATATTAACAAAGAAATTTTTTTATATAAGCAACCTAGGATGGTTTCAAAGGTGAGTTGTAACGGTTAGATGTGAAGAAGGCATAAATGAATTTTTTGATTCAACATAATAATGTATTAAGCTAACCAATTGGCATAGAAGTGCAAATTTAATGACCACATAAATGAGATTTTACACACAAAATTATGCACTCTGGGTATTATTTAGTCTCAATCTATGACTATGATTCATATGGTTTTGAGTGAAGAAAGTACTAATTAACCCATATACTTTAGCCATTTACTTTTCATTTTATCATCACTATCATCCTCCCATACATACTTCCAAAGTTTTTTTTTGTCATTTTGTGTCTTTCTACCCGTGACTGTGCTGCCCAAACTAGTAATGGCATGCCCCAGGTGCCATGGTCTAATTCGGGGTTAAGCGATCCTTTCTCCAATTCACACATACATTTTGGGCCCTTTCAAGTAATTTGATCTTTCCCTATTTTTAGTGGTTAGCCTTTTCAGGGTTAATTACAAAATTGGAACAAGAGAATGATATAAATATAAATTTATGAAACCATAATGAGGCACCAAGCACTAGTCACTAATATCATCACCTAGGGTTGCATCCATCTAGCTCCACCACAAGGGACAAGGCTGGTTCATCTGTATCACCTTTGCATAAGAGGGAAGTTTATTCTATTTCACCCACTATTTTACTACATTTCTATATCTATTTATGGCTCGTATCTTCACAAAGTGTGATTGGCACAAGAGCTCCTAGGGAACCAATTTCACACACACACACACACACACACACACACACACACACACACACACCTATAACTAAAATTGGTTGTGAAATGTAGTGCAAAACACGATTAGCAAGTCCACCATTGTGGCCACTTGAGGATAGTCTAACCCGTGCTCATATAAATATTTCTTTTTAGGTTTTTAATGAATGGATTGGTGTTTTAGAGGTCTCTTCTTCATCACTGATTACTTTAGACATTTGGTGCAGTGTAGAGAAACAAATGGGATAGGCAGCAAAGGCTTCAAATCATGTAGCAACCCTACATGTTTTGTTTGGACCTCTTTACGAGACCGGGGCACCTTGATCTCACACCAGGGTTCCCACATCTCAAACTAGGGCACCTCAAATGCCCTCATCTTTCCCAAGGTGCCCCGATCTATTCAGAAAGCTCAAATCTATAATTTTCTAGGCCTCTGCACATTCATTCATGCACTCTGCTCATCTAGTCCTTTCTATGACATAGTTTCGAGTAGTCATCAAATCAGCTATGATGTTTCTAACCCTCCTTATTCATTAGGGTTTCACATATTTGCTTGGGTCATTCTCTTTATTTATTTTCCCATTATTTAATCCTTTGTGTCTCAACTCATTAAGCTAGAATAGATCATTTATTTACATTTTATATAAACCGTTTTGTTGAACTTGACTAATTTCACACTTAGGATCCTCATTTTCTTCTATCATGGCTCCCAATTTTTCTCAAGTTTCATTATGTAGTTTGCTTAAGAGATATCCCAATTACTAGGTTATTTTGCAAAAATCCCTAGACACCATGTATCTTGATAAAAATATGTTGCAACATAAAATAATTCCAATATTTTCTCATCTATTTGATGACCCTAGTGATACTCCATTTAAGCAATGCATATTGGAATTAATTGAAGATTTACATTATTTATTTAAAGATAAGTTTACGACTATTAAATCCATGATCACATCTATCAAAACTGAAATTCAACATCTTATGGACAATTCTCAGTCTTTTGTTTGTTGTCCCTCTCCATCTCGTTCTATGACTACTACATGTGCTCGTATTAGTGAGCCTCAATTCATACCATTACCAGAGTCTATCATCCTTGATCGCAATACTCAGCAACATGACCTTCTTACTAAGGTCCCTAGTCATCACTTGATCACTTTACCGCCTACTCAATTCTATCCTAATTATCAACTAACAAAGTATCAAGGGAACCCATATTTCCTCTATCATCGAATCAATGGACATAATGACAATGATTTCCACAATTTACAACTAATAATCAAACATCTTAAGCATCATCGATTTATCTCATTCCCTACACAATATTTTGTTGCATGCCCATCTACAAATGGTACATCCACATGGGCTCTTAAATATGTTCCTTCTATGTCAAATGAGAATCATGCCACCATTTCTAATATGAAATCTATTCAAGACAAGAAACCACTTCTCCTAATTAGTCTAACACAACCTTGTACTAGGTCATCTACAGTATTCCCAAGCCCATCTAAGAAACCTCTTTTAAAAATCAGTTCAAGACCTCTTTCTATTGGGACTGCTCCACCGTTACGTAATACTCCACCACTTCAAAACCAATCATTTTTGTTAAAGCAACTACTTCTCCTAATAATGGTCAAGAAAAATTTCAAATTCCACCACAATAACATGGTCATAGTGTTATGTTTTCCGTACATGCCTCCACTACTTCACGCAAACATGATCTTTATTAGGTGACTCTTATAACCCTACCATATTGATGAAACACTCATATTATTATGGTTCTTATATGAATGTTGAGGGTTCTATTACAATAAAAACCTCGTTTCATTTTGCACTAACATATATATCTATTATATAACCACTCATACATACATACATCTCTGATCATCTATTACGTGTCATGTACCATATTGTCCCATTATTGAATCAATATTTGAAAATATATGATATTTCACCACCTTCATACATCATTTATCAAACAATACATGCTTTACGCCACATACTTGGGGGCATAAAATTTACACATCCATCCCCCTCATATTAGCATCAACACACCTCTCATTTGTGCATTATCATACTCATCACATGCTTTAGCTTCATCATTACCCGATGACACACTCGGATGCTTTAGTTCCCACATGACATTTGAGGTCATACTATGCATGAACCCACACACCGCATAGTAGGTACTACACATTGAGTATTTTAACACATCTTGTTTCATGCATGCTACATTTACTCTATATCATTCCAACATTTGTGCATATATACATCATACATAATATTAGTCTTTATCATACATGTGTCACTCTCCTATTGTCTTCGATTCTAGCATTACATAATACTCATGGTATATATTACATAACATGCATTTCACACTATTAATCTATCTACACGTTGTGCATGACATTCTACACATCATATATTTACATATTTATCTCATCACATTCTCGTATCTTATTAGTGCATGTACTACATACTTTTCTACATACTTTACTCGCTACCCTATGACACACTTTAGTTTCTCCTTCCATACTTGACTACAAAGGGTTTACAAATTAAAATTACCTTATCATTCTCACATGTTCATCATTAAACCTTCTATCATGTGAGATTCATAGGCTAGTGACATACGCTACGGGAAAAATGGTCACCTATCCCTTCATCTTGTAGTGGTATACACTTTAAGCCACATCACCACTCCCTCTATTCATCTTGTCGTGATATACACTTTAGGATGCATCATCTATCCTTTGATCATATTGTTTTGATATACGCTTTGGCTATAGGGTCATACACACATCATCTCTAGGTTGCATATCTGCAAAATGCATACACACTCATCACAACAATTTAGACACAACATACACACTTCGACCATTTCCGATAACACACTCTTGTTTATAGTTCATTGTTGACTATTGAGGGGGAAGAGACCAGATGAACCTCATTCTATAAAACTCATTTCACTTTTGGGGAAAGCAGCTCCTATCATCCATATCGCATTCCATTCCATCCATCAACAACATGCTACATATCTTGGTTACTTTTACTCTTGATTACTTTTTCTTGTATTTGGTCACTTATTACACATGTTGAAGAGATTTCCTACCTATTGTTTTCTCTAGCATACAAACATGCATGTTCACATCTTTATCTTGATGTGATCATAGATACAAGTCTCTTACATGCATTATGGATGTTTTCGTTCTACCACTCCTACAACTGTGATTCTTAGGGGCAACCACATTCGTACACTTAGACTCTATTATTTAATTTTTTACTTAGCACTTTTGATTTACTTGGTTATACAAAATTTTTACATCTGGTTATCTTTCTAACATACTAATGGGTGCTTCATGTGCACCAAGTTTTATGAATGGATATTTAATTTCATACTTAGTTCTTACATTGTCTGTTATTTCTTGTTCTTGTTTGCTTCCATTTCGGTTTATTTGTAGTGCCAGATTATTTGTTTGTATGCATCCATTACCTTCTTGAGTTTCTTGCAACATCACAATTAGTTTCCCATGTTTGCAACCCACTTTAGCCGTCTATGATTTCGCTTATTGTTTATTTACTTGCTTTCTATCTTACACATTGTTTGTGTAATGTTGGTATCTGAATTGATTCTCCTTGGAAAATGTGCATTATCATGGATTTAGCAAGGCACTAAGAAACAAACATATCATATTATGAGTCATTTTGTAGCTAGGGAGGGTTTTTTTACTCTTTGTCACTCGGGCATTAGAGAAATTGATAGCATCTTCATTAAGGATTTGATCTATCCTCACCTTTGCTTTAGGATGTGCCTTTTGACCAGAGTGAGAGGACACATTTTTCAACATTTGTTGGTGAAAGGGAATGAATATATCCTTCTTTACACGAATTTGAAAGGATACCCTAAGAAAATATGATTGATGCACCACAATTTTACTCTCACAAGTCGTCACTTCTAAATAATGGTGATATTTTCTAAACAGGTTAAGGTTATTGAAGACGTTATGGAATCTTGATTTCTTCTACATATTTTGGCACTATAATTTATTCATTTGTGGAAATACATGGAAAACAAGGGTAGTTCATGTGGGATTCATTCTTTTTGAATAATTTTGGTGGCATATTGAGCGGGATAAAAAAATTTCTAGATCTTTGAGAAACTTCACAACAATTAGAAAACTAAATGACATAATCCTTCAAAACCACTAAAATATTCCTTCAACCAGAAGGTGTGCATCAATGGAGACCCAAATTTACATGATGTCACATAATATCCAAGAATTTAACACAAAGGATTGAGCTAAAGACTTAATTAAACATTAAAAGACCCGTGGTTCCTACGCCTAAGATATACACAAAGGATTATAGATAGTCTTTATCAACAAATGACAATAGATTGATTTTAAATTGTTTATCTCATTACGGGATGAAGGATCTTCTTGTAATGAAATTGCAAATGCCACTAAACTATCATATGGAAGAGATCATGTGTGATTCGAGAGGTATTTTAATACAAGATTACAATAGAACAAGAAAAACCACTTGCAAACATTTTGAAATAAAGCATACACAAATTGGCCCAAGATTAACACAAATTAATTTGAAGTTGATTAGATTCATAAGTTAGGGAAAGTTTCTTTGAGCAGTCTCAAAGCTTATTAATGGTTGTACACTCACAAAAAACTTGATGTGATTTGAAATCTAAAAGAAAATAAATTAACGAGTTTCTTAGATGGTCTCTCGGGAAGATGGGCTTTCTCAAATTTTCTCTCAAAACTTAAACCCCGACCCTTTGCAAGAGTAATCTCATTACATTTATACATCTCACTCACTCAATCATTCCAAAGTTTCTCCAAAAAGAAGTATATTCAAGGAATCCTTTGTTTATTACAAATTTGTCTCGTAAAGTGAAATTTATCAAATTCATACCCAAATGCTACGAGGTGGAAAAATCATGAATCAATCACATTTCTCAGAACCTCGACTAATGAGTAGGATACCATACCACAAATTTTTGATATTCCTTCTAATCATTCTTATTTTTTCATGCGAGAAATCCCCGTTTTAATCATTTTCGGTATCTCTGTATAGATGTATGTAACAAACAATCCTTTTCACCCTTGAGGCAACACCTTTTTCATCTTTTGCACCTATAACCTCCATCATTTCATCCTTTTCCCATTCTTTCCTCTACAACTCTGCTTTCCTGCATCTAGCTTCTCTGGTAATTCACATTTTTACAAGTGCCCGAGCAATTCCAACTTCAAAATATCAACCTTTACAATCCTTGGACTCACAAATTAATCTCTAAGTCCATTCAATTGCACTTTGCAGAAAAAATGACAAGGAATTTCATCGAAAAACAATGAAAAACAATGCGTATTCACATCTCCAAGAGTCTTGGAGCAAACAATGGTAGAAATATCAAATGTAATGCACAACAACCATCGATTTTCCCCTTTCTCAACTTTACAGGTTGAGACTTATATGTGTTTCCATGGTGCAACCGCAAAGGTAAAGTAAAGAGGAAAATTTCCAAACAAGTGCGGAGGCCTTCCACATGCCCCTGGACCCAAGAAAATGCCTTTTGGCCTTTGAAAAGTATAAGTATAAAAGGAGCCAATGGAATCCTCCTTGTGTCTCGCTAGTGCAATTTTTATATGGTGTGCAAAAGCGGAGACCCTAAACAAGCGTGGGCTCACCACGTGTCTCAATCTGGTAGAGTTGTTGGAAACATCTAAGGACCAGCGGAAGGTGCCATGTGTTTAGGTTCTGATAAATTTTTCCTTGGCGGTTGAAAATTCCAAGAAAGGGTAGAGTGAGTGGAAACTTCCACATGTATTCATGACACTCTTTTAAAATTAAAATTTAGGGGTACCTCCTCAAATAGGTGTGGGCCATCAACGTGTCCAAGGCCTTAGAAAGTTGCTTGAAAAGTTTAAGTATAGAGAGGAGCCGATGGAAGCCTCCACGTGTATCCTTGGCGAAACTTTGAGATGGTGCCCAAAAGCAGAGACCCTAAACAATTGCGGCCTCACCACATTTATCCTTGCCATAATTGCTAAGGTAGGACCCAGAGGTAGATCCTCAAATGAGCATTGGCCCTCCATGTGTCCATGGTCCGACAAAGTTGCATTGGTCGCATGAAAAAATTTCTAAGTTTGGGCAGGGCTAGCGGAAACCTCCACGTGTCTCATTGGTGCACTTCCAAAGGTCAAACAAAGAGGTGAATTTTTAGATGAGGGAAGGCCCTCCATGTGGACAAGACTTGAGTTGAAGTGGAGATATAAATTGACAAAGAAAACACACTCGACAAATTGTAAAATGCAGGGAAATCACCATTTGTGCTCGGAGATGAATTTTTATTTAAGGAATTTTTTTTGGAAATGATACAAGGCCCAAATGTGATCCATGACTATGGAGAAGGATCTTTCAAGAACATACAAATGAGGAAAAAAATTCACGCCTCCATTCGGGGAAATAGAAAATACGACAGAGCCGCAGATTGAATAATTTTTAGATAAAACGGGGTGAGATGAAATTGAGCACCAACATTAGCTTCAACTTGGGGATGTCCACTCCTTGTGAGTGCCAAAAGAAAAATAGAGCAGACCGTGTGCCAAAAATCCATTGTGCAATAGATTCATAAGCTAACCCTCCATGAGAAAACCGAGAAACCAACAAAAATTGCAAGAAACCAAGATGAACCAAAACAGAATAACAAGAAATCACAAAGAAACCAAAATACTATACATTGTACAATGGTGCATGCCTCGATTCTAAGAAATTAGTCAAGGAAATGTTTCAAATTCCTACCATTAACTGGGAATTCAGAAACTCCCCATCTAGGTATTTTAAGAAGAAGGTATGGTCACCAATTTGAATGTCAATTGAATAAGGGACCATCCACAATGCATCAAACTTTCCATGATTTCCCTTATCCTTTTCATGTTATCCAAAAATAGCATAAGATCTCCCACAATGAAATCTCTTGGAGTCACATTCTTATCAAACAACTTCTTCAATTTTTCTCGAATTTTACATGCCTTTGATGGGATGCCCTTCTTTATTCATCTAACTCAACAATCTGATTGATGAAAGCATCATAGGGACTAATATCTTGATCTTCCAATTGTTGAAGAAATTTAAATGAAGATAATTGCATATACGCAGGGTAGTAGGTATTGAGTTCCATAAACTAACTCAAACGGGATTTTTCCAAAAAGTAGCTTATTTAAGTTGATTCGATCAGCCCAAACAAAAAACTTCAACTACTCACCCCACTTCCTTTTGTTCAACTCCAAAGTTCTTCTAATTATCTTCAACAAATTTTTATTTCTGGACTCTCTTGTCCATTTCCTCGGGGATTATAATTTGAAGCATATGTCAAAATGATCCCATATTCATGGCACATGGCCACCAAAGGTTTAGCTTGGAATCTCATGGCATTATCAGCAACTATTTTTTCAGGTACCCTAAATCTAGAAATGATATAATTCAAGATAAAATCCATGACAATTTAGCAAGTTTCCTTCTTGGCGGGGATTTCCTCCGACCACTTGGTGAAGTAATCTCTAGCCACTAATACTTCGACTTATGGTCTACACTTGAGGGATCATGAATCTCCCCAACGAAATTCATTCCCCATTGCCTAAATGGGGCTTTAATTGATACATGTTACAAAGGAAGGGATCATGAAGATTTTAGTCTTCCAGAAAAGCGTTGGCAACTTTCACATTTTCTTACCAACAGAGTTGTATCTTTGAAAAGAGTTGGCCACCAATAACCATCCCTTAAGATTTTATGAGTTGTGACTCTTCTAGCAAAATGCCCCCACAAACTCCTCCATGGAGATCAACAATTATTTTAGGGGCTTCATCTTCAGTAATGCATCTTAAGAGAACTCCCTCAAAGCTTCTTACAAACTAACCCAAAATCAATAATGACATATTTTGGGAAGCTAACTTAAGTGCTCCTTTCTCGATTCTTGCTCAATTATTCAGGGCACTATAGATGTTTGAGATAAAAACTAATGTCCTTGTACCATTCAGAATTTACCATTTTTTCAAAGACATTCAACCTTTCTTCTTTAACTTCATTTACCTCAATTGTCTACAAATTTCTCTATGCATTAAGTTTTTCCGGACCCAAACCTATGACCATTTTTTTGGATTTCTATATCATACTCTTGCAATTTGTTTACCCATCGGCATATTTTTCTTAAAACCTCCATTTTCGATAGGATATCTTTCACCATGGTGTGGGGAATGTTAGAGTAGATATTTACCTTAGCTCATGTTCACCTAGGTACTTTATTTACCTTTATTGTATTTATCCTCACCCACTTATGTGTGTGGATATTTCTTTTATCTTATTTAGATATTAGGAGATATTATCTAGTTTTTAGGTATAGTTCTTTCCTTGATCTATGGTATTGAATAGATCCTTGATGTCTAGTTCTCTCCTAAATCATGGTCTTGACTAGTTCTTTGATGACTAGTTATTTCCTTGATTTATGGCTTGATCTTCGACCTTGACAGGTTCTTAGATTGTTATTCCTTTCCTATTTAAGTAGGGCCCATTCTCAATGTATTGCATTGAGTTCCATAATAATATATGATATTGTTGCTCATTTTTTTGCAAAGGTTTTGTGTAAAGTTTTTACGGTGAATTGCTTTCATCTTATTGATCGTGGTGTTTGATTAGCATTGTGTTCTTGTCTTGGTATGATTTGGATATTGTTCCTTTTATGGTTACATGTTGTGTATCCTACTTCTGCTCAATTTCATGGATTTTTTGAGAAGTATACCACTGCATTTTGATCTCGCATGCTCCGTTCTATGGGTCTCACTAGCGGAGTCGTTGGCGGACATTAAATACGGTATTGTTTCCTCTATTCCACATGTTAAGTAGAATTATCATCATGACATTGGTTTTTAGTAGATACTTTATTGGGATCACACATTGACAAATCTCCTTTTTTGTTCGCTTGACTCTTTCGAGGATCTGAGCAACACATTAGTTCTACATCTTCACTCAGGCTTAAGAAACCTGAGATTTCAATTGTTAGACATGATCAACTTGACACACATTCGATGTTCTTCGCATGCACCCACCTTTGTGAATTTTACACCAAGTCATTTACAAGCATCTTCTTCATCCATCCGTGTTGATTTGGGTTGGATATCTGATCACTCGTGGATGAGACATAGGCATTCATTTAGAGGACTCTACAGACATGGCTCCTCCACCATTCAGCCTCTTGCTTCACTTTCTATACCTTTTGCATTGTGATGCTTCTTGTTTTGAGAATTTTTCTTTAGTAGGTGTAGTGTATCTCTCTTGTTTGTTGAGAGATTTTGTATCTATATTTTTGACACTTTTGGCATGTTGACAGTCTCTCTTGTGGGGGAGCTATTCTGGTGGAGCCCAGTGTTAGTTTTTAGTGTTCAAGTAGTTGTTTTGACAACTCATACAGATTTGTAGCGCCACTCCACCCATTCAATAGTATGGGAGGGTGTGGTGCTGATCCTACTTCTTCAGGTTTTGTGTCCATTGTTACCTTAGCTTTTCTTAGATAATGACACTTTAGAGTTCATGTCGTTGCCTTGTTGCTTTGGTTATTGTTCTTGGATCATGGTACACCTATTTGCAGCAGTTGATCGAATTATGTTTGGTGTTCTTTTTACACTTTCGACATCACTCCGTTGACAGTCTCCTTATATGGAGCTATTCTAGTGGAGCCCAGTGTCAGTTGTTTTTGAGTTTTGTGATTGAGTAGTGGATTTAGACCATAATGCACATCAAACTTCTTCAAAATTGTATGAGTTTTTTGAGCCGAGCTTCTTGGGATGTCTTGGAGCGGGTCTTTACTCTCTTTACTTTGTTATTACTGGTTTTGGGTAGCTTGCAATGTCCTTTTTTCCCAAGTTATTGTACATGAGTACCTCATCAGGCCTAGTTATTGAGACTCATATTTTGGAAATGCCACATCTATTTTGGCCCCTAGCTTCACTTGAGGGGGTGTTATAGTAGGTATTTACCTTAGCTCATGTTCACCTAGGTACTTTATTTACCTTTATTGTATTTATCCTCACCCACTTATGTGTGTGGATATTTGTTTTATCTTATTTAGATATTAGGAGATATTATCTAGTTGTTAGGTATAGTTCTTTCCTTGATCTATGGTATTGACTAGATCCTTGATGTCTAGTTCTCTCCTAAATATGTGGTCTTGACTAGTTCTTTGAAGAATAGTTATTTCCTTAATTTATGGCTTGATCTTCAACCTTTGTGTTCTTAGATTGTTATTCCTTTCCTATTTAAGAAAGGACCATTCTCAATGTATTGCATTGAGTTCCATAATAATGTATGATATTACTTTGCTCATTTGTTTGCAAAGGTTTTGTGTAAAGTTATTTTGGCGAATTGCTTTCATCTTATTGATCATGGTGTTTGATTAGCATTTGTGTTCTTGGCTTGGTACGAGTTGGTTATCTTTCCTTCTAGGGAACATAAGAGAAAAATTTGGAACTCAAAATATATGGCCTGAAAACCTTTGTTGCTTTTACCAAAGAAAATGCCTACTTCTCCATGATAGTATACTTTAGCTCAGCTCCTTGTAATGCCTTACTGAAAAAGGAAATCGGTCTTTCATCTCCCTCATCATCCTTCTTGCAACAACACAGATGAAATAGTACTTTATGAAGTAAAAGAAAACATTTGTAAATCATTCTTATAATCTGGGGCTGGTAAAAAGGGGCATTCTTTAATGCTTCTTTGATCTCAGCAAAAGATTGAATGGATGCTTCTTCACATTTGATACTTTGGTATTTCTTTAGCATGCTAGTGATTGAGATAGTTAGTTCAGCAAATTTAGAGATAAATCTTCTAATAAAATTAATATTCCCAAAATAAAATTGAATTCCATTCTTGGTTCTTGGAATAGGGACTTTTTTATGGCTTCTACCCTTTCAGGATCAATCCTAACCCCTTCCTTTGACACAATGTGTCCAATAAGATTTGATTTTTGAACTTTGAAATGTCACTTCTTGGGATTTAGTGAAATACCATACTCCTTGCATTTAACAACATTTTTTCTAAGTGTTGTAGGTGCTCACTCCTTTTCTAGAAAAATAGTCACATCATCTTGATATACATCTATGAAATCATTAATATAGCCGAGAAAAAGCTACATTCATTGCTCTTTGGAAAGTGGCTCCAACATTCATTAGACCAAAAGGTATTCGACATATACATATGTTCCCAAGGAGTAGTTAAGGCGAGTCTTGATTCGCTCGATTCCTTCACAACCACCGCTTATATCGAAACACTATCCAAGGTGGAATAAAAATATGAACCAAGTAACCAATTGTAACATATAGTACATATTTGGAAAAGGGTAGTCATCCTTCATTGATGCTTTGTATTTAAGTTTCTAAAGTCCACACATAGCCTTATATCTCTGCTTTTTTCCGATAGGTACCAAGTTTGTAACCCATGATGAGTACCTTATGCGCTATATGATTCCTCCATCACTCATTTTTTCAATTCCTCTTACATCTTCAGGGAAAGGAGTGGATTGATTGGCCTTTATTTCTTCCTAAATGGCTTGGTAGAAGATTTCAAGGGAATTTTGTGCTTGAAAATATCCTCTCTGTATGCTTTAAGTTTAGAATAAGACCATGCTAAGCAGTCATGGTATTTCTTCAACAATTGGACACACGACTAATTTTCTTCCTTACTTAGAATGCTACCTATGTGGTTTATCCTTCATGCCCAGGTTGTGCTCTTAAACATCCCTTAAGGTTGACATGTGTCTATTGACAATGCAATCAACATTATAAAATTTTGATTCAAGTGCTACCAAACCTTTGGGGATAGTATTAGTCTTCAACAGAATGATATCTTTTCCAAAAAAATCTTCTTTCCATCATCCGCACAAACCATTGCCTCCCAATCTATAGGTTGATCTGTAAATTATCCTTGGTTCTACAAAAATCTTTGACACAGGCATCGTCTTTGAACACTTGCCAGTGTTTAACATTGTCAGGAACAAATGGCCTAGTCAATATCTCAATATTATACTCACAATAGGGGTATATACAACACAATTTTCAAATCTGAATACAACCAATTTGTCTGATAGAGTATTGTACTTTCTATCATGATGTATTATGTTGAAGGAGTCAAACATCTCAATAAAATCCCAGACTACATGCTTATACTGCTTCATTCTCTAATTTTTTGTTGCATACAATTTTCTAACCTACTTGAAAATTAGCTCTGAATCTCCTTTAACATTGATGTCTCTAATACCATATTTCCATGTAATCCGTGGACCTAGTAACAATTCTTCATATTCAGTAATATTGTTAGTGCACTCAAAGTTGAGTATAAAAGAGAAAACAAACTCTTCCTGTCATGGAGATATCAGAACAATACCAACACCATTTCAAAATTTAGAGCAAGCCCCATCAAACAACAAAGTAAGGAGAACCTACTTGATTAAGATACTTGCATTGATCAATTTTGTGCTCTTTGCCATCAACAAATCCAACAAATTTCTTAGCATCAATGTTAGTGTATAACACTTCATAGGAAGCATTATTGGGATCCTCAATGAGATGTACCATCTTCTTTTCACCATACAACTTTACAAGGCTTCCCTTAATAGGTATAGTGGAAAAATCGATATCCATTTGCACACTCCCATCCACACTAACAACCCAGTTTCTTGATAATAGTATTCCCCATTTCGCAAGGAAATCAACAATAACAACATCTAGTTTTAAGTTCTTGACTAGGTAGGATGAAAGTTGCACTATCAAACTCTTGACACATACAACAACTGGAACCTCTCTAGAATCCATGGCATTGCACTTCCCATAAGCTACTATCAGTTTGATATCTAATTCATTCATGACCTCAAGAGGTGTAACATTGCATGATGCTCCAGAATCAAACATACAATTGTGTAACAGCTTGTCCCTAATAATCAAAGTAGTGAAAAATTGATCTACATTCAGCTGGAACTCAACCAAGAATGTTCCCAAATATACTTAAGGTGGCTCACCAGTTCTTAGCAAGACTTTAGGGTTTTTCCAACTCGCAATGGTAGGAGGAGACTCAAAATTGTTTACATTTCTACCTTGGGTAATCTTTTCTTCTTTCAATCCCAAATATAAAGGCCCTTCTCTTGTGCTTCGGAATCCTAAGTTGCTCAACAATTGGAACAAAAATATTGATCTAACTCAAGACTTGGGCCATGTCATAAGGAACGTATTTGGGCAAGGTAGCATTTGGAGGAAGATTGACAAACTCATCGACAGCAAATGATTTTTCATGGTCTCGGCATGGGAAAGGATACCATTTTTGTTCGGGAAACAAGGCCTTTTGCCGGATTTATCTTTCTTAGTAGTTTCTTTTGAGATATTGGTGAGAATTGGAGTTTTTGGTTTGGCTTGAGGCCCCGCCCCTATGACAACTTTACTCTTAGTGTTATACTCTTTTTCTTGAGAAACCACAACATTCATTAATAAATGCCTTTCCTCCTCGGAAGGGATTCTTATATCATACTTTTTAATCATTAATGCCCTTAACAAATTCAAAATCATTATTAGGCAAGTCAAAAATTTGTACCATATTTATTTCAAAATCATGAGAGGGAGGAAGGGGTAATACCTAATGGATGCAATCCCAAAAATCTGTAGCAGTTCTGACACTAATTAATTTAGTCGAAGTTACTCCTTTCCATGAGCTTATAGAGCACCCCATCATGCACACATCATCATCAGTGTCATCATCAACTTTCTCAACTTATTTTTCTTCATCACAAGGGGCATGTGGAAAAAAACATTTGTCACATGACTCAATTTTGTTAGCTTCATCAACAACATCAACTCACGGTAGCTAAAGGATCAGGCACCAATTTTTTTCCCTAGGTTGGGGCTGTCTATTTCCCGATTCCACGAGTCCTTTTCCTCTTTCATCAGATCTATGATCACCCCTAGGGTTATTTGTAAATATTTCTTGACCCGTGCTTTATGATGACCTTGGAAACCTTGTCTAATCCCCTTCTCGCCCTGTCCGGTTTATAGGAAATTTTCTTAATAGCTCTGGCTAAATTTTTCACAACCTCTTCTAGATCCACAAACTTACTTGACCGAGGCTTCTCGGATTGATCAGCTTGATACCTTACCTCTTAAAAGGCTTACCAATTACTTTGATATTGTTTTCAATCTGCAAAGCCATGGTGAAGGCTTTCCTTAATGTTGTTGGGTTCTTATCCCTCAAATAATAGGAAGCCTTCTTATCAAAAGCATTAGAGTATTTTAGTAAACAAGAAACCTCACTTGGCCTCAGGATCACAGGTAGCCTATTCAGGGTCTTATTGAAACTTGTATTTAAGTCATGAACATACTCATTAGGATTCTTCCTAATATTTTCAAATTTCGATAAAAGAAACCTAGGCTCTGTTTTATCTCCATCTGCAATCTATTTAAGCATTATTTATTTCTATCCATGAATCAATGGAGAGTTGTCTGGAAAAGATTTATACCAGTCCCGTGCATCCTCCTATAAAGCATGAATAAACAAATTTATGTACACAAGCTCAAACTAAATCTCAAAGTAGTCTATCATATTGACAAAAATATTTAAGTTTTGATCACCAATAATAACATTATTTCCTTGAAATTTAGGCTGTCTATTTCTAACATTTTGGGTAACAACATTTGGATATCCAACCATACCTCTAAAATCTATAAGACCAAAAGTGTTCACAACAAATGGAGGTCTAGGTGGGGGCTGGGCCATATTGTTTTGGGGAGGTGATCTTACAAGAGAAACAAAATGATGAGGAGTGAGGGGTCTGTGGGGCACAGGAATGCAATTCTCAGAATGAATGTTCTCTAAAAACTTTATTTCTTGGAAGATCCTATCAACTTTGGAGAACACAAGGACATAATGAGACGTAAATTTTTCAAATATAAAAGAATTCCCCCTCTTGAGATGGATAATTCAGATCTATAAAAATACTACCTGATCTAGAAGCACTTGAGGAAGTATGGCAATCTTCAATGATAGGCTAATCAATTTCCATAATTGATAACTCCTTTCTTGATTTTTGATCTCCAACAACTTTCCAGATTCTTCTTCCTTCAGAATTTTTCTTTCCCAATTCTAGAAACAACCTTCTAGCAGGGTCTTCAATGAAGAGAGATCTTCTTCCTTCCATCTTTGTAGAGATTAGTGATAAATTTCAATTGACAGAGGTTAAGACACTAGCATTTATCAAAATTTAATTCAAAACGGAGTTGCCACTAAGGATTTTCACCTTAGTTGTGTAAATGCACTAAAATTGGTCTGTCAAATGTCTTTCAACACTAAATTCATGAAAAGCTTCATAGATCTGACCTTCCTTTACTCGTATTTAACATTGTTGATGTAAAATTAGTGTAAAAACCAACAGAAACTGGAAATATTACATGCAGAAATTGTAACTTTTCTCAATTCTTACAAATCGGGACATAGGATGACGTTTCAACAACGAATTTACACTTTAAATTTGTAATAAGTATTTACCGTGGTCTATATGCATTTTTGATGGCATTTAAACATTGTACACACCTTCATGTCCCCGTAATGATGCCATTAAGGTGTTGTTTCCGTCACAAATAGGTCCTAGAGCTGAAATAATCCTTGGCAACGGTGCCATTCTAGTGTTTTTGCCACACAAATAGGTCTAGAAGCTCAAATAATCCCCGACAACGGTGCCAATCAGGTGTTATTTCTGTACAAACTGGTCCTGGAGCTCAAATAATCCACGATAATGGCACCAATTTGGTGTTGGTATCCAAATTGATTCTCCTTTTGAAACCGAGAAGCATCATGGATTGAAAAAGACACCGAGAGAGAGAGCAGATCATATTATGAGTCATTTTGTATCGAGGGAGGGGATTTTTCAGACTCTTTGTCACTCGGGCATCGAAGAAACGAATAACACCTTCACTAAGGATTTGATCTATCCTCACTGCTCTAGGTCATGCCTTTTGACTAGGGTGAGAGGACCCATTTTGTAACCTTTGTAGGTGAAGGAGAATGAAGATATCCTTCTTTGCACAAATTTGAAAGGGGACCCTGAGAAAATATGTTAAGTGCACCACAATTTAACTATCACAAGTTTTCACTTCTAAAGAATGGTTATATTTTCTAAACGGGGTTAAGGTTACTGAAGACATTATGGAATCTTAATTGCTTCTCCATATTTTGGTAGTAAAATTCATTCATTTGTGGAAATACAAGGAAAATAGGGGTAGTTCAAGTGGGATTCATTGTTTTTCAATAATTTTTGTGGCAAATTGAGTAGGATAAACTTGATTTTGCTAGATCTTTGAGAAACTTCACAACAATTGGAAAACTAAATGATAGAATGCTTGTAACAACAAAAATATTCCTTCAACTAGAAGGTGTGCATCAACGGAGACCCAGATTTGCATAGTTTCACATAATATCCAATAATTTAACACAAAGGCTCGAGATAAAGACTTAATTAAACATTAAAAGACCCCGGTTCCTCATGCTTAAGATACACTCAAAGGATTATAGATAATCTTTATCAAGAAATGACAGGAGAGTGATTTTAAATTTTTATCTAATTATAAGATGAAGGATCTTCTCATAATGAAATTGCAAATGCCACTAAACTATAATAGGAAGAGATCCTATGTGATTCGGAGGGATTTTAACAAAAGTTTGAAATAGAAACAAGAAAAACTACTTGCAGACATTCGAAATAAATCAAACACAAATTGGCACAAGATTAACACGATTAATTTGAAATTGATTTGATTCATAAATAGGGAAAGTTTCTTTGAATAGTCTCATAGATTGTTAATGGTTGTACACTCGTAACCAACTTGACGTGATTTGAAATCTAAAACATAGGAAATTAATAGGTTTCTTAGATGGTCTCTCAGAAGATGGGATTTCTCAAATTTTCTCTTAAAAATTCAACCCCCGACCCTTTGCAAGAGTATTCTCATTACATTTATACATTTCACTCACTCACTCATCCCAAATTTTCCCCCAAAAATAATAAATATTTAAGGAATCCTTTTCTTGTTACCAATTTTTCTAAGAAAGTGACATTTAAAAATTCATGCCCGAAAGCTATCGTGTGGACAAATCATGAATAGATCACATTTCTCAGACCCTCGACTAATGACTAGGATGCCATACCAAAATGTTTTAACAATCCTTCTAATCATTCTTATTCTTTCATGTGAGAAAACTTTTTTAATTATTTTCCGATGGCTCTATATAGCTAGATCTGACAGGCAATCCTTTTCATCCTCGAGGAAACAACTTTTTCATCTTTTATGCCTGTAACCTCCATCATTTCATTTTTTTCCCATTATTTCCTCTACAACTTTGCTTTGCATCCAAGCTTCTCTCGGTAATTCACATTTTGGAAGTGCTCGAGAAATTATAAATTCAAAATATCAACCTTTACAATCCTTGGACTCACTAATTAAGCTCTAAGTCCATGCAATTACACTTTGTAGACAAAAATGACAAGGAATTTCATCAAAAAATAATGCATATTCACATCTCTAGCACTTGAGTCTTGGAGCAAAAAATGGTGGCAAAATCTGATGTAATGAATAGCAACCGTCAATTTTCCCTTTCTCAACTTTAGATTAGAGTCGTCCACGTGTTTCCTTGGCGCAACTACAAGGGTAAAATTTCTAAACAAGCACGTCCCTTCCACGTGCCTAGGCCCAAGAAAAATGCGTTTTGGCCTTTGAAAAGTCTCGAGTATAAAAGGAGCTAACAGAAGCCTCCACTGTCTCTCTTTGGTGCACTTTTGATATGGTGCCTAATAGCGGAGACCCTAAACAAGCACAAGCTCACCACATGTCTCGGCTGACAGACTTGTTGAAGAAAACTTTTCATGCCTCACTTGGGAAATAAAAATACGACGTGAGCACTGCAATTGAAGATTTTTAGAGAAAATAGGGAGAGATCAAAGTGAGCACCAACATGTAACATACAATTGTCTTTTAGATGCATGCTTATACATAGCTACACTTATTTTTAGATGCTTTTTTATGTGCATCTTTATTTCAACAAAGTGCATTCCCTTCCCCATACAAGTCATAGTTTATGTTGTTGGTCCTTTTTTGGGGCTACATTCTCCTATCAACGATGTTGCATGTGTACCCAAAGAAGGGGGAATCATTTCAGGTTTTACATACTACATAGTGCTCTCTACTAGTAAATTTTGGTTCATTTTCCATCCTTGACATTATGGGTTATGCAGTGAGTGGGTTCAAACTAGTCTATGAACCTAGTACACAGCAGATTTTATAGGACATTGTTGTCTTTAGCATTCTAGGGAGTAGTTAGAGGTTAGAGGATACAACTCATTTCCTCTCTACACTACTTCATCCACTAGCATCAGATCACCGAAAAAACTAGGTACTATAAAGATCTCTTCATACATTATCATGGAAGCAATTATAGGTTGGAGAATAATGCAGCTTTCTTCCTACACTTCTTCGGCCTTGGTGGCATGAGATTGATAAAAAAAATCACAGTACAGACATCCTCCTCTACGGTATTTTCTCTCATCACGGATCAAATGCACATGTTCCCTTAACATTTTTCATCTTTCCGTTTAAGTCTTATCATTAATACATACATACATTTTTACACATATATACATGCGTATTTGACTACATGATCATGTTCTCCTTGGAGGTTCATCTGTATGGGAAGAAAGAAGACAACAACAATAGCAATATTGTCAATAAAAACATAATTTTTTTCTAGAACACACCTCATATTAATTTACGGGTACATCACACACATCTGCAAGTAGTCGGTAATATCATCACCTAAGGTTACATCAATCAAAGGCTGCATTTACATCCATCTAGCTCTGTCACAAGGGAAAGGACTAGTTCATCTACATCACAAAGTGCGTATGAGGGAAGTTTATTCTATCACATCCACCATTTTAATACATTTATACATCTAGTTATAGCTCACTACTTCACAAAGTGTGGTGACACAAGATAACATAGGGCATGGGTTTCACACACACATACCTAGAACTACATTTTGGTTTGAAATGTAGTACAATGATCGATTAGTAGGTTAGCCATTGTGGCCACCGAGGAAATTCTGATCCCTTTATATGCGTTTTTTTTTTTTTTTTTAATATTTTGATCCTTGACTTGGGGTTTCATAGGTCTCTCCTTCATCATTGATTCCCAATGACATCCAACATCCAGGGAAACACATGCGACAGAGGCAAAGCCTTGAGATCATCTAGTGACCTTGTAAGTTTTGTTTTTAGAGCTCTTACAAAAACCAGAGCATGTAGATCTCGAGAAAAGGGTGTCCCAGGAGATATCATCCTTTTCTAGGTGCCCAGTCTTCTCAAACATTTTGGATTTGCACTATTTTTTGCCTCCGCATACGAGTCATTCGTGCACTTTGTTTATCCAGTCCTTTTCGCAACACATTCCCAAACTATAGTCAAATCATCTAAGCTCTTTCTAACCCTCCTTGTTCATTAGGGTTTCATATTTCTATTTACTTAGATTTTTTGGTCACTTTATTTATTTATTTAGCCATCATTTACTTCTTTGCATATCGTTCGATTAAGCTAGAATAGATCATTTATTTCCATTTTAGATAAATCGGTGATAAAGTTCTAGATATTAAAATGACAACCATAAAATTGAAAATAGAAGCATGGTTTAAAATAAATCCTCAAAATTTCTAATATTATTTCCTTTTGAGATTTCAAGGACTTCGAGATAGTGTGAAAATATAGTTTTTCCATCTTGTAAAAACAAGTTCTAGAAATGAAAAGATTTCAGATCTAAAAATGAAGTAATTTACAATGGAACGAGGATGACCAACAAATGTAAGCTACAATCACGAATATTAGAATCTGTGACATGATATTTTAAGCCCCAATTTTTCCATGTTGAAATGAGCATTAAAAAAAACATCCGAGCTTGTTAAATGAATAGTGGTCGAGCTAGTGGTAGAACTAATAATGGGATTGAAGATAAAAACAATCCCATTGACCATATCATAGATGTTTCTACCCTATGTTCTTTCCATTATGTTAATCTGGAAAAATTTTCCTTGAGATTATTTGCTACATATTTTAAAGGTAAAGACCTCCTATGGTAAAAACATTTTCAAGTAGAAACAATTACTACTTGGTATTTGTTGGGTGTAGCCTTGCGTAATTAGTTTGAGGATAAATAAGACCATTTTTCACTCATAGAGGCTCTTACAACCATTAACAGAGAACCTAAAGAATTTTGACACACTTTAACTTCAAATTTACAAGAAATTAGGAGATGATATTGCAAGCTATTAAACCATTAGCTAAACATGCATTTTTGTACTACTTTTGGGCACTAAATAGTAATTTTGTTGTTATGACTTAGTCAATGAGTGGTACTACACTTCTGTTGGGGTGTGGAGCCTATTTTTAGTCTTCTTGAATAAGTGTTGAAGTGTTAGAGCTTGAATGGTTAAGTTTGGAGATTTCGGGGAGCATTCTCGTAGTCATTTCTTTGTGATGTTGTTGTGCAATCACTCTGTCGTTGTTGTGACGTTGTTTTTAACATGGTTTTAACTTGGTTGTTAACGTCGGGACTATTTTTCCAGCCTTGGAAAGTTGAAAGATCACGAGTTTCAATCTTCTAGAGTGGGCTTTATGGCTTCTTAGTTGGATTTTAATCCTATAAATAGAGGTGTTATGGTATCTTGAAGATATCTTGAGTGTTCAAGAGGTCTTGAGTTTTAATGATCAAGAGGTGATCAAGAGATATCAAGGTTATGCAATTGGGTGTCAATTGTTGTTTACATGTGGTTTAGCATCTTTGGAATTCTGTTGTGAGTTCATAATTGAGAGAAGACTGTGAGAGTTGTTTTACTCTTGTTGATAATAAAATTTGAGAAAGTTCTTGGTGGATGTAGCCCACATTAGGTGAACCATGTTAAATCTTGTCTTGTCTTCTTTTGTGCATTATTCATTTATGTTGTTATATTTCTACAAGTATAATTCTGCTATATAGTTTCCTACTACTGTGGTTTGAGGAATTGTTTTCGCATATTTGTTCTCTAATTCCTAACACTTCCTACTACTTTTAACATAGCATTAAGATTAAAAGACATTATTCAAGATGGAAAATTCACCTCTGGACCTTATATGCCCATGTTTCAAGAGTTATCTCCCATTCCACCTATTACAAAACTAGTGCATCCTTCCACATTTTATCCCAATGAGCTAAATTAGTTCAAAATATCCTTAATCCATTGTAGATGAAGTAATGCAGCTGAAAATAAAGCGATTTCAAGCTAATATCTTGAATCAACTTCCTTATGGGACCTAATATCAACCTTATAACTTATATATCTCTTACTCAAGGTTATAGGCATCATGCATATCAAGGAGCTATTACAACAGAAAAAACACTTGCACTTGCTGATCCAAACACACCTTCAACTTCCATAGCATTAGTTTCATGTGCAAGAACCAAAACAACATGATTCAAGATCCTAATCAATAGCCTAATGTTCCAAATACAACATTATAAATAGTGGTATAAATTCTTATTATGTCATAAATGACTCAAGAGGAAGCATTACATCAAGCTTAGCATAGTGTATTTCTATCACCACAAGGAGATCAAAATTTTATGCAACGGAATCCTAATGTAACTATGATAAATTTGGAAGCTAATGATCATGTGGCACTTAACAAAGAGTTTAGATTTAAGGAAAGAATTGAGTTTTTACAGGTTTAATAATATCGGGAAAGAGGGTTATAGGCGAGAATAATAGTGATCAAGATATTGTTCCACTCAAGAAAATCATAATGTTAATTCTCGTAAGATTTATTTTTCACCTCAATTACAAGAATATGTTACAATTTCAAAAGTTTAGTTTAAGATAGGGGCTGTTCCATTTGAAATTTTTGATCATATGAGGAAATCACATGTTAGCATCACTATATCAGACTCATTATCCATTCTAGGACAAAAACACTTGTTTTTCAAAGATCTTTCGGGCCTTAAAGTATTTGTTAATTCAAAATCACAACACCCCCTGAATGGCCTCATATCTGAGTGGGGCATCCGGTGTGACTACATAACATGGGACCATCTCTCAATCTGTGGGACTTACGGACTTGAGATGGCCCTCCGATCACGAAAGCGATTCTTCTTCCTAAACTACCTATCACAAGCTACTCTAGTGCAAGTAAACTATATAATCCTAATCTAACCTTCCTAGGAGACAAGGAGAGAGAAATACATAAAAATAGAGCCTACACTAAAGCAGTGATACACTAGAAAAGGAAGGGTCTAGTCACAATCTCAGTTGCCTGAAATGGAGAGAGGTGAGCAATGGAGAGGATGGAAAGATGAATCACGAGACCAAACATAGAATTCACACCAAACACCAGTTCAAACCCATTAAACACAGCTCCCAAAACCTGTAATAGACATTAGACATATGCAAGGTATACCTGCAATAATGAGAGGCAAGAAGAGACAATAAAATATGGAAGGACAGACAAATGCATCAAAAATAGATTTTATTGCTCCATGAGTTCACACAAGATTACATCATCGGTGGGCACGATGTCAAAGCAAATGCCATTACGAGTCAATAGAGGAGGTTTAAGCTCCACTTTCCACCCTAAAGAAGAAAGAGAGAGGGGGGAAGAAGAGAAACAATGACCAACCTCTAGAGATATGCCCCTCCTTTACAATATATAGAAGAATAAGAGAAGGAGAGAGGGAAATTTTGAATCCTACTTCAACCACCCCTGAAAGAGCATTGAATCCACCTATAACAATGATGGGCTTCACTACAAGACCCATGCCTCCATGTGTTGTTCCTTGTTGGGAAATAAAGGAGGCCCATTCTTCATCATGGTGGTAGGTGTGAGACTTGACATCCTATAAAATGAAGGACCGGATCATTAATGGTGGTAGGTGAGTATCAAAGTGCTAGGATCTTTCAAAAACATCTCCTCCCACACAAATCTGAGCTCCCAGTTGAAAGATATGGTTGTATGAACGTGCTCTAGGCTTGGAGTGTATTTACACAAGGTCCATGTGGCAACCCCGTGCATCTTAAGATTTCATCCCCTCCTCCACACTCCTAAAGTTGTGTCAGACTAACATGTGGCGGCTTCCGCAGGCTCCTATATTCTACCTAAGTCCCTCCTATCTGTAGAGACACTCTACCTAACCCAAGACATGTGGAGAGTTGGCACATGTTTGAGGACCACTTTTGGATTTTCCTCTTGAAAGAGTGCTGAAGAGACATGTGGCTCCTTCCACAAATTTCCTCTATTTATTTTTATTTTGGCTAAGTCCCTTTTGTTTGGTGGGGCCATATGTCGACCCAGACACATGGAGGCTCCTCCCTCATTTGGAAATTGCCCCCAAATTTTACCTCTGAAGTTGCGTGGATGAGGCACATGGAGGATTTTGGTGACCCTTTATTTACTTAGCCAATTCAAGTTGGTTCTTCCTCCCCTTTTGACTTCTGGCCATGTGGCAAGCCTGCGCTCATTTGGGGACCGCCTCAGATTTTAACCTTTGAAGTTACGCCAAGATGACACATGGAGGCTTCCTTAGGTCTATCCCGAGCTTGGAATTTTCAATGGCCGGTGTCCCATTTTCAGTCCTAGGAGATGTGGAGGGCTGACACTAGTTGAGTTCTTTCTTTTGGCTGCCTCTTTAAATATGCACCGATGAGACACATGGATGATTCGGCTGGTCCTTTTACACTTAATCGATTTGGGCTTTCTTTGCCCCCTTTTTTACTCTAGCCACATGGCGAGCCTAGGCTTGTTTCGGGATGGCCTTTGGATTTTAACCTTGAGGATGCACTAAGATGATGTTTGGAGCCTTCCGCTCATTGCTTTATACTTAGCTGATTTAGGCTTGCTCCTCTCTTGGTCCCTAACTATGTGGTGAGCATGTGCTTGTTTGGGGTGTCCGTTTTGGATTCTACTCTTGAATCATGGGGATGGGGCATGTGGAACCTTTTGAGACTCGCTCTATACTTATCTGATTCAATGGCCATCTCTGCCCCCATTTGGACTCTTACAATGTTGCGAGCTTTCACTCATTTAGGAACCCACTCTATATTTCACCTCTAAAGTTATGCCAAGTTAACATGTGGTTATTTCCACTGGCCTTAGAATTTTTAATGGCTGATTCAACTTTTTAATGCTCTGACCACATGGAGGGCTGGTGCGCATTTGGGACATACCTTTTTGATGTGCCTTTTGGAATTGTGCCAAGATGAAACATAGTGCCTTCCTCCATGAGTCTATTGTTCAGCCCCGAGTTGACTCGTATGTGGTGAAGTCCAAAAATTTAAGCCCTTTCTCTGATTTTCTCCTATCGACCTCTAGACTCCTTTGACGTTGTTTGATCCTCCATTGTCAAGCCCGCCTACCCCTAAAATTTGGGATCAATTGTGAGCCTACAGATCGAAGCCCTGCCGTTTGATTTTCTTCTATGTGGGGTTTGTTTGATCAATTTTTCCCTAGGGAGTAAAATTGGGATAATAGTTTGGTGACTCATGGGGACATCTTTCTACTAGATGAAGAGACCAAGAGCCTTTGTTGTACCTATTATGCATGGAGTCAAGAGTGATAGTCTGCATTATTGATTCTATCCCTGAAACGTGAGCCCAACTGCTTGCACTTGGTGACCTTGAGCCTACCCCATCGTCCACACTCTCAATTTCCCTAAAAAACCTTGATTTATGAGAGTAGAGAATTGTAATGACCTAGGGCTTTCACATGTCCCTAAAAATTGACTATATCGAAACCAATTTTAGTTGCTCTATATTTTTTCATTTGAAATTTTCAACTATTATATGAAACTACGGGTCTCTCTACCATAAATATTGAAGGACCTTATGTAGTGTACCTCTAGAGCAATACGAAAAAAACTTATATACAAAGATAAAATCATACATGCCTGAAATGAGACATGCAGAGTGTGCAAAGGTACTTATTATATTGAAAGTAAATCTACTCCTACTCCTACACTAACCGTATCAAAGAAAAGATAAATAAAGCTTACTACAAGGAGGGAGAAATAACTTTCTTTTCTTAGAAAATGTAGCCATTTAAATTATTTGGTGCTGAACATGGCTCTTATTATGAGTGAGAAATCGACAAGAGGCCGATCTTCCACCCAAATCATCAAGGTATCAACATCAATCAAAAATACCTCCTCAAGATGATTGACATTGGACTCCTAGAGGTGTTGATGGTGACCCTTGGTGCTTTGATACTCATCCTCATGCCCTGAAGTGGGCATGACTGGTTTTGGCTTCTCCCTTGGCTCCAATGAAGCCAAGTACCTAATTGGGCATGGTCTGGTCCTTTGAATGTGCCCATGGTTCTGAATTTCAACTCCACGGATGGAGTCTTCCTATGGACCTTCTTGGGTGGATGGTGTGGGAGAGATGGGATCCTCATGTTATTTTCCTTCCTCCTCCTAAGAATAACATGGAATATCATGATCCTCCAACCTTGGTTCTAGAGGGATCCTACAAGATACGACTAGTTGTCCTTGGATGTTCTCCTCCATGGAAGTGGACTCATGTGCTTGGAAGGAAGATGATGGAGGAGAAAATGATGTGATCTCCTCGGGCTCCTTTCCATCAAAGAATTACTCTAAGTTAGATAGATAATATTCCTCCTCATTTTCCTATGGATCTATAATTTTCTCACCAAGGTTCCCCTCATCCTCAAACATGAAGTTTGAAAGCTCAACCCTTGTTCGACATCGAGCTTGAAGGGGATGAATTAGGGAGGAAGAATCAAGGTTCCTCTCGTGGCCTTCTCTACACTTGAAGCTTCTAGAACCGTATGGTCCTCCTCCGTCATATGTTCATTAATCAAATTAGGCCCTTCAAATGAAAGAAAAAAATATTCAATAATGCTTTCTTCATTAAGTGGCCTCAACTTTGATTTGATCTCCTCCAATTGCTCCTCTTCAATGGGACTTGGATCTGGTTGTTCTTCCTCTCTCTTGACTAATTGTGTAGCTTGGATTAGATCAACATCCTCTTCAGACATAGTGCCATCATGGACACTGCATTCAGAGTATACAAATTACGGTGATCTTCTTCCTCTTGTTCTTGTTCTTCTTCTGCTGCAAACTTAGCTTCCACCACTTGTGGTCTGACCCCGACCTCCTCCAAAGGTTTAACCATCAAGGGGTTTTTTTAATCCCAAATATGAGAGCCAAGATTACTAAGTTCTTGATCATTTCTTATCTGTTTGGCTCTTCTTGATTGCATTTTGGAGTCTCTCCCTGACATAGACTTGGGAGAGTAGGAGGAGAGGTGGGTGGTGTCTCTACTAGTTGTTTGTTTCTTTGTGGTGGAGAGGAAGGAATTGCTTTTGGATCTTGTGGAGGGGACTTAGATTTGGAAGGGAAAAGGGAAGAGGAAATAAGATGAGATGGAATACTAGGGGATAGAGAATGGAATTAAGTACTAGGGGTAGTAGATGGGAAGCTTGGAAATTGAAGCTCAGGTTGAGATGGTGTTACTTGGGGAGTGAAGAGAAAGTTACTAGATGATGGTGTAGGACTTACCCATTGACATGGCTCCTTAACACCAATTTCATATGCCTCTATCTCTTCGGTCCACTGTGTAGGCTAAGCTCTAGTGTCTTTGAAAAGGGCCTCTCCATGGATAACGTTTCATGCAACCAATCCTCAAATATTTCATTTTGTAAGGTAACCCTTGACTACACCATGCGAGCCTCTATTATTTGGATATTTTACAAGTGAGACCAACATTCTCCACATAACCATTACCATTATATGCATCCCCTTTCTCTTGATAAGATCCTTATCCAATATGGTTTTGACACCGCTCATATGGGTAAGCATAATGGTTCTAGATCCGATCATAATGCTGATCTAGAGGAGTTTGCAAATATATTGGAGGTGGACTACACAATGGTTGTTGCTGCAAGTGTGAGTTCCATGAGGTAAATGAAGTCATGATTGCATAATTTCATGGAATGGAAGAAAATGAAAGAAATGGAAAAAATAATGGATGAAAATGAATGGGAGAATGTTTGTAACTTAGAGGATAGGTTGTTGATTAGATGGAGTCACTAGATGTGTTTTGCACGTGCCTCTAAATTTTGAATCTCACCAAGAACACATCAACTTGATGAAATAAAGTGGTAAGGTGCTTCATACCTCTCCCACCGAGAGCCACAAAACTGTTGATGAAAAATAACAACACTCCCTGAATGGCCTAAGATCTTAGTGGGGCATCTGGTGTGTGACCGTATAACATGGTACCATCTCTCAAGTTGTGGGACTTGCAGACTTCATATGGACATCCAAAGAAATATGAATTTGTCTTCCTAAAATACCTACCACAAGCTACTCTAGTGTAGGTAAACTATCTAATCCTAATCTAACCTTCCAAGGAGACAGGGAGAGAGAGAAATACATAAAAATAGAGCCTACACTAAAGTGGTGATACACCAGAAAAGGAAGTTGCTGGTCACAATCTCAGCTGCCTGAAATGGAGAGAGGTGAGCAATGGAGAGGATGGATAGATGCATCATAGACCAAAGATAGATTTCACACAGAACACCACTTCAAACCCATTAAACATAACTCCAAAACCCGTAATAGACATAAGAGAAATGCACAAGATACCTTGAAATGATGAGAGGAAAGAAGAGACAATAAAATAAGGAAGGATGGACAAATGCATCACAAAATATATTTTATTACTCCATGAGTTCACATGGTACATCATCAGTGGGCAAGAGGAAAGAAAATGCCATTACAGAGCCAAGAGAGGAGGCTTAAGCTCCACTTTCCACCCTAAGGAAGAAAGAGAGAGGGGGAAAGAGAGAAAAAATGACCAACCTTTAGAAATATGCCCCTCCTTTACAATATATAGAAGAATAAGAGAAGGAGAGAGGGAAAATTTGAATCCTTCTTCAACCACCCCTAGAAGAGCATTGAATCCATCTACAATAATGATGGGATTCACTGCAAGACCCATGCCTCCATGTGTTGTTCCTTACTGGGAAAGAAAGGAGACCCATTCTTCAGCATGAAAGAAGGTGGGAGACTTGATAGCATTGAAAATGGTGGAACAGATCTTTAATAGTGGCGGGTGAGTAACAGGTGCCAAGAGCTTTCCAAAACATCCCATCCCGCTCAAATCAAAGCTCCCAATTGAAAGATATTACTGTCTCAAGGTGCTTTGGGCTTAGAGTCTATTTTCACAAGGTCCATGTGGTAGCCCCATGCATCTTAAGATTTTCCCCTCCTCTATACTCTTGAAGTTACATCGGACTAACACATGGAGGATTTCATGGGATTCTCTATGTTCTACCTAAGTCCCTCTTGTTGGTGGAGACACTATTCCTAACCCGAGACATGTGGAGAGCTCAAACATGTTTGGGGACCACTTTTGGAGTCATGTTTTGAAAGAGCACCGAAGATACACATGGCTCCTTCCGTGGCTTTGCTTTGTTTCTTTGTGTTTTTTCTAAGTCCCTTTTATTTGGTGGGGTCATATGTCTGACCCTGGACACATGGAGGATTTACGCTCATTTGGAAACTACCCCCATATTTTACCTTTGATGTTGCATAGATAAGGCATGTGGAGGTTTTTATTGACTAGTTCTTTACATAGCCAATTCAGGATGGGTCTACCTCCCCTTTTTTACAACTGGCCACATGGTGATCCTACACTCATTTGGCGACCGCCTCTAGATTTTAACCTTTGAATTTGCACCGAGATGACACATGAAGGCTTCCTTTGGCCTGTTCCGAGATTGGAATTTTCAACAGCCGGTGTCCCCTTTTCAAACTTGGGACACGTGGAGGGTTGGCACTAGTTCAGGGTCTTTCTTTTGGCAAAGCATCTTTGAAGATGTTGTTGATGAGACACATGGAGGCTTCCACCATTCCTTTTATACTTAACCAATTTGGGCTTGTACTACCCTTGGAATTGTGTCGGTGAGGTAGGTGGTGCCATCCACAACTCTACTCTATACTTAGTTGATTCAACGAATATCTCTTCCCCCATTTGGACTCTTACCACGTGGCAAGCCCGCACTCATTTGGGAACCCGCTTTGTATTTCACCTCTAAATTTGTGTTGAGTTGACACATGGTTATTTCCATTGGCCTTAGAATTTTTAATGTCCAGTTCAAATTTTTGAGGCTCTGACCATGTGGAGGGCGGGTGTACATTTTGGACTGTATTATCTAATGTGTCTTTTGAATTGTCCCGAGATAAAACATGGCTCCTTCCGTGAGTCTATTGTTCGCCCCCGAGTCAAATCGTATGCGGTGAAGTATAAAAAAATGATCCCTTTATCTATTTTTCTCCTAACGATCTCTGGATTCCTTTGACGTTATTTGATCCTCCATTGTAAAGCCCTCCTACCTCTCATATTAGGGATTGATTGTGAGACCGTAGGACTAAACCTGACCCTTTGATTTTCTTCTATGCGGGCGGGCCATGTTTGATTAATTTTTCCCCGGGTGGGGGTGTAAAATTGGGATAACAATATCATGAAAACCAACATAAGGTGAATTAAGTACAACTAGCATGGTTTTTACTAGTAGAGACCAGCAAGTTAAAAATCCAAAGCAACAAACAACTAAGGAATCAAAATTTGTTTTTATTATGGTAAAACTAACTAAACAACCTCCTTTCTATCTTTCATTGATACTAGGTGATTTTTTGGTACATAATTACATGGTGTATAGTGGGGAAAGTATCACATTAATGCCATAAATGGTTGTAGATAAGTTGGGATTGAAGGAGGAACCTAGTGCTTAATGTATATTACAGCCTAGATGGTTCCCCAATTAGGACAATATGCATGATAAATAACTTTAAACTCAGCTTGCATGCTTTCGTAGGTGTAACAATTTTACAAGATGTGATGGTGGTGTATTTTTCACCTTATTTTTGCATGTCTCTTTTAAGCTAATTCACCTCTAAGATTAGAGGTTATTATTCATTTAATTGGTCTTATTTTATTTTCATTACCAAGAATTGAAAAATGGTTGCAATCAACTTTGAATCATTGCCTAATTTTCACATTGAGCCTCATACACCTAGCATGGTAAATGCAAATTATGTTATCACCGATGAACATCTAGATGATATTGAGAGTGAAACTCTTCATGAACTAACGTTTATTCCTAGTTTCTTTACAGATGAAAGGACTAACAAATTTTATCAACATGATCAATATAGAGTTATTGAAGAACAATACCTTGGTATCCATTGCATTCAAGAAGAAAATGTGAAAACTCCAGCCATGGAGAAGGGAGATAAGCTAGAGGATGGTCTTTGGGTATTATTTTTTTATGGCTCCAAAATCATCATGGTTTAAGAGGTGGTCTTATACCGATTTCACCAACTAGTTAGAAGCATTTTTCACCTTTTAAGTTTAATTTTTGTTTTTCTAAAAATGTTTCAAAATATGAGGTACTTATTAATGGCCTACGGTGGGCGTAGAGAAAGGAAACAAAAATTTGTAGCTTTACAGTTGATAGTTAATTGGTTATACATCATCAAAGAGGTTATAATGCTTTCAAAACTCTATTAATGAGGACCTAAAAACATAGAGTTTGGGATATGATTGAGTAATTCCTATATTTTAATATTCAAACCATTCCTATAGATAACAATAATTATGGTGATAGACTTACATCCATTGGATCTTAGTTTGACATACCTCTAGATATCAAAAATGATAAATAACAACCTCATATCTTAGTTGTGGTGAAGCCATCCATACTAGATAACAAATGAGATTAGTAAAAAAATTTATGATGATGCTCATATAGTGATATTTTCACAAGCAGAATCTAATTTTTCTTCACAAAATCCCAGGAAGCTTCAACACAAGTATGAGGATAAAATTGTGTAACTTACGAAAAATAAGATTCCTAAAAGAATTGTAACTATTGAAATCATTTTTGGAGAGAATGATTACATGAAGCAAGACAAATTTTTCTAACCACTAGTGAATAAAGATGAAAGTGTTAGCATTCTTGATGGAAAAAATGTTAACCTTTGTAATGTATCTTCAAAATCTGAAAAGGACTCATTTATCGAGTTATGTAGAGATTATTTCAATGTGTTTTCATGGAAGTATAGTGATTTGAAAGGGTTTGAACCCTCATTATCTCAACACACCATTAAATTAGAAGTTTATGTAAAACCAATAAGACAAAAGAAAATACCAATTAATCCAAAGTTATAACCATTGATGAGGAATAACTTGAAATAATGATAGAGACATCAATCATCTATCCCATTGAACAATCTACTTGGGTGGCCAACCTTGTGCCAGTAAGAAAACAATTAGTGAAAATATATTATGTGTGGATTTTTGTGATTTAAAAAGGCTTCACTTAAGGATCACTATCCTTTTCCATCCATGGAACAAATACTTCAGCATGTTTATGGTTTAAAAAGGTAATATTTTCCTGATGGATATAGTTGATACAACCAAATACTCGTTAAGGAAGAAGAGTAGTGCAAAACAACATTTACAACTAAGTGGGACACTTATGCATATAGACATATTCCATTCACGTTGTCTAATGCAGGTGCAACATTCCAAAGAACCATGGCTATTAAATTTCAAGCTATAATCAATAAGTTTGTTCTTGTTTATTTGGATGACATAACAATTTTTTCCAAGGTCAAGAACTGATAACTTATCTCAGCTCATGTAATTATTTTAACTATGGAGAGAATATCAAATATCATTCAATCCAAAGAATTGTATTTTTTCTATTTAGGAAGGAAAGATGCTTAGTCATATTATTTCCAAGCATACTATGAGTATTGATCATGAAAGAGTAAGTTCGATTCTTGCATTATGCTTGCCAAAACATAAGAAAGTGTTTTAAAGATTTAATGGAAAAATCAATTTCATAAGAAGGTATATTGCTGATTTTGATTCATTACCAAGGCCACTAACCAATATGCTCAAAAAAATTATTTTTTTGCATGGAATAAAGGAGTAAACGAATTTGATGCCATCAAAAAAATATATAGCTTCATCTCCTACACTCATCAATCTTGATTTTGCAAAATATTTCATATTGTATGTTTATGCTAATGTTGTTACAATATCAGAAATGTTGACTTAGCACAAAAAGATGGTTTGGAACAGCCAATAGTATTTTCAAGTCAAATCTTGTTGTAGTTTGAAACAAGGTATTTGTTTGTTGAAAATCATCTACTTTCTATTGTCGATATGTCAAAAAATAAAATATTTACTCTCTAATAATATAATTCACTTAATGGTTTCTCACCCTAACATTAAGGAATTTTTGTTGAACAAATATATAAGGGAAAATATAGAAGGTTGGGTATTGAGAGGTATGGAGAATGACATCAATATAAAAGTTAAAAATTTGATAACAGAAAGGGTTTGTTTAAGAATTTAGCTCAACATTTAGAAGAGAGCAAAGGATCTCTCCTATTTCTATAAAATGACTCAAATAAAGAAGAAAATCAGCAACCTTCAATCTCGTTTCATGACATGGCAATGTAACTTCAGCATGGTATGTATCCACAAAAACTAAACAGATTTAACGGGATATATTTCATATTGCAATCAGTTCATTTCTTTTTGTTAAATGGTCTTTTATTTATAAAATATGTAAATGGTGTATTCCTTATATGCATTGAATGAAGCCAAGTGAAAATATATTTTAACAATTTCATGAGGGACAAGGTGGAAGGCACTATTACACAAAAACTAACATCCCTTAAAATAATGAAATATGGGTACTATTTGCAAAGTATTTTCAAGGACTATCATGCTTAGGTAAGGAAGTGTCAAAAATGTGCATTTTCATAGGTAAATAGAAGTTTTTGCCTTACCTCTTCAACAAATTTCAATGTCTTGGCCCTTTTTCCAATGGGGTTTGGAATTCATAGGCCTCATTAACCCACCTTCAAGCTTGAGTCATAGGTGGATTCTCACTGCAAAATATTTATTTTAATGGTTGAAAGAAACAATGGCCTTAAAAAATCAAATGAGAAAAGTATTTTATACTTTTATGAAGGTTTGATAACTAGGTTTGGTGTTCCCTTGAACCATTATTTCAAATAATGCTAACAATTTTTTAGGAACAAATATTGTTGCATGGGTTGTAATAAAAGGTGATTTTTTTAGTACTTTTTCTAATTATTATCCATAAGGCAATGGCCTTGCTAAATCAACTAATAAGAATATTTTGAGGATTATTAGGAGGATTGCTGATGAGAATTAAATAACTTAGCATAAAAATTGAAAGAAACCTTATGGGTTGATATGATCACTCACTAGAGGTCCATTTCCAACTCACCATTCAAGATTATGTATGGTCTTGAAGCCAAGTTTCCTATTGCACTTGATCGTATAGCCTTATAATTATTACATCAAGTGGAGTTGATGGACAATGAACCAATGAATATGAGGTATGATCCGTTAATGGAACTTGCAAATGTTAATAATCAAGAACTGAAATCAAAGGAGCAGAATCAAGAAAAGGATAAACATATTTTTGGTAGGAAAGCTACTGCAAGGGGCTTCAATAAAGGTCATCTAGTGTTGAAGTGGGATACAAATAGAGAAAACTAGGAGGTCACACATAGTTTGAATATTTTTGGAGTGAAAAGTACATGGTTATCCGCTGCAAACCTCGTAACTTCTTCTAAATTGCAAGAATGGATGGTGAAGAGTTTCCAATCCCAATCAATGGGATTCATCCGAAGCATTATTTCTAAACAGATAAGTTGACATTGTACATACTTTTCATGCTTTCGTTTAAGTTTTTTTACCACAACTTCTATTTTTGTCATAAATAAGTTGCTTCCTTCAAGTTAAATAGCATTGTAAGAGTTTTTCTTTCCACCAAGTGCATTTTTGCACATGTTTTAATCGATCTATTTTAATTAGGGTGGAGTATTTTTCAGTCTTTATCATAGCTTCTCAAATGTGGGCATGTTTTGTCAAGCTTGTATGAAGGTTTAAGATTGTTTTCATGCGTGAAAAGATCAAATCACAGGTTTCAAGATGATTAGCGAGAAAATAAGTCCATGAAATATTACAAATATGTTTCAATGGATACTCAGTTTGAATGGATGATTGGGAAACACATAGGCAATTATAATATAGGACTAAGGATTCTAGGAAGCCAATTCCCAATATAGGATGTCATCCCAGTCATCGTTTTCACCAAAATCATGCATCATCAATTGAATACTTTTGCAGGTATTGATGGAGATGAGAAGGGCATCAAATATTGGAAACTAACATGCTAGAACATAAAGGTTTCAGATTGCAAATTGGAAAATTCTTTAGTGTAAGGAAGTAGCTTGCAATTGTAGGAGGTGATCATTCATTCATTATGTATGGATGAAAAAAGCTAAGCTAATTACTAGAACCTAACACCAAGTAGATTCAATAACTAAGCTAGTTCAACATAAACATCAAGATAAATCCATTAAAAGGAAAACTTTAAACTAATGCATATAATATTAAAAACATGAAATAAAAGCCATCCATTTATGTTTTATATGGGATTTGGATTGTAGATACTTCCTTTAGTGACTCGTAGGTAGCCAAATGTGATAAAACAATTTATCCAATGAAGTCAAAAATGTCTCACAAATATGGATTAATTTACATTTTTGTTCTGCTCTTACTAATCTTGCCAAGCGAGAAGATGAAAAAGGGTTGTTAGATCAATACACCTTCTCATTGAGAATTAATTTTATCTTATGCATATTTCCTACTAGGACATCGAGTGTAAAGGATTCAAGGTGTAAACTTACAAGGGAGAGGGTACAATTCTT
Organism: Taxus wallichiana var. yunnanensis; assembly: GCA_018340775.1. NCBI lineage: Eukaryota > Viridiplantae > Streptophyta > Pinopsida > Cupressales > Taxaceae > Taxus > Taxus wallichiana. Next base: position 127,120,804 of record CM031240.1, read on the forward strand.
TATATAGTTTTCCAAAATTTAAAACTATCATCCTTGTGAATGTGGGAAAAAGAACTTTATGGATTTTCAAGTGATAAACATGCTTAGAAAGGGTTAATTATTATTAGGTAAGGTTAATTAGAATTTTTAACTTGAGTGAGTTGGGTTTGATTTAAATTAATCAATAAGATTGATTAATAGATTAAGTTAGGCTTATAAAATCCAATTCGAGAGAAGTTGATCGATTTTGAAGAATATGAGAGGGGGATGACCATATAAGAGGGTAAAATATTGTTTAGAGAATTAATTAATCATTCTTGGTCAATTAATTAATTAATTAGAATAGCATTATAACTAACAAAGTAGTGTTAATTTGTATCTAGAATGAAGGGGAGACTAGTTAATTAACGAAGTGTTGTTAGTTGACTGAGTTAAAGGGGAGTGTTAGCTAATTAGTTAAAAAGATGCTAGTTATAACCAAATGATGGAAAAGAGGATAAGAATTGCAATTTTAGTTCTAAATTTTCATAGCTAGATTCAGGTGTCTACATTTTCCTTCTTTGATGTGGTGTAACACGATCGATGCCACTTCAAAGATACTAGATAATTATAAACAATTAAAGTTTTCAATGGTAGAAGAATATTTATTAGAATGGAGGATTCCCCCTCGAGTTTTGATGGGGTAATACAAGAGGTCAATGGATGAGTGAAAAGAATAAGATAAAATACCACAAAGAGAAAAAAATCCCATCGCAATGGCGGGATACACGACAATGTGCTTGAATATGAATATATAGAGGAGGTGTGATCAATTATCCTTGCAAAATATCAATACAAACTCTTTTTTTGGTAAGTTCACATGGTCATCATTTTTTACTGCAAGGTATTATTTTCTTAATAGATCCTATAGAAGAAAAAGAGGCCATAGTGACAAAATGGATTTGAACTTTTCTTGGTTGGCCATTTTTCGAATTGATTGATTAAAAATAGATCTTGGGCCTTTTTGGGTGGATGAAACAAGGGAGGGTGGGGAGGTAAGAATTTCATAGGTAGAAATACAATTAGATTGGAAGATAGGATATATGGAGAATGGTAAGATCACAACATAGTTTAAGTACTATCCTAGCTCGAAATAGTTATTTATTTAATCTAAACATACAACAAATGGATAAACGACATGAAAATCCATACTACTATTTTTTTCCATGTTAAAGGGATAACTCAAGGAAATATACATAAAGAAATACAATACGAAAAAGTAAACAAGAATATCAACAAATAAACAAGGAGACACATATAAACTTTAAACATGTAATACACAAGAAATTTTTACCAATGATTTTTTAATCCATATTCAGTTCCCAAATGTTTAATTTTATATGAAACGAGTTAGAATTATTCCCAATCAATAATACATGCAAGGGAGTATATGGAGGACATAAAAGTCCTATGAAAAATCAATGTGCACTATAAAATTTCCCCAAACAAAGATATATGCAAGGGAAGACAGATATAACAAGCAAACCAACTTTGGTAATGAAGGTAGATCACAAGATGATCCACAAGTCGTGCGCTAAAACAAGGAAAACTGAAGTAAGATGTTTTGTAGGATAATTTTCAATGTTTATTTTTTTAATCTTTTCACTATTTGTTTATTATAGAATTTTTAAATGTTTACGATTTTCAAGGGTTTTGTGATTTTTTTAATATTTTTGAAAGTATTCCAAAACTATGTATAGGAAGAGCTAAGCATAAGGATTCCCCTAGTGAGAGGTGATAATATACGGGGACAATCCCGCACATACATACAAGAAGAGGATCAACTAGATCAAGGCCAAGATGGACAGGTTCAACAATATAACACACAAATGATAAATGGGGAATCTAGGAAGAAGTGACCATGCTCCAAAGATGAGGTGTTTGTGAACAAAAAAATCCTCCCTAATGTTAGAAATTAGTTTCCACCAAAAGACTTATCCAAAGTTCCACAATAACAAGGTTTTAACACTTGGAAGAATTTATTTCTCTCTACTTTTTTATTTTTTAATTTTTTGACTTACTCGATAGGTCTCCATGTTTATGCATAGATGCATTTGAGATGCCCGGCATTTATAGGTTCCTGAAGTTCATCACCATTAGGATATCTTATAAGCACCATAACCAAATTTAGCCACCACAATATATGGCCCTAACCAGTTAGGCTCAAACTTACCTTTCTTTTCATGTTCTTTGGTGGTATTGAACTGATTCTCCTTAAGGAAAAGGTTCCTTGCTTATAATTCATGAGGTATGATACAATTGTTTTATCTCTTGAAAACTCATTTCGATACACTTTGAGATGATCCAATGCATGGAGGTTCCTTTCATCAAGTAGTTCTATCTCTACTAGACTAGCCACGATACAATCATCTTCATTATCCAAATAGTAAAACAAAGATATCCATAAAGAGGGAAGCTTGATCTCTAGGGGTATAATGGCTTCAATTTAGAATACAATGGAATATGGGGTTACATCGTAGGTGAATAGAAATTATATCGGCCTAGAGAGCATTATGGATTTGAAGATGCAAATTATGGCCAGTTTTACCAACAATTTTCTCCATGATCCAAACAAGAGTCTTATTGGAGGCCTCAGCTAGCCCATTACCTTAAGCTTAATAAGGGGTGGACCAGTTCTAGTGAATTTTAAAGCATTGGCAAAGTGCCTTTAGTTGTTTTTTCTTGAAGGATTTACCATTGTCAAATACAATGGAAGAAGGTATGATATAGTAGAAAATGATATAGTTCATGTCGAAATCGGATATCTAAACACCATTGAAAAGGTGATAGGAACAACCTCTACCCACTTTGTAAGTTATTCAATGGTAGTGATAATATGATTATTACCATCGAAGAATTTGATGTGAGATATTGTATGAGATGGAGTCTCCATTTTGGAAAAGGTCATAGTGTAGTGATAGGTTTCAAATCCGTGATGGAGCATGTATGAGGTTACCATGATTTTGATATAGAAAAATTTCCTTACATACCGACAATAATCTATCTCCGTAATAGGCCAATAGTATCGATCCACAAAATATTCTTTTTGAGGACCATGCCGCTAATGTGAGCACCGTAGATGCCTTCATGCAGCTCTCTATTTTCTTGGACAAATTATTCCAAATTTAGACAACATAACAGAGTCCCATAACATGTAACTTATTTCAAAATTATATCAATATGTAACTAAAAGTTCCTAGTATCTAAAGATAATCATAGGAAAGATCCTATGGAAGACATAACATCCATTGAATGGTTATGTGCTCTTTGGACCTATTGAAAGGTGATTTATTCAAAATAATCCTTTATAATGTATATCATTTGTTTATATAGAATAAGCTTTCGGCGGTTTTGACCTTATTTTCATCATTAACTTGTTAAGTGATCAACAAGGAGTCACCTATAACCTTACCTTGTTTGATATTCCATCTTATAATGAATTTAATCCTATAATGATAGCTTCATACTCAAAAATATTATTGGTACATGGGAATATGAGTCGAAAGCTTGACAAATAATATTACCTATGGGGGTGATAATAACAATGCCTTCCCCAAGCCATTAAATGTGAATGACCCATCAAAATATATTTTCTAGGTGGAATATTATTCAATATATAGAATAAATGCATCTAAAAAATTTAGAATCAATAGTTTTATTCATGGTAGTAGTGCTTTAGCAATTTGATCATCAAGCACTTGTCCTTTAAATTATTTTTGGTTGACATACTCAATATCAAATTCACTAAGCAAGATGATCCAATTGGCCATCCTCCCAAAGTAAGTGCAAGTTTAGATAAAAGGTACTTGAGCGGGTCAACTTTAGATATAAGCTTGGTTTTATTATTCAAAAGATAGTGACAAAGTTTTTAAAAGGAAAATACAATATCCTAGCATCCCTTTTTTAGTTTGTGGATAGTTGAGATCATAAGAGATCAATGTGTGGATAAGGTAAGATATGGCTCTCTCTTTGTGATTTAGATCATATTGAGATAATAATGCATAGATATAAAATTGAGTACCTTAAAAAATAGTAGAAGGGATTCATATTGAGTAGGTGGTATGAGAACATGAGGGTTACCGAAATACTCTTTCAAGAAGGAAAATTATTGCTAGAAATAAGGAACCCGGTGGAAATCAACATATTTTTAAGAATATGAGTGAAGGAATGGGATTTGTCTGCAAGCTCGGAGATGAATGCATGGATGTCTTGGATATTTCCTTGTAAAGATACGCAAGTTCTTAAGGTTCTTAGAAGGAGGAGTTTCGTAATAGCACTAACCTTTGTTGGTTCTAATTCAATTCCTCTTCTAGAAACTATGAAGCCTAATAGATTACCTAATATAACACCAAAGACTCTCTTTTTGATTGAGCCTCACCTTATAATCTCTCACTCATTGAAAGACATGATGTGGGATTTATGAATGTTCTACTATAGTCTTATATTTTTCCTAGATATCATCAACATACTATTCCACAATATCTTTAAAAATGAAATGGAAGATTGCAGTCATATCATGTTGATAGGTTACACATATATTCTTAAGGATAAAATTCATGACTTGATAATAGAATGTACGCCAAGTTGTAGTGAAAGTAGTTATTAGTTAGTCTTCTTATGCAATATTTATTTTATTAAAGCCTCGAGAATCCATCTATGCATGATACCATTTCGTGTCTTGAAGTAGAATTGATGATCATGTCAATGTTCAGAAGAGGAATGCCATCTTTAAGACATTATTTGATAATGTCCCTAAAATATGTGTAAATAATGATGACTTCTGGATTTCAGCGAATATGAACTATCTTTTAGATCCACCCTCAATATTCGATAGGTCGATAAAACTAATAGATAACAAATTATCCATCTATTCTTTGACCAAACTACCAATGTGTGGATGCATCTTTCTTCATTTCTGTTTAATATTCTTTGTACATTACTGCACAACTATATTGTGCACTACTAAAGAAGGATCTATGCATGACATATCTGCATAAGACCGTGTAAATATGTCAAAAAAATCTCTAAAGATTAAAGTAAAATTTTTCTTCTCGGTGTTGAAAGTGAAGCCCCAAGTTTTACAATTTTAGTCTCATCTTCCATACCAAGTTTGACATCAATAGTCCCATTGGGCATGCCATATGTACGCATGATAAACAAGTTAAGATAATTACTATAACCTAACACCAAGTAGATTTAATAAAATAATGCATATAATATTAAAAACATGAAATTCAATCCATCCTTTAATGTTTTTGATTGGATTTAGATTGTAAACACTCCCTTTAGCGAGCTATATGTAGCCACATGTAATTAAACAATTTCTCTCGAGGAAGAGGAAGAGGTATCACCAACATGGCTTGATTTCCATTTTTTTTCTTCTCTTACTACTCTTTCTAAGAAGAATATGGAAAAGGGTTGCTAGATCAATAAACCTTCCAATTGAGAAATGCTCTTCTTTTATGCATATTTCCTACTAAGGACATGGGGTGTAAAGGTGCCAACATGTAAACATAGAAGGGTATTAGTTTGAAATAGTCATGAATGTGTAACAACAACATGTTTATGGATTAGTAAGTGATAAACATGTTTAGAAATGGTTATATACTGTTAGGGAAGGTTGATTGGTATTTTTAACTTAAGTGAGTTGGATGTGATTAAAATTACTCAATTAGATTGATTAATAGAGAAAGTTAAGCTTGTAGAAGCCAATTGGAAATAGGTTGGTGGATTGTGAAGGATTAGAGAGGGAAAATGGCCCAATTAGAGGGTAAAATATCATTTAGAAGATTAGTTAAAAAATATTTGTTGATTAATTTTAATTTATTAGAATAGGATTATAACTAACAAATTAGTGTTAATTTTCATCCAGGATAAAGGGGAGACTTAGTTAATTAACAAAGTGTCATTAATTCACTGAGATTAATGGGAGTGTTAGCTAATTTGAAAGAAATATGATAATTTTAACCAAATGATAGAAAGTAGGATAAGAAGTGTAATTTGAGTGCTAAAAATGTGTAGCTAGATTTTGGTGTCTACACATTCATTCAGTTCTAGTTTCAAATAATCAGAAAAGGTACAAAAATTTCATTTTAATTCCTTCTGATTATATGCATTTGTATTAGTCAATTGACTTTTACATGTTCTTTTAGTTATGCAAATGAAAAGAAATATAAAAGAAGCAACACACAAATCATTATATAAAAAAACATTATGTATATTCTTAAGGAGATTTGTATAAGTTTCCCCACACAAGATGTGGGATATGACTATCTAAGAAAATAATGTAGATAAATTTAAAACTAAGAATATAAGGAAGAAAATTGTAAGCGTCATTTCCTAAGAAACAAATCCCCTTCCTTTTAATCTACTACTGCAAATGGATTTATGTTGTTGCTCTAGTGTACCGAAAGAAGAAAATAAAAAAGGTGTTAGAGTTCGGGGTTCTTTCCTTGATTATATTATTATCTTCAAATATATATGCATTATTCATTGTTAAAATATATTGAAAAACTAAAAAAATTTCCACATGAATCGGATACTAATAATGAAAAGGACATAGTGCATAGCACGATGAACAAAAGTAAATTTCTTTTAAAATATAGCTTACAAAAGGATTCAAAATATTATAGGTTCCTCATACATTTTTCACAAAGGTGTAAATTACAGGTATGCAAATTTATCAAATAGATTTTCGAATACGAATATTAATGAATGCTTTGGAAAGTTCAGATCTAAAAGTAGATATTTTGATAGATACAATGAGATAAGTTCAGATCTAGAAATGACAAGATAAAACCATTATGACAAATATGGGTATGTTTTCTCTTCCAAAAAAAAAAATGATAAAGGAAAGAAATCACAGTAGATGTTGATGGTCAAAACAATACTTTTATGAATTCACAAGTTACTGAGTTTTCATCCAGTTCTTAGAGGATACAATAAATTTAAATTTACAGAGTTTTCATAAAACTTCAAAGAGAGTTCGAGAAAGATAAATACTTCAAATTTCAAGTGAATTTACATAGAATTAAATATTTTTAGACCAAATTAATGACATAAAGTTCCATATTTAAAAAAGAAAACCATCAAACATAAATTAGAAGTAGAGTTTTAAAAAAACCCTTAACATTACCATGATTCTTTATTTTTAAAATTTAATTGGCTTTAAAGTGGATTTTTTCTCGTACAATTTTCAATAAATAGATTTTCAAGAAAATGAGTTTCTAGATATTACGGTGTCTCATAATTTTTCAATGTTTAGTTTAAACTATAGTGTGAAAATACATTTTTTCCATCTATAAAAAAAAGTTCTACAAACAAGAAGATCTGAAATCTCAAAATGATGTAGTTTATAGTGGAATGAGGATGACTAAAAATGTAAGCTATAGTCATGAATATTAGAATATGGTCCTAATTTAATAAAATATGATATTTTATTAAAATCTTCTTGGAAAGATCTACTATAAATGATATTCAACCAAATATATATGCTAAACAATTTATTTAATTTTAACTATGAAAGGAAATGAGCGGGGTAAAGTAATTATCTTAATTTGACTTATCTCAAAGTGAGTCTAGACTCAAAAATACGATGAAACAGAGAAACATACCGTCATAACGAACCATGGAAAAATTTAGAAGATGTGGAAATGACGGAGAGGGGCTCTAGAGTAGGAAAGAGGCACTTGTGGGTGCCGTGACGTCTTTGGTGGTGCTAGAATGCATAAAAGGACAAAACTATGTTACTATATGGTCACTATGTCTTCACACATCTTCACATTTTTTGTCCTTTATGACATGCTTGGATCGGCAAGGTACTGTAAACCCGCACATAAATATCCTTCTATAAAACCCCTAAAAAGACATCAAATCCTAAAAATGCAAGATGGAAAATGAGGGGTGGGACTATCCTCGATTGTCTCACTTGTGAACCTATGACCGAGTGTTACACTACATCTCGGACCCAATTTAGTTATTTGTGCTTGTGTGTGGAATAGTGCTTCGAGGTCACCCTCCGCCAATGAAGCCAATATAGTCGGTTGTAGATAGATGTAGACACAAAATCACGCACTTTGGGTATTATTTAGTCTCGGTCTTATACTACTATTCATATGGTTTTTAAGTTAAGAAAATACTAATTAACCCCCATCTTCCAACCATTTTACTTTGATTTTTTTTCTCACTACCGACCTCCCACACATACATGCCCAATTTATTTTTGTCATTTTGTGTCATTCTACCCATGATCTGGGAACCTAGCCTAGTACTTGGGTGCCCCAATCACCTTGGTCCCCCAGTCAAGATGCCCTAATCCATTTTCCTCTTTACTTCCATCTTTTGGGCACTTTCTAGTTATTTGAGCTTTCTATCTTTTTGGTGGTCAGCCTCTTCAGGGGTTAATTACGAAATTAGATCAAGAGAACCATATAAATATAAAGTTATGATACCATAATGAGGGACCAAGCACTAGGAACTACTATCATCACTCGAATGTTTCTTTCCATCTAGGAATCTAGATCTTATTTGCATCCATCTAGCTCCATCACAAGGGACAAGGATGGTTCATATGCATCACACTACATAGGAGGGAAGTTTATTCTATTCTATCTATGAGTTATTAAATTTCTACATCTATTTATAGCTCAAGTATTTCGAAATCATGACTCGCCACAAGAGCACCTAGGGCACGACTTTCACACACACACCTAGAACTACATTTGGGTCTGAAATATAATGCAATGCTCAGCTAGTAAGTCCACCATTGTGGTTGCTGAGGACACTCCGACCCATTCATTTGCATATTTATTTTTAGGTTTTAGATGTTTGGTTTTTTTTTACGTGTATATCCTTCACCACCGATTTCTAAACATATGGCGCAATGCAACGAAACACATGTGATAGGAATTGAAGGCCTTGGATCATTTAGTTACCCTACAAAAATAAATTCTAGACCTCTTACAAAGACCAGGGAACCCAGATCTTAGACCCGGTGAAACCCAGAGACCTCATCCTTCCCAGTGCACCTTAGTTTTCTTGGAAACTTATCTAGGCCTCAGTGCGGTTGTGAATATTCATCAAATCATCTAAACTCTTTCTAACCCTTACTTTCACATTATGGTTTAATATTTTATCTACTTAGTTTCTTGGGTCATTTGCCTTATTTATTTTAGTTTTTATTTACTGTTTTGCATAGCATCCGATTAAGCTAGAATAGATCATTTATTTCCATTTCAGTTTAATCATTTTGGTGAACCCAACTCGATATTCACACTTATGGGATCTTCATTCATTACTTATCATCATAGGTTTTAGTCATCATAAGGATCTCAATCATTGATTATTTGCTTGCAAATCCTCGAGCTAAGGCATAGAGTCAAACATATTCGTACCACTTCTTGTATTCATCTTTGATATGCACGACTGGTCTATCAAACATTTCTTGATGCATTTTCTAAACACATAGCATTCAAATCTAATCCTCCCACTGATATTCATACTTTTGACAATGACCCACCTTTGCATATCATGTGTCGTATTAATAATTTAGGTATCAAATGCACTTTAATTGACAATGGATCTGAGCTCAACTTGTGTCCCATGTCGTTTCTTGAAATCTTAGTTCTTTCACCTCACGATGCTATCCCATATTTTCTTTCACTATGCACTTATGGTGGTTTTTTTCATCCATGTGTTGGTCACATTACGCTACCTATCATTATAGGAAAAAAATATATCAATATTGTGTTCTTCATCATTGATTTTCCTACAATTGTTTGCTTGGTAGGCCATGGATTCATGCCATGCAAGTTGTCACTTCTACTATACATCAATGTGTCAAATTCCTCCATGAAGGCATTAAATATATTGTTTTCTGTGATCATGATCCGTTACAATATTTTGACTGAAATCCTAATAATATTCTTCCTATTACACGAAATGATACTACAAATGATCCTAAACCTATGGACAAACCACCTCACTTGCCACTACCTAAAGGTGTCGTTTTTATGATAGATGTGGTTTCTTTTGTGCCACATTCTACTACTACTTATATGATTCCTTATCGGGGCATGTCCAACCTATGGATGTTTCTCTGTCACCTACATGTTCACATGTACAACCTACATTATTACTCCCACCATGTTTATTCTCACACTCTTCATAAATGATTCATACTAGGAACATATTCCATTTGATCCTACTTGTGATGACATTATATGTAAGCATGTTGGTTTGGCTTGACTGATTTAGTTTTGAAGACCTCTACCATAAATCATCCACTTTTCATCTTTATAATGGGTTTTTTCCCATCATTGCCACTTATGGCCTCCATTTATTTTACCTTACATTCTTTCTTGCATGCAATCCTCGATCTCCACAACTTACATTCAAGCAATCATGGCTTGATTACATTGGGGGACTCTTGATCCTGATCATATAGACATTTCTTTCCCCATGCCTTTTGGTCGTGTCTTTATTTGAAATATTTCCTTTCTTGTATATACACAAAATATCACTCGTTGGTATGCACACAGTTGTCCCCTTCCTCCATTCACTGATGAAGAATATGCCATGGGTATGTACAACTTACACCTTAATGGCTCATTATGTGATCAACCAAACACTATTGCTTACCAAGTCACCAATGTTTATCCATTCGACTATGACCACTGAAAGAGATGATATTTTAGATGACACTAAATTATTTCATCCTTCATATTATATACTTGTGGGGCATATCATCCAACATATCTCTCATACTTGCATAATCATACATTAATCTCTTCATATATGCATAATCATAACATACTTTATCATCTTTATTAATCGATGACACACTCTTATGCTTTGGTTCACACTTGATTGTTGAGGGCATACTACACATGAACCCCACACACTACACAATAGATACTACACATTACGACTCTTCATACATCTTACATCATACACTCTACATTTAGTCTACATCATTTCAAAATTTGTGCATCTATACATCATACATCATATTAGTCTTCATCATACATATGTCACACTTCTATTGTCTACGAGTCTCGCATTACATACTACTTATCATGCATATCACATAACACACATATTCATACTATTAGAATATCTACACATCTAGCATTGCATTCTATACATCACATATCACACATTTTACACATCACATGGTCATCTATCATTATCGTATATACTACATCTCCTCACACACAATACACTTATTACCATATGATGTACTCTAGTTCCTATGTCCATACTCGACTACCGAGGGTTTACAAATCAAATGGACCTTATCATAATTACATGTTCATCATTTAACCTTATATCATGCAGCATTACTAGGCTAGTTACATATTGTATAGGCTAAATGGTCACCTATTCCTTCATCTTGCAGTTGTTATACGCTTCTGTGCTACATCACCACTCCCTTTATTCATCATTTCTACCGATTTATGTTTTATGATAAATGATCACTCCTTTTCTCATATTGTTACGATATATGCTTCGGCTATAGTGTCATGTGCCGACATCATCTCTAGGTAGCATATCATCAGCATTACCCATACAAAATCATCACATCATGTTAGAAACAACACGTACTTAGACCATATCCCGATGAAAACTTTAGTTTATGGTTAATTCTTGACTATTGAGGTGGAAAAATAAATGAACCTCAATGCACACAACTCCATCCATTCGAGGTCATGTAAATCCTATAATCTATCTTGTATTCCACTCCATCTATCCACAACATGTTGCATATCTTGTTTTCTTTTACTCCTACTTGCATTTTCTCGTATGTTTTCTTTATTACACGTGCTAGATATATCCTTCTATTTGATTATCTTTACCATACACACATACGCATTCATTCCTTTCTCAGTATTTGTGATTGTAGATATAGGTCTCTTACACGTAACATGGATGCTTACCTTCTACCACTCCTACAATGGTTGCTAGGGGCATCCACATTTGTACACTATAGGTGTTATTATTTCATTTTGTACTTAGAACTTTTCATTACTTTGTTATACACACTATTGACATATGGGTTATCTTTCTAACATGCTAATGGGTGCTTCATGTGCAACATTTGTTAGCAAGATTAACTCCTTCCATGGTTATTTGTCTTTTTTCCTTCTATTACTTATGTATTAGTTTCTCATGTATGCGGGCATTTCCCTTAATTTTGTGTGCATACTTGGTTATTTTTATGTGGCCATTATGGCCTTGCATGTCTTGTAAAATTCGTGAGTAATTTCCCATGTTTATAACCTACTTTTTGTGGTATATGATTTTCTTCTTACGTGTTTACTTTGCAATCTAGCTTACACATTGTCGTGTAGCTTACACTTGTTTCATGTGCCTTGGTTTTTACCGAGTGCATTCCCTCCCCTCTGTGAGGAAACATTTATGTAGTCGGTCCTCTTATGGGGCCGCATCTTCCTATCCACATGTATAGTCGAGTTCAGTGTCCATCCTTGACATTTTAGGTCAAACAACGAGTGAGTTCGAGACCAACCTATGAACCTAGTACACATCATATTTTACATGACGGGTAGTCCTTAGAATTATAGGGAGTAGTTATAAGTTACGAGGACACAACGGATTTCCTCTCCACCTTACTTCATCTAGTGGCATCATATGCCTAAAAATCTAAGGCGATCTGAGACATCTCTTCATACATTATCAAGGAAGTAATTACTTGTTGGAGAACAATGCAGCTTTCTCCTTACGCTTCTTATTTCGGAGGGTAACATGAGATCAACCAAAAAAATTGCAATATAGGATATCCTTCTATACACTCTTTTCTCTCATCACGGATCAGGTGCACATGTTCCTTTTACATTTTTCATACTTTCATTTATAGTATTTTTACACATATACATGCGTATGTGACTACTTGATCTTGTTCTCTTTAGAGGTCTGCCCATATGATAAGTAAGTAGTCAACAAGAAAAATAATGACAACGCCAACATAAAAAAACAACAAAAATGACATCGAAAACAATGAAATTATGTGGCAACACACACCTCATACTAGCATGCAGGTACATCACACACATTGACAACTACACACGCATTTCCGCCCTAGGTTCACTCTCATCACTTTTTTCTCTTTTACATCTTTAGTCTCCATGCTCCATATTTTTATCACTCCATGCTTTGTCTAGTCATTCAACATGCTCTCTATATCACTCTACATAGAAATCAGGTTTGTATCTCTATCTACTTTATGTTACCGAGTGTTCCACTCACCAAAAGAAATTGGGGAGAATGTAAAAAAAAATCACACACTTTGGGTAATATTTAGTCCTAGTCTCATACTACTATTCATATGGTTTTTAAGTGAAGAACATACTAATTAGCCCTTGTCTTTTGACAATTTTACTTTTCTTTTTGTCGTCACTTCGACCTCCCACACATACATGCCTAGTTTTTTTTTTTTTTTTTAAATTCATTTTACTCCCGATTTGGGGTGACTAGCCCAAGATCTTGGGGTGCCCCAGAGCCTGGTCCCATTTGGGGCACTCTAATCCCTTTCCTATTTACTTACATCTTTTGGACACTTTTTTAGCCATTTGATCTTTCTATAGTTTTGCTGGTTGGCCTCTTTGGATTGATTAAAAACTTAGATCAAGAGAACCATATAAATGTAAAGCTATGAGACCATAATAAGGGAGCAAGCACTAGGTACTACTATCATCACCTAAGTTTGCATCCCATCTAGAGCATATAGAGCTCATTTTCATTCATCTAGCTACATCACAAGGGACATGATTAGTTCATTTGCATCACACTGCATAGGAGGGAAGTTTATTCTATTCCATCCACCATTTTATTACATTTCTACATCTAGTTATAGCTCACTACTTCACATATTTTGCTTGGCATAAGAGCACCATGGGCACAACTTTAACACAAACATGAAGAACTACATTTGAGTTTGAAATTTAGTGCAACACTTAGTAAGTTCACCATTATGCCCATTGATGACAATGATCCCTTCATTTGCATATTTATATTTTTAGGGTTTTGATGCTTGGTTTGGGGTTTTTATAACTGATTTCTATTGACATCGGCATAGTGCGGTGAAACACATGTGACAAGAAGAGAAGGCCTGAGATCATTTAGCAACATTACAAATCTACTTTATGGACCTCCTGGATAGACATGGGCATCCAAATCTAAGACTAGGGTTCCCAGGATCCCTCATCCTTCTTTAGGCACCCCAATATGCTTCGATAGCTCATATATGTATTATTCTTATCCTTGACATATTCATTCATTGATTATGTTCATCCATTAGTTTTTGTGACATATTCCCGAAGAGTTGTCAAATCAGCAAAGATCTTTGTAACTCTTCTTTGCTCATTAAATTTTCATATTTTATCTACTTAGTTGCTTATGTCATTTACCTTATTTATTTTTTGTTGTTATTTTGCTTTGTATTTAACATATGATTAAGCTAGAATAGATCATTTATTTCCTTTTGAAATTAATCACTAGATAAAATCAAAATGTGTGGATGGAATAGAATGAAGTCCCATTCTATGCAGTGTGTGTGCATGCAAAATATTGTTCCCAAATGCAGTCCGTTGATGTATGTAGATAGCTAGCCCTTGATAATAATTTCCCCCTTATAATGGTATGTATGTTGTATTTATATAGGGATCTCTTGCTTGAATTTTGACACTAATGACCCAACATGCTGACTAGTACCTCAAGATATGAGTGGGAAAACTGAAAATACTGACCTCAAATGTCAAAAATAAGATCAAACATAAAGAGGACACAAGTTTCTAGTATGGATAGGAGAACCTAGCGCTAGTGTCTAGAGAAAAGAGATGACAATTGAGTGAAGAGGCGAGCGACGAGGATCCATGTGCTCGACCATAACTACTTATATGCGTGACAAGTGTGACGGACAAAAAAATATAAAATAACAAGAAAAATGGATGGATTAGGGAATGGGTCATAAATAAATAGTTTCCTTATGCAAGATCCATATATAAAACAACATAATTTGTGGTATTGTAAATAGTTGTAAGTGGGTGATTTTGTCTCTATCTATTCCCCCAATTTATGTTATTGAATGACATCTTGGTAACATAAAGTACATAGAGATGCATACATGAGAGAATTCCAGAGGATCATGTGTTACTGAAGTACTAGCCCCATTTCCCTCTCCCTACACCATCCATATGGCCAATTCTACCCAAACCCTTACAAAATCACATGCATTCATACAATTCACAACTCAATACACAAACAAGAAAACTAAAATACCAAGTATAAGATCATACCTTGCCATTGATAGCTCCTTCAACCTTCAAGCAACCAAGATCCCACTTCTTTGAACAATGCAATCCAAATCCCATTCAATCTATTCATAATATTTCCAAGCAAGTAACCCCAAAAACAACTAAAAGACTACAATAAATAGAAATTGGTGGAGAGGATGGTGAGGTGGCTCCATGTAGGATGCCACCTCATTTCTCCTATTCCACTTGACAATCCAAACACACAATACAAGACTCCATAAATGCAGAAATTGAAGGCATGACACTTTTATTCTCACACACAATCCTCCATTCCACAATTCAAGGAAATAATTTAGGGAATTAAGAAAAGGGTGGCATTAATTGCCTATTTTCCCTCAAAATCACATAATAGGGGCTAAATTTGACCCCTCATATCATAGGTTGGGTTGGTGGAAGGGTTTAATGAGTGTGGGACAAGTAACAAGTTCTCTAAAAATGGGCTCAAAGCCCAAATCCAAGTTTTGGAGATGGGGATGGGCACACAAACCAAGATAAAATAAAATCCATCCAAGATCATGAAGAAAATAAGGAATATCCAACACATTCATTTCCCCCATTGCCACATCACCCAATTAGTATAATCCACATAGTTAATTAACTTAATCAAGGGGCACACTAATAAACACAAGGACATGGGAAAACATTAGAATTCAATAAAACCACATAATCAACTAAGACAAATAAATAGAAGGAAAAATACAACATTTACACCCATGTCCACTTATGAGGTTGTTCCCCCTTGGAGACCTCCTAAAAACATGACAAGCAAAACAAAAATGCACACACACACACATGGCTACCAAGGTGACCATGTTGTAAACACCCGGTATTCCTCCATAGTTGGTCTTCCTAGTCCCTCATTTGTTTTTGTGTGATTTCATTTCCTGCAACAACCAAGAAAATACCACCTTTGGCCTCAAGGCCATATTAATATGTCGATAAATCAAAACACATATATCATTTATCAAATAACATCATCATACAACATAACAACATCGTTATCACGGTTAATAAATTTTATTCTAATCAATTATTTATAATTACTAATCATCACAATTCTACCATATCCATTAACATTTACTATCACCCTACGCCTATGCATAACCATCTATCATAATTCATATTTTATGATAACCATGCATTTCATACATCCATTATAACTTATATATATTTAGATTCATTCAACAACATACTATTGATCACCTATTATCATCACATTTTTAATCAATCATAACATTAATGTGCCTACTTGGTTAGTCCAATCATGTAAAGATAATCACCACTTTCAAGAGTCCAAGATGTCAACATATAACAAAATAACACTAAATCTATTAGGTTAATTATTTACCTAATATAATTAATTATGCGTTATATAATAAATTATTTAATTAAAGTTATTAATTAAATAAATGTTGTTATATGGTTATATTTCTTCATAACCTTCAAATTGTATTTATATGTCCGCATACGGGTGTATTTATATTGTTTTTAACAATATATTTGTAATTATTCATTTGTGCTTCCCGGATGTTATTGGAAGCTTATGTAATTTGGAATGTGGTTGCACCTGTGCAACTTAGTTTCTTGTTTGTATTCAGTTGTACAATACCTATAAGTATTGTAGCTCCTTCCTGTGTAAATGGTTGATTCTGATTAATAAAATCTTCAGGCTTCCGTCCCTGTTTACATTTGGTACCAGAGCGAGAATCTGGACCTATAAAGCTATAGAGGAGTGGAAAGAGAGAGAAACTGAGATAGAGGAGTTTTGGAGAAGTGTTTGCAGCATCGAGAGTCTCGTAGCCTCCTGCTGCAACCTCCCAGCCCCATCCCTGCCTCCTCACATCCTCATGTTCCTTCCAGGTCTTTGGAAGGTAATTTTTTTACCTTTGGTGCACCCAAACACTAGGGAAAATTTGTTGTAGGTATTGAAAATAATAATAATAATAATAAATTATTATTATTTTTTCCCCATTAGGGGTTTTATCTCTAATATTAGATAAGTTTTTGCTACATGTAGTGGTCTGCTATATTTGGAGGAATCGATTTGCATTGTGCGTAAACACATCCCTGAATGAGCCCACGTTTGGATCCAGCGACCTGTATTGCCAAGCCATCATCGAGGTTGCAATGGTCAAGTCAGCATCAATATTGGACCAAGCCTGGAATATTTGAAGGACCAAGCTAGGTATATCCATGTCTTGGGCAAGTTATAGACCAAAGTCGACTCCGCAAAGAAGCATTGGAGGAAGTTTTTCAAAATCAACGTATACACCAAGTGGCTCTACCAACCTGTGACTGCAAACAATATATAGCGGGAAGATAAGTAGTAAGTGACCTCTCATTTTGAACATTCATGCTTGCACCCTCCAATGCTATCTTGGATCCCTCAATGTTTTCCTCACGCCAAAACCTGCAACAACAAAAAATAAAGGAAGAAGAGGCATTCATCAAAATGTTGAAGCAAAACAAGGAAGAGAAGCCTACACAAAACAAAGATGAGCAACCCTGCACAAAAAGTAGGTGAAGTCAAATCGATTCAAAAATTAAAAAACCGGTGAGAAATCAAAGAACAATGAAAGGAAAATAAAAAAGTGGCTTAATCAACAATATAAAGAGGCGTGAAGCTCAAGCAAAGAAAAAGAGATAAATTCGCTTCAGATCTGAATTTTTGGGTGCACATGTAGCCCTAAATTCTCCCTCCACGTGGTCAATCTGCCAAATCACCATTTTACAAAGGTAAGTCGATTTTACCTTTCATTAAATACAAGTTTGTTCACTTCTATATCAAGCGCTCTTAAGTGGCCAAGGTGATTAGAGAGAAAGTATTAGAAGTGGGAGGTTTGGGTTTGAATCCCACCCCGTATTCAAATTTTTAAATTTGGTGGAAATAGTTGGCGGGATCGCTAACTTTAGTGGAAAATTTGAATTTAGTTATAACTAACTAAATCTAGCGAGAAAAACCCTAAATTTAGGGTTTTTTTTTTTTCTTCACTAGGCCTGTTTTTCCATTCTAGACATTTTTTGTGAAAGAAGGCGAAGGCCTATCCTGAAATTGTATTTTCAGCTGGTTTTTTACAATTCTTTGCATTTTGGGTCGTATTGGGCTCTGGAGGCCACCAGGGCCCGTAAAACAACAAAAAATTACCTACCATTCAATTTTTTTAGAACTTTGAATGTAATTTGTATACTACATTGTATTTTACTAATTTGTAGGTTGTCATAATAAGCTGTAAACTTTGTAACTATTCTGAAAGCTGGTATAAAGTTGAATAAAAAAAAAGCTAAAAATTGGTTTTGTAACACTCACGAGATCCTAGATCTCATTTGCAGTGTTCGGTATATACGGTGCCTCTGGGAAGTGCTTACGAGTAAAGACATCATGACTACTACTATACTTAACACCTAATATAGCTGCAACAACATTATTTGAGCATCAACCCTTTGAATCGACGGGAGTTATAAGGTTACAATGCACACACTATAAGCCATCACATCCGTCTGTGAGCGATTACACGACATAAATCCAGACTGAGAAATTATCCAAGTATATAGCATAGTTACGCGTGTGTATGAGGATATTTCTTTGAGCCAGTGTCAATAATCACATAGACCCTATCGGTATTGTCCGGTACCACCTATTGAATTATTTCATGTACGTTAACGCCTCTTTCACGTACCACTAGATATATAGAAAGGGTGAGCTTCTTGACGTACCACCGGGTATATCCAAGGGCGCGTATATATAAAGGTTTGGTATATCGACTAATGATATATAGATTGGGAGACCTTATACCCGGAGGGATAATACCCAAATCCTGTCGGTGATCTGCAAAATGGGCACCAATGCACCCAAATTTTTTTCTTCCCGATTCACAACTACTCGGAGGAAACAACTATGCTGCATAGAAGACAAAAATGAAGACACAGCTTGAGTTTGAAGAAATATGGCCTACTGTGAATGGTACTCTCACCAGATCAGCTATTGATACAACACAATAGCGGTAGTTTGATAAAGTATATTAGAAGGCCAAACTCATCATCTTTTTTGGAGTGTCGACAATGTGCAACCCCACATTCAAGATTGCAAAACAGCCAAAGAAGCATGGGATAAGTTGAGCACAGTATACGAGGCCAAGAACAAGAATGTTATACTGAATTTGCAGAGTCAGTTATGCACATTGAAGTTCAAACAGAATGAAAAAATTGAATATTTCTAAAGAAGAGTTACAGAATTGAGGACTTCACTTCTAGCCATTAGACAACCTGGTCTGAGATGATGCTCTCGTTCCCATTTTTTGAGAGCACTCCCTCTTCTTACAACATTTTTGTCATAACACTAAATGTGTTAGATATAACAATTGGTTTTGACAAGTGGTAAACCTCTTTGGAACAAGAGGAAGTAATGCACAATAAGGATGATGAATTGGAGCAGGCATTGTCTTCACATCAAAAATGGAAAGGAAAAGGTAAATGAAAACCTAATTCCTATCAAAAAACCAAAAATAAAAATCAGTATAAAGGGGATAGACAACGAAGAAGTAATGTCCAATCCACAAAAGAGGACATAACCTACAAGATTTTGGTATAATACCTACAAGAAAGGTTCATCCAAAGCAAATTTGGACCTTAACAATGACAATCTTACATGGGACATTCTAACAACAATCATGGGAAGAAAAAGGGAACTCAAAAAGAAGACCCCATCAACAAGGTAATATTGTTGAGTAACAAGAACAAATCGAGATAATGAAGACTACTTGTTCACTTCTCGATCAAGTGAACCATCCACATCATCTAGTGATGTCACGGTATGTTGATTCGGGAGCCACTTGACACATGAATGGCAATAGAGACTCGATTTATTTCAATGAGGGACATGCCATCAAAAAATCATGTTTCGTTGGGAGATGATTCTTCATATACAATTCAGGGGATTGGGAACATTTCTCTACCCCTTGGTTCACGCAAATGTAGACTATTGGATGTCCTATATGTCCCTGGGTTGACTAAGAATCTTCTTTCAGTCAGTCAACTCCTAGATCACAACCTAAAAATTGACTTTGATAGTCAATCTGACAAGAAAACATGTTTGATTTGAGATAAATCAAGAGGCTTGAAAATAATTACAAAATCCTCCAATGTGGGATGCATGTTCCAACTTGATTTTGTTCACAGAGACGATCAAGCACTTGTGGCTAAGAAATCCACCTCAAAGCATAGTTGTGGCATCGGAGATTTGGTCATGTTAGTTTCAAATATCTCAAAACACTTTGCCGACATAATATGGTACATGGGCTACCATCTCTTCAGAAGGATATAGACAAGTGTCCTCACTGCCTAGTAGGAAAACAACATAGAGCTTCATTCTAGAGGAGTACATTTCAAGCTCATGGAAAACTTGACCTGGTTCATACCGATCTTTGCGGTCTGATGTAGCCAAGTCATTCTGGGTTCCAGTACTTCATGCTTTGTGTTGATGACTATTTGAGAAAAATGTGGATTTTCTGTCTTGCAAGAAAAGTGAAGCATTTGAAACCTTCAAAAATTCAAAGTAGTAGTTGAGAAAGAAATTGGTTGCCACATCAGAACTCTCCACTAAGATCAAGGGGGCAATTCACCAGTGATGAGTTCAAAGACTACCTACAAACTCATGGGATTCGTTGATAGATGCCTCCACACACCGTAGAAAAATGGTGTTGTTGAGAGAAGAAATCATACTATCATGGAAATGGTGTGATGCATGATCAATGATTCCGGACTTGCAAAGACATTGCAGGCGAGAAAGCAAAACAATAGTGTATTTGTTAAACAAAGCACCCATAGCTGCTCTTGATGGAATAACACCACAAGAAGCATGGTCAAAATGGAAACCATCTATTGCACACCTCAGAGTATTTGGGTGCAAAGCAAGCATGCACATACCCAAAAAGAACAGAAATAAATTGGACATGAAGTCACATAAACTTGTCTTCATTGGGTACAGTGAAGAGACTCTTGGGTATAGATTGATGTATCCTAAGAACATAAAAGTCTACACCAAGTAGAGATGTTGAGTTTTTAGAGAAGAAGGAAGCAGAGACTCCTCCTCTCGAACTCACAAGATGTAGATTTTTCACCTGTTGTAAAAATTAAAGCTGATGTTCCCTTAGAAGATGAAATTGATGATGGGGATGATGGTGTTAATCAGATAGAACCACAACCCATGGTAATAGTTCAGCGTATGCCTAAATTGTGTACAAGTACATTACAAGATGTAAGAATGGATGCTCCACTAGATACATCCACCCCTAGATCACGGACTCATAGTAAAGCAAGAGAAGAAGTTAATTTTTCTTTGATGAGTAGATTTATTAAATTAGATGAGCCCTCTATAGTCCAGGAAGCCCTACAGTCAAAAGCTTGGAAAGATGCCATGGATTTTGAATATCAATCAATGATGAAGAATAACACTTGGCATCTTGTTGATATTCCACTGGGGAAGAAACCCATTGGATGCAGATGGATATTTAAAACAAAGTACAAAGCAGATGGGACAATGGACAAGTATAAAGTGAGACTTGTAGTAAAGGGGTATGCACAAAAAGAAGGCATTGACTATGAGGAGACATTTTCTCCCACAGCTAAGATCAAACTAATTAGGATGATCTCTGCTCTAGCTGCACATGATTTGGATGAGAAGTCCACCAAATGGACATAAAAGTGCCTTCCTAAATGGATATTTACAAGAAGAAGTCTACATGACTCAACTTGAGGGATATGTAGTACGATGAAGAAAAAAAGGTATGCAAACTCGGAAATCTCTATGTGGCCTCAAATACGCACCCGGGCATGGTACATCAAGATTGATGAGCATCTCCTACAACATGGATTTGTTAGAAATCCATACAAGCCTAATCTCTACCTCAAAAATCAAGGGTGGAGATGGTGATTGTTGTTGTCTATATCAACGATCTAGTCATCACTAGCAGTTCAGTGAAGATGATCGATGCAATGAAGAAATATCTTAATCGATCATTCGACATGACTGATCTCGGGATGATGCATTATTGTCTTGGATTAGAAGTATGGCAGAAAGAGAATCATATTTTTGTTTCTTAGATGAAATATACCAAGACTACGCTCGAGAAGTTTAGGATGATGGATTGCACATAAATTGCTATACCTATGGAGAACAGATTACAATTATCTCATTCAGATCCATCTCTTGAGGAAAGTGCCACTCTCTATCGGTAGCTGATTGGGAGTCTTATTTACCTGACCTATAATAGACTAGATATCAGCTTTGCAGTGAGCTATCTATCCAGGTTCATGCAGGAACCCACAGTTTTTCATTGGAAAGTAGTAAGGCTCATTTTGAGAAGTCTTAAAGGATCGGTGGATCTTGGTCTAGAATACAAGAAGAACGACAACTTCTTCTTCACTAGATATTCGGATTCGGATAATGCGGGTAACATTGATGATAGAAAATATACTTGGATTTGTATTCTTTATGGGATCTAGACCAATATAATGGGAAAGCAAGAAACAACACTTCATATCTTTCTCTTCCATAGAAGTCGAGTATCATTCTGTAGGAGAAGCCGTCTGCGTGAAGTGATTTGGCTACATCGCATCTTTGGAAGGACTTATAGTACCACAAGAAAAACCAACCACCATGTATGTTGACAATGAAGGTTTTCTCAAACTTGTTCGCAATCCATTTTTTCATGAGAGAACAAAGCACATTGAGGTACATGTTCATTTCATACGCGAGCATGTGTTGAAGCACAACATCCATCTTTAATTTTGTCCAACAGCTGAACAACGAGAAGATATATTCACAAAGTCACTTATGACGTGACAAGATCGATATGTTCGGGAGTTCCTCTCCACATCCCTTGAGACAATGCACAATTAAGGGGGAATGTTAGGTTAATTATTTACCTAATATAATTAATTATGCATTATATAATAAATTATTTAATTAATGTTATTAATTAAATAATGTTGTTATATGGTTATATTTCTTCATAACCATCTAATTGTATTTATGTCTTCATACGGGTGTAGTTATATTGTTTTAACAATATATTTGTAATCATTCATTTGTGCTTGAGGATTTTATTGGAAGCTTATGTAATTTGGAATGTGGTTGCACCTATGCAACATAGTTTCTTGTTTATATTCAGCTCTACAATATCTATAAGTATTACAACTCATTCCTGTGTAAATCGTTGATTCGATTAATAAAATCTTTAAGCTCTTGTCCCTTTTACAAAATCATCATCATGTACTATAATATCTATCAATGTCCTCTATGTAGCCATATAGTGCATAATAAGAGCCAAAACACAATGATAATCAAAATTTTTGTAATGACTAACAATAGGCTATCATTAATATCAAAACATTGTCTTTCTCACTAATAAACAACTAATCATGATCATAACAAAAATAGGTGTCAAAGAGGAGCGGGCACTACGAGATAGTGACCCTCGAGTAAATCCATGTTAAAATCATTTAAATCAAAACATAATTGAATTTCACCATTTTCTACCTTATCGTTACAAGGTTAGCTACCCAAGTTGAATGCTTGATGGGAAAGATAATGGATGACTCAATCAATTTTTCAAGCTCTTTCCTCATCAATGGTTCCAACTTGGGATTAATTGACCTTTATTTTTGTCTTATTGATTTTGCATCAAATTCTAATTCAATGGTGTGTTGAGCTAATGAGGGATCAAACCCTTTTAAATCATTATATTTCCATGTAAAAACATCAACATATTCTCTACATAACTCAATGAATGTATACTTTTAAGATTTTGAACATACCTTTCTAAGATTGAGGTTCTTACCATCAAGAATTGTGACACTTTCATGTTGATTTGTACTTGTGGTAAGGACAGATCTTTATAGCTTCATCTCATCATTCTCTCCAAATATTCTTTCTAAAGTTACAAGGCCTTTTGGGATCTTGTTTTTCTTAAGTTGCATTATTTTATCTTCATACATGTTTTGGAGTTTTAATTGATTTTGTGAAGAAAACTCAACTTTTTTCTACGAAAATATTACTATTTGAGCATCATAATTTTTTTATCAATGTGAGTTGTTATATGCAATGGATGGCTTCACTTTAACCTTGATATGAGGTTTCAATTTATTATTTTTTATATCTACAGGCATGTCAAATTGAGATACTATGGTTATAATCCTATCAACATGTTTAATTCTATCTATAATAACAATTTGAATGTTGAAAACAATAAAATCTGAAGCATATCCCATAACCTATTTATGAAAGTCCTCATTAACGGATTTTTGCAAGAATTGGAACCTCTTACCTTATGTAACAAGACAACTATAACCATAAACCTACACATTATTTATTCCCTTATTTTATGCCCACTCTAAACCATGAATAAGTGCTTCATATTTTGATACATTGTTAGAACAGGAAAACTAAAGCTTAACAACTAAAAATATCTTTGTTTTTGGGTTAAATCAAAATCAAACCAGCTCTGAACCATGCTGATTTTTGGAGCCATCAAAAAGTAATTTCCA
The DNA here is from genome assembly GCA_018340775.1 of Taxus wallichiana var. yunnanensis. Classification (NCBI taxonomy): domain Eukaryota; kingdom Viridiplantae; phylum Streptophyta; class Pinopsida; order Cupressales; family Taxaceae; genus Taxus; species Taxus wallichiana. Next base: position 127,145,694 of record CM031240.1, read on the forward strand.
TAAACCATTATCTTGTTGATTTTTCTTTCTCATAACTGGTATTTCATTGTTATCTTCATAAATACACTAAAATCCAAGGCCTTGCTCTTAAATAAATCTATAAGGATCATGCTCATACTCTTCATTAGTCAATTCATCATTAAATAAATATGGAATTCCTTCTAATGCATAATGAGTTTTAGGTTCAATATCACCTAGCTTCTCATCATTGATTATATAATTTACATTTATTGTGATATGTTAATAGGGTTCAATGTTAAAACTAATGGTCACTTTATTTCCATATTTGGTTCCAAATACAAGATAAGACCAAGCGGTGAAACGTAACCTCTAATTTTGGATGTGAGGTCTTTTGAAAGAAACGTAACAAAGTAAGGTGGAAAATACACCACGATCACATCCTCAAAAAATTTTACACTTGGAAAATCATGCAAAATAAGTTTCAATTTTTTGAACATGCCTACGGTCTTATTTAGTAAACCATGTAGCTGTAAAACACCTTGGGCACTTGGTTGATACTTAAGCCTCAACTTTTCAAAAACCAATTTAGGAATATTATTGTTGCTTGTCCCATAATCCACCATACAATTATGAACTAATGAGTCTCTAATAATCACTAAAACATAAAATAAAGGTGGTTTACCAGTTTTACCCCACTAGAACAATTTTTGTCTCTTTAGATGCTTATTATTTTCAATTTTTAGCATGATAGTTTGCATTTATCATCACCATGTTGGTTGTATTTTTACATTGTCTATTAGTTTTGATGTTAATTTCAGACGTACAAGCTCCTTGACAAGAAATCTTGCTCGAACAAGTCCCATGTAGTAAATGATCCTACTATAAAAAATTATACCATTAAAGGGCTTGACCTTTAAAATATGTATCAAGTAATCTCAAGGAAATGTCCTCTACAATATCATTATATAAAGAACATAGGGAAGAAACATCTCTAATATGTTCAGTGGGAGTAGTTTGGTATACACCGGTGAAATAAGGAGGAATTTTCAAGGTGAAAAAACTGGTATGTCACGATAATTATTTTTACAAAGGACTACCATTTTCAAGGCCACAAAAGTTTTATTTCTTGTCATTGGAAAGATAGGAATTTGAATAACAAAGTTCTGATTTGGAGATGGAGGAATGGAAATATTAGGCCTGTTATAAGGTGTAGTATTCCCAAGCTTTATTATTCTAACATAATTTAACAACAATTGAAAAATTCATAAGGAAAACCTCTTGGTTATGACCTTTTCTTCACTTAAATCATGAAACATGAATAAATCTCAAATTAATTTGTCTTGGTAAAGCAACTATAATGACACAATAATAACAAAATAGTAACAACGATATGTCAAAATCATTATGCGAAATAGTCAAGTAGTGAAGCAATTGAAATTGGTTGATTGGCTCCTATATGATTACAACTCTTAAATATTCATTTATGTCTCCTTGAGTGTTGATAACTACTATAAAAAATAGATCAGGCTGCTTATTTCGAGTAACTGAAATTTTCGTAACATCCATGTGAAAACACTATGTTCATCTGCATGCTGATAATAACGCGAAAATATGGCTTGTTGTCCCTTTGGTGTGCAAAAAAATGTTATCGGTCCAAAATTCAAACTTGATGAGGAAATGCAATCTAACTCTTCACTTCAGATGAAATAATGGGAGCTCCTCTAATTTCTTGGTGACTCTAGTTCGAGGATAACATCAATATCGGGCGGGTTCCCTAGGTAAATCACCTAAACTAATTATTTGGTAGGGTCGGGGGAGAGAAAAAAATGTAAAATTAATGAAAGCAAGTAAATTAGGTGATACACCAACGTTTTGAGACCTATTACTACACAAAAAAACTTTATTTACTCCAAATAGACTAGTAACATTCACTTCAATAATTTTTTGATATATTTTAAACTCGGATAAGGCATTGAGATACACTTAAATGACCCGTAAAACTCACAAAAACACTAAATGGATTTTTGGGAGTTTATGATCATACAAAGGAAAGACGTTATTCACTAAAACATACCACAAAATCATTATAACACACTTCACAAAGCTTCAACTTAAGGAAACAATAGTCTTTATTGCTCCAATAATGTGCACAAGTAAAAATTTGGCATAAAAAGTGTCCGAATGAATAATCCTCCCTTAAAACTTACAAAAAAGGTATATATAGCATAACTAACCCCCATCAACTCCAAAAATAACGTTTCATAAAATTGACAAGTGGGCTAATTAAAGAAAATTCCAATATTAGCCACTCATGAACAAAAATATAATCTTTTAATAAGAAAAGGATAAAATTACATGGATAAGGCTTCAAGGACAAAACTAAGCCTTTCATGGTCGACTTTAATCATGTTCAAAGCTCATGTTGACTGAGTGCATAACATAAGATAATTTGTACGAATGCTTAAAAATATTAAGGTATTATTTTCCTTTTCCCCTCCTGCATAAATGTGAAATAATTTATAATTTTCTACTTGGAGAACATGCATGATGATAATTGGTTCCTTTTGTGGTTCTTGGTTAGCATGCATGCAATTTGATCGTTGGCTTCCTTTTTTACTAAGGAAAATATATCACTAATACCCCAAGCAAAGTTTGAAATTATGGCACTTAGCCCACAAATAATGATTAATTCAAACCAACCCCCCGCCACTCATGGGTTTAGTAAATTTGTATGAAAACTTAACCGATGTTAAGTTCAATTAACCAGGGTTTGATTTAGCACTGTTTAATCAAAGTTAGGGCACAAACCATAAGACTTCTTTTCATTTGCGTTTTACATTTTTGTCGAGGCTTCTGGAAACTTCCTGGGGAAACTATGGAGAAATATTTTGCGGACATGGATGCTTTTAGTCTCATTTATACTATACAATGTGTTTTTATATGATTTGTTGCATGGTGTTGAGCTCATAGTCGCCATGGTTACAAATCTATATCTCTTGTTGTTTGCATTTCTAATCTAAAATTCCATTATGAATCTGATCTGTCACCATTATTTTTTTGTTGGGCTGTAGCTCTTGATCTTTCCTTTTTTATCTGAGAGCTCATTGTTTGTATGGATCTTGCATTCAGTGTTCCACAAATGTTTTTTCCAGCTCGTCACTTAGTCGATCTCGAGCTGCTATACATATTATTTTTTCCCGTGGTATGGGCTCTTTCTGCACTTTCTTTTTGAGGTACACTTTGATGAGGGATCAACCCTATGCTTCAACCCAACTCAAATTTCTTTGAAGAGTTCTTTGTTTGATGCTTTACATATTGGGGTACCCCAACTCGACTTGGCTTTGGTTATGCTCTGTTTCCTCGAGCTGATTTATTGTTGTAAAATCAGGATTGGGTATAGGAAATGACTCGGCAAAGGTTTGACTCACCACTAATTTGCATTAGCTCACTCGTCCTTCACACTTTTTGCCCTTTCCTCGTTCATTGGCCCATTGTAGTTTGTGGTGAGTGGCTTGTTGCTATTTTTTCATTTTTGAGTTCGGTGTTCGACATTCAGGTTGCTAGGTGAGATTTGTTTTTCTTGGTCATGCGACTAATCTGATCTCTTTCATGGGTTTTCATCTGGTCCCATCTTTGTATGGTATCTCATGAGATTGGTAACTCAAGCTCGTGCAATATTTATATGGATTGGTTTTTATAGATCTCCCAGTTGCTCGGTGTGTATATGACCAGCTCATCTCGTTTGACTCTTGTGTGGCTCGGTTTAATGAGTTCGTTTTGATTTGTTTTCGAGCTAGGCCTTTAAGACTCATCCATGCCAGCTCTTCTCCTTTCTGGCCTAGCTAGGTGAGCCCTCAGCTCGTTGTGCATTTATGAGGAGCTCATTACTTAAGGTAATAATTTTTTGTGACCTCCTTCAAAATTATGTCACTTTAAGAACTTCCGAGGTCATGTACATCTTGCCCATATTTAACAATAAAGCTATATATTCTGTTGGTTTTGGTACTTTAAGAACAAATTCGTTTTTCTTTCTATGAACCTTATATCTTATTTTGAATGCATGGTAGTATTTGAGATAAACTTGCACTTACATAGTTCTTACTTTTGTTTCAACATTTTGGGTACTTGAAAAATGAGGATTTGAAGTACAAAAACTAGACATTTATTTTACCCCTGACTTGTCCTTATTTTTGCAATTTACTCTACTTTTTGGCTTCCTTTTTTGCATTGTGACTTGATGTATCTTGAGGAATTTTTTTCTTGAAAATTAGATCTCTAATAAACTAACAATTCTTCCCTAAAAATATTTCCTTATTCATTCTTCCATGAAGACGATTTTATCACATGTATGGCCGGATCTTATTTATACTACATCTTTTCAAGGTGTATTGATTCTACTTTTGTAGTTGTAGATTCCTTTTCTCTATCTAGAAATCTTATGCACTTAAATTTATTCTTGAACACGTGATGTATAACTAGAATTCGGTACCTTCTTTAGAGCTTGAAAATATTGTAATTTTTCACGCTCCCATGCTTAAAAACATTGTAAATCTGAAAACAAATCTATGCAAAGGGTTGATGTTACATTGCATTTATCTCATTTCCCTTCTTGAAGGAAAACACCTATTTTATTTCCTATTACTAGAACATGTAATTTGATGTAGTTGCAACTAGATTGTTTCACCTTTCATACTAAATTGCATTTGAGCAAACTTGAAAATACATTTGTGAAATACAATTGTTCTTGAAAGTTGATCCACTATTGTAAAATCTATTTTCAATGTTTCAATTAATGACGCTTATAAAATCAAAGTTAGAAATAGAATGGGATATAGTAACCCGAGCTCTAACTACTTTCTTCTTTAATTTTCAGGTACAAGGAAGCAACAAAAGTGTTCATGTAGCAAAGCGGTGACAAGGAAGAGGATCTTGTCAAACAAGAAGAGGATTTTTAGATTTAATTTCATATGTATTAATTTTTCTTTCAGCCATATCCCATGGCTTGTGTGGGATCCATGTAAAATTTCTCTAGGAATATATGACATTGCCTTATGTGATGAGTTGTATATATTTCTTTAGCATTTATTTTCATTTTCATAATCTCAAATGAACCTTTGCAACTCAAAAATCAAGACAACTTGATATAATCTTGAGTAAATAAAATGAACTGATTATACCTTTATTTTCTTCATAAGAATATAAGTAACATAACTTGATGCAACTGTAATTTCCCTCAACACTTCAAATATGTAACATAATTTATTGTTTCAAAGCATGCACTTACTTATGTGTGTTAGCATTCCCATCAGCACCAAGGCCCTGTAGTAGTATTTCATGGTTGATGCATGGTCTTGGTGAAGAAGACATCTTGGAATAGTAGCATATGTGAGGCATTACACCCTAAATAGAACTTTAAGTTGTTGATTTTCTGTTTAACATTCCTTAATCTATCAACACTCGAAGCTGGGAAAAATTTGTACCCATTAAATCCATTTAAAATGTAAAAATATTCATTCCCTACCAAATTATCTAAAAATTGGTCAATAAATGCTAGAGACAAGTAATCTTTCCATGTGGATTTGTTCAATTCTCTTTAGTCGATGCAAATTCCCCATTTTAAATTTTTCTTAAGAAAAATAACTCAAGGATACATATGTTGGCTATTTGAGATAGGTTATATAAATCCTACTTGTAATAGCTTCTCTATCTATGTCTTAACAATATCTCTATGTTTTTGTTTTATTCTCCCTTAGGTTTTTCTTATTTATTTGAAATTATCATTTTAAACATGGTAATTTCATAAATGATGGTGAATTCCATTGATGTCAATGTATTCCTAAGAAAAGGATTTTAAGTAGGAGATCATGAGTGTAAATAGTATTTCCTCATCTACATCCGTCAACAACCTATTAATGTTTAATGGTATACTTTGTTGAACTTTAACTTTCTTTTTACTTGGATAGTTTAAAATAAATGAATGGTATTTGTTGATGCATAATCACAAAGCACCCTTGAATGTCTGCAACTCAATGGGTTGAGACTCTCAATGTGATTGCATAACATGGAGCTTCTCCCAAAGTGTGGGAATTTGCGATCGGGAGAGCTCTCTAGATGAAGGTCGGTTCCTATTCCTCTGTTCAAGTGCACACTTTCAAATTACAGAGGATTTACTCTAAAACCTAATCTCACTTACCAAGGAGACAGGGTTAAGAATTTGCATAAAAATAAATCCTAAAACTAACTAAGGTGATGCACCAAAGTAATGTTGAACACCTGCTTTGCAAATAAACACAAACCATAAAAATGCATACAATCACCATGCATAGTTAACCAAACTATAATGAGAGATCAGGAGGATACAATGAACACAAGAGAGGGTTGAAAATTATCCACAGACATGCATTATTCCTCCAAAAAGTTGATACAATGCATTATAATGGCCAAGAGGCAAAAACTTGCATTACAATTTGGATGGATAGGTTCGAGGCTCCACGAACTCATCTAAAAAGCGAGAGAAAAAGGGAGGGCACAAAGCAAGAATTTCCACCCCTTTACGATGAGCGAAGATCTTATAGTTACTGAGATGAAGAGAAGAGAGGAGAAGAAGAGAAGGAGGGAAAATGACTTGAAATCTCAACCACCAACCATCAATGTCTACAAATCCACCTGTAATCTGTCAAGTGCGATTCTCCATGTCTATTTGGCATGTTGGAGAAGGAAGGATGGAAGATCAAAATCAAATCTAGGTAGTTGAAGCAATCGAGATCACATATTAATGGCGTGAAATACATTTTCCATATCCTCACCCAAATAAATATATCTTCTCTTATTTGTGTAGCAGATGTCAAGAGCTTTCCAATGGTATAAAATTTATTGAATTTTGAGCACTGGATCGAAAGTTATGCCCATTTGAAATTTTGCATCGAATCCATACAAAATTGGTGAAAATGCAATCTTCTGCAAAATGGATCCACGGGCCTGAAATTACAAACTAGGCCATTTGTGAAAAGTCACAAAAATCACTAAACTTCCCACAACCCCACATGCCCGAATATTCACTTTCACACTGAAAAGTACTTGGGCCCAAAATTTAACTTTGTCTTTATAAAACCTAGAGGACCCGAGATTGCAAACTACACCACTTGTGAAAAAATCACAAAATTATAAAAACCTCCCACAACCCCTAAAATTTGTAACTTTCTTTTTGGCAAAAAGTTTTCCTCGGAGCCCATGAGTTTGAAATTTCACTTTTGGTGAGAAAAAACCTTCGCGGGCTCACGGGCCCGTAATTGTAAACTGCACCATTTGTGAAAAGTGAAAAACTCCAAGAAAAATCCCCTGCCCGCCGGTCTACAATCTTCCCCTTTGGCGAAAATTCTTCCCTAGGCCCGTAGGCTCGCATTTGGCAAAAAATCCTTCCCAGCCTGCCGGCCCGCAACTTGCAAAATATGAAGAATTAGAAGGACTTCTTTATATTTTCTAAAGGGGAAGAAATTTCCTATCTGATGGAGATGCTTTCAGGAATCCTTAAGTACTTAAAATATGTAAAAAAATCATATTGGAGCACTAAAAGGGGGAAATGGTGTTAGTTGACCAAAAATAAGTATGAGCTTATTTTGGACAACAATTTGGTGACTTAGCGGGGTTATCTACTGTCAGATGAAGAATGGCCAGCTACCTGTAGCAATCCATTGGGCATGGAGTCTTCTTGATAATCTAAAATCTGATCTGGAACTGCCTTCCGATGCTTGCACTCTCATCTTTTGTAGGAGAACCTTGAAGTCAAGGTTTGTGATAGTACAAAAATGCATAAATTTTTGAAGCTTTTCCCTCATTTGATTTTCTACAAATATTATCTATTCTAGCATAATGAAAACATCTAAACCTCTATGATATGGATACTCTGTTGATTAATTCTCTTGTGGGTGTAAGTGTCTTAGAGAGTGAGATGGGCTGTACACAAGCATACACCAGAGCAATAGAGCATGTGCACCAGCACTTAGGAAAATGAAACCTATTCTAACAACAACAAAAATGTGCACAAGCAATTCTTCTACTGTAAGAAAATCTACCTACTCCATGCTAGCCAAAACAAAGAGAACTCAAATTAATCCTGCAACTGGAAAGGATAAGCAGCTTCCCTTTCTCAAAATAGGTAGCCATGTATATGATTTGGTGCTAAACATGGCTATTATTATGAATAAAAACTGACAAGAGGCTAATCCTCCACCCAACTCATCAAGGTGTCAACTAGAAACAAGACAAATACCTCTTTTTGTTGCTTTGCATTTGGATTGAAGAGGCATTGCAGCTGATCCTTGATACATTGAAACTCATCCTCATGCTCAAAAGTAAACATGATTGGTTTTGGCTTCTCCCTCAACTCTAATGAAGCCATGTATCTTATTGGGAGAAGTCTGGTCCTTTAAATTCACCCATTTCTCTAATACTTAAGTCCAAAAATGGATTCCTCTTGTAGCCCTTCTTGTGTGGATGGTGTGGAAGAGATGGGATCTTTGTACTCTTTTCCTTCCTCCATGGTAGTATGGAACTCCTCTACAATCTGCAGCTCATTGTTATTGATTGCAACATCAATGAAATTTATTTTTCATCATTCTAACTTGTTACGACACATTGTTGGCTTTGAAGTTTCTCCATTTTTGCTTGAAGAATGACTTGCTTTTGGATAGTCTCTTCCTCTAGCATGAAATTTTTCAAATCAAAATCTTCAATTTACTGCTCTAGAAGACTATTTGGGGCAGAAAGGTCTTCTTGATAGCTTTCCTTCGTCACGGATTCATCAATCAAATCCGGCCCTTCAAATAAATATAAAATCTTCAATAATACTTTCTTCATTAAGTGGTTTCAACTCGATTCAATATCTTCAAGTTATTCTTCTTCAATAGGACTTGGAGTTGATTGTTCTTCTTCCTTCTTGACTTATTTTGTAACTTGTATTAGATCAGCATCCTCTTGGAAAAAGTGCCATTATGAAAAATGCATTCAGAGAAAATAGATTTATGATCTTCATGTTCTTGTTCTCCTTCTTGTGCGAACTCAACTTCCACCACTTGTGGTCTGACCCCGGCCTCCTCTGAAGGTTTAACCATCAAGGAGATTTTTTCTATCCCAAATTTGAGAGCCCAGCTTACCAAGATTTTGGTCATTTCTTCTCTCTTTGGTTCTCTTTCTTGCTTTTCTCCTTGACTAGTTTTTGGAATTTCATCATGACATGGAATTGGGAAGGCAAGAGGAGGAGTGGATAGGGTTTCAACCAATTTTGCGATTGTTTCTGGTGGTGAGGGAAGTGGAATTTCTTGTTTCTTTGGAGGGAAAGACTTCTTGGAATGGAAAAGGGAAGAAGAATTGAGGTGAGATGGAAGATTATAAAATGGAGAAGGGAAATCAACACTTGGGATAGCATATAATGGGCTTGAATCTTGGAACTGCTGAAATAATAAATCTTGGGAGGGAGAAAAGGGAGCATAAGGAGTTGGTGATTGACTTACCCATTGACAAGGTTGTATCACACTTTGTTCATATGCTTCAATATCCTTATTCCACTGTGCAAGTTGGGGCAGCATTTCTACCATGAAATCAAGCTTCTCTTCCCATGGACAAGGTGCCCTATAACCAAATCTGAAATCTTTCATCTATGTTATAGCATTAGATTGAACCATGTTAGCCTCAATTTTTTGAATCTTCTCTAGCAGATCAATGTTCTCCATTTGACTATTGTCATTATATGCACACCCCTGTTCTGATATATTTCAAATCCAAATTGGTTTTGACACTACTCATATGGGTAAGCATAATGGTTCGAATCTAACCATAATGTTTTTCTAGAGGAGTTATGAAACTCGTTAGAGGATTAATGCCTTTGTTATTGCTGCAAGTGTGAATTCTAAGATGGGAATGAAGTCATGATTGTGAAAATTCGTGGAATGGAAGAAGATGAAAGATGTGGAAATAATAATGGGTGGAAATGGATGGAAGGAAAGTCTGCAACTTAGAACATGGGTTGTTGACCGAGATGGAATCGCCATATTTGTTTTGCATATGCTTCCAAAAGCTGAAATTTTAATAGGAACACACCAACCTATTAAAATGAAGTTGTAAGGTGCTTCAAAGCGGTCCCACTTGTGTATGCGGAACTATTGATGTGGAATCAAAACACCCAGAATGTCTTCAACTCAATGGGTTAGGACTCTTAATGTGATTTCATAACATGGAGCTTCTCCCAAAGTGTGGGAATTTGTGATCGGGAGATATCTCTAGATGAGGTTAGTTCCTAATCCTCTGTTCAGTGCACACTTTCAAATTGCGAGAGGATTTACTTTAAAACCTACTCTATCTTACCAAGGAGACAAGGTTAAGAAGATGCATAAAAATAAATCCTAAAAGTAAAAAGGTGATGCACCAAAGGAATGTTGAACAACTGCTTTGCAAATAAACAAAAACCATAAAAAATGCATACAATCACCATGCACGATTAACTAAACCGTAATGAGAGATCAAGAGGATACTATGAAGAAAAGAGAGGGTTTAAAATTATCCACAGACATGCATTATTTCTCCAAAAAGTTGATCTGATGCATTCTGATGGACAAAGGCACAAACTTGCGTTCTGATTTGGATAGAGGGTTCAACGCTCCACGAAATCATCTACGAGGGGAAGAGAAAAAGGGAGGGTGCAAAGCAAGAATGTCCAACCCTTTACAATGAGCCAAGCTCTTACATTTATAGATGAAGCGAAGAGAGGAGAAGAAGAGAAGGGGAAAAACTAACTTGAAAGCTCAACCACCAACCATCAATGTCTACAAATCTACCTGTAATCTGTCAAGTGTGATTCTCCATGTCTATTTGGCGTGTTGGAGAAGGAAGGATGGAAGATCAAAATCAAATCTAGGTAGTTGAAGCAATCAGATCACATATTAATGGCATGAAATAGGTTTTCTAGATCCTCACCTAAATCATGATATCCGATTCGTAGTTATGTAGCAAATGTGGAGAGATTTCCAATGCTATAAAATGTGTTGGATTTCAAACCTTTGGATCGAAAGTTATGCCCATTTGAAATTTTGCATCGAATATGTACAAAATTAGTGAAAATGCAATCTTTTGTAAAATAGATCCACCAGCCCAAAATTAAAAATTGCACCATTTGCGAAAATTCACAAAATCCACAAAACCTCCCACAGACCCACAAGCCCGAATATTCACTTTTTCCATAAAAACTCCGCGGGCCCGAAATTTTACTTTGCGCTATAAAACCCAATGGGCCAGAGATTGAAAATTGTGCCACTTGTGAAAATATGTCAAAATTATAAAAACCTCTTATAGCCCGTAACTTTGCTGACTTTCGTTTTTGGTGAAAAGTCTTCCTTAGGTTTGTGAGTCTGAAATTTCACTTTTGGTGATAAAAAACCTTTGCGGGCTCGTGGGCCTGCAATTATAAACTATACAATTTTTGAAAAGTGCAAAACACCAAGATATCTCCTAGGCCCTCCATCCCACAATATTCCCCTTTGGCAAAATTTTTCCCTAGGCCCGTAGGCACGCGTTTAGCAAAAACTCCTTCCCAGAAAGCCCTGCCCGCCCTTGCAACTTGCAAAATATGAAGAGTTAGGAATTATTTATTTTTTTTGAAAAGGGAATAAATTTCCTATCTGAAGGATATACCTTTAGGAATCCTTAGGTACTTAAAATATGTAAAAAATCAGATTGGAGCACTAAAAGGGGGGAAATGGTGTTAGTTGACCAAAAATAAATATGATCTTATTTTGGACAACATTATTCTCTCATTAAGGAATATAATGGGAATAAATGAGGTTGTAATTTATTTCAACATTATTATGTCTTCACTAGTATTTTCTCCATTAAACAAATGGTAAGGGAAGAGAGATTATAGCGTAGTCAAGAGTTTTGTATCATTTTATTCATCATGATGTTATATCAACTCTTTTTCATTTCGTGTACTATTATGACTTCTAAGGAATACATTCTCCCCTCAATGTCAGTTTCATTAGGATCATCTATAGATAAAGAGTTATTTAAATAGAAAGGTTTAAGATTTGGGTACACATTTTTTTATATTTAGTACATTTGAAAAACTCATTTCTACATACCTACTGATCTATGAGGGTAGTAGTGGAAGGCAAAGATATTCCTAAAATTATGGGATAACCTTTATTTTAAGTCAGGGCTTTAGTAAAAAAACTTATATAGGGAATTCCTATGATTCTATTTTAACACTAACATCTTCAATAATTCCTTTAGGATATCAATTGTTTTATCAACCATTTTCAAGACTGTAGTAGTTGGTTTTTATAGTAGTTAATGATAAACTTTTTTTTTTTAGTCTAGGGCTTGAGTATTAAAATTCTATAGGGAATACCTATGATTCTATCTTCACGTAACATATTTAATAAGTCATTTATGATTTACAATTATTTGATCAACCATTTACAATATTGTGGTAGTTTTTTTTTATAGTGGTTAGTGATAAGGTTTAGAGTATATCAACAATCATGAAAATGATATAAAATTATGCATACTAATATTCCTAATATAAATAGTAACTTGAGGTCTTCGTGGGTATCCATAATTGGGAGGAAGAAATTGTTGACTATTATTACCCCCACAGGTAAAAATGGCCAACCGGGCCCACATTCGGTTAGACAAGAAAAAAATGGATAAAATAAGACAAGCTTAAAATTCCCCACACCTTTGAGTTCTATCGAGGTCTCCGGATCGAGAAATTTCCAAAAAAACCATGTAGGTGGGCCCCAAAGTCAAAATTTGAATTTTGGGGCCTTGAAGGGTTAATCAAGCTCAATGGGGCTCATCGAGCTTGGTCATGCATTTGGTGTGGTGAGTAAAGAACCAACTTAGGTGAGTGGCAAGGAGGATCATGAATGGCTCGGTTCATCATGGCTCGGAGGAAGGAGGTGATGCATTGCCAAGGGAAGAAGCTCACATTGTTAGTGTAAAATCATAGCACCCACGAATGTCTACAACTCGACGAGATTGAGACTCTCGGTGTGATAGGATAACACGAGCATCTCTCAAAGTGTGGGAATTTGAAATCGAGAGAGCTCTTCAGATGAATTCTAGTTCCTATTCCTCTATTCAGGTGCACACAAATAAATTGCAGAGGATCTACTCTAAAACCTACTCTATCTTACCAAGGAGACAGGGTTGAGAAGATACGAGAAAATAAACCTAAGCTAACAAGGTGATGCACCAAAGGAATGTTAAACACCCATTTTGTAATTTAACATAGACCATAGAAATGCAATACAACCACCATGCATAGATAACCAAACTGTAATGAGAGATCAAAAGATAATAATGAACACATGAGAGGGTTGAGAATCATCCACAAACATATATTATTGCTCCAGAGTTGATACAAAGTACATTACAATAGCTAAGAGGAAAAACTTTGTATTATAACTTGAATGGGAGGTTCAAAAATCTCCACAACTTCTCTTGCAGACACGGGAAGAAGGGAGGGTGCAAAACAGAAATGTCCAACCCTTTACAATGAGTTCAACTCCTTCTTTCGTAGATGTAGCAAAGAGGGAAGAAGAAAAGAGGTGGGAAAATTGATTTCAAGCTCGACTACTTGCCATCAATACTACTGCAAATCCATCCACAATCTATCGATTCCCCTACTCTATGTTTTTTCGGCATGTTGAAGAAGGAAGAATAGAGGATCAAATCAAATCTTATCTAGTTGTTGGGGAAATCGGATCTCTTATTAATGGCATGAATATTTTTCCCAATTTTCACCCACCTAACCTCACCAAAATTAAAGTTTCAGGTCTCCATGGCATAGACAGGTCGAGACCTTTCAATGGTGCCAAATTTGTTGGATTATGGGAACTAGATTGGAATATATGTCCATTTGAATGTTTAATATGGGTCCATACAAAAATTTTGAAAACTAGTTAGCGAGAATGGGTCCATGAGCAAAAATTCACTTTGTGATTTTGGAACCAAAAATACAAAATGCAAAAACACCCTACAGCCCCATAATTAATTTTTGTCAAAAACCATTTTTGGGCCCATCAATCCACATTTTCTATTTGGGTAAATAGTCCTCCTTGTGCCCACCTTCCCGCATGTAATTTAGGATTGACATGTGGCTCCTTTGGCCTCAGTAGAGGTGTGTCTCACTTTTATACTTTACACCTTTTCGAGCCAAGAAGTTTTAATTTCCCCGATAACCCACCTTCCCACCTTGACTTGAAGCATGGCCACGTGTAGAGATGGTGCACGTTTGGGGACCACTTTTGGATTTTTCCTTTGAAGTTGCATCGAGAAGACACTTGGCTCCTTCCAAAGATTTTCTCTATTTCCTTATGTTTTGGCTATGTCCTCTTTGTTGGCGGGGCCATATGTCTAACCTAGGACACGTGGAGACTTGGTGCTTGTCTAAGTCTGGCCCTTGCGATGCCCCTTTTGATGTTGCATGGAGATGACATGTGGCACCCTTTGCTAACTTTGCCCCATCTTGAATTTTCAAGCTGTTGACTTTGTCCTTTTTCGGACTTGGGATGTGTGGAAGCTTCGCACTTTTCCAGGAGACCCTCTTTTAGATTTACCTTTGAATATGTGTTGAGCTGACATGTGGCACCTTCCGCTGGTTCTTTATACTTAACCGATTTAGTCCCAACCATTTTACTTTTGTTGGACCCTAACCACATAGAGGGCTGGTGCTAATTTGAGTTTTCCTTTTGGGTTGCACTTTTGAATGTGTGTCATTGAGACACTTGGCAGCTTCCACCGTCTCTTCCATACTTAGCCAATTTAACCCCACTCTGAATCATTTGTGAAGCATGAAGACTTGAGTCTTTCCCCATTTCTCTCATGAGAGTATTCGGTCTCTTTTGACATCTTTTTGCCCCTCCCCACCCTCGCTATTCCATCGTAGAACCCTCCCCTGTAACCTGTTTGTTGGATTTGAAACATGGGCTCATACGACAGAACTGTCCCTTTGATTTCTTTCACCCAGGGTTGTGTTTTCTCAATTTTCCCAAGGGGAAAAAATGAGAAAACAATTTGAGACTCATGGGGATGTTTTCCTGCGAGATGAAGAGATCAACTACCTTGTTGTATCCATTAGGCATGGAGTCATGGGTGGTGGCCTGATGTTGGTCTTGTTCTTGAAGCTTGAATATGATGTTTGCACTTGGAAATCTAGAACCTGCCCTTCTATTATGGAAATGGACCCTTTGAGACCCAATTTTAGTTTCTCTGTATTTGTTTTATTTTAAAATAAGCAACTGTTATGGAAACTATGGGTCTCCTGTTGCATATCTTTGAAGGACCTAGCACATTCACCTAGAGGTACATCAAAGCTGTATAGCAGCCTTGACGCAAAACAGGGCAACCAAAAAACTGTGCTAGAGCACTTAGGGAAATAAAACCTATGCTACAAAGACAACGTGCATACGCACTTAGGGAAATTAAAGTCATATGGTAATATTTACAAGGACGAGGAATTTTTCCTTTCCATAGCAGTGTTTGAGGTAGATCCCATTGACTCAAATCTGTAATTCTTCGCCATCCAACTTATCTAGTTGGAAGGCATTACTACTTGTACATCTTGTGACCATGTAGGGGCTACTCCAAATGGCATCAAACTTTAAATTCTTTCCTGGTTTTCCCGATTTGCATCCCACTTGAACCAAGTCCCCCTCTAGAAAGGTCCTTTCTCTTGCTTTCTTATTAAAAAAATTCTTGATAAATGCTTGATCTTTCTCTAATATTTACATTGCATGCTCTCTTGCCTCTCCTACTTCCATTAGCTCTGCATACCTGATTTCCATAGGTTCAAACTTTTCCAGTTCTAACTATTTCATGAGCTCCAAAGTGGCAGCTCAATGATATGGGCAATGCTTCCTCTTTTCCATATATAAGCTTATATGGGGAGCTGCTGTGGACCTTTTGGATGTGATCCTATCAGCCCATAGAGTTGATTTGAGATTTGTGTGCCAAGTTCCCTTATTTTCATGAAGATTCCTTCGATAATCCTTAGTAGGTTCTTATTTGTGAACTCTTCTTGGCCATTACCTTAAGGTTTATAGTTTGATGAAGTGCTGAGGTATACACCATTTTTGACATCACATTCGGTGATCCTTGTACCAAGGAATTCCAATGAATTATCTAATATAATAGTGGTAAGGACTACAAACCTAGTGGCTATTCCTTCATAGAAATCCAAGATGTTGGATTCATTCACCTCCTTAAGTTACCTTTGCTTGATCCACTTAGTGAAATATTCTATTCTTGTAAGTATCCACTTGTGGCGATGGCTTCAATTTGGGTTAATCACCCCAATGAAGTCTATCCCCCATTGCATGAATGGCTGATCCACTAAAATTGGGAGAAGGGGCAAGGATGCTAAATTTTCCTTCCTTGTGAAGAATGCACACTTCTTGCACTTCTTAATCCATGAGTAGCAATCCCTAAACACTGTAGGCCAATAATAATCATATTTAATGATTTTGAGAGATGTTACTCGAGGAGTGAAATGGCCTCCTACTTCTCCATCATGGAACTCATGTCATACCTTCTCAATTTGACTGTCCCGATGTACCTCAATAGGACACTATTAATATTCTTTTTAAACAAGACACCATCGATGAGTACATATGGGATGGATTATATCCTAAAGTATTTCCTCTTTTCTTTGTTCCATTCTAGAGGGCACAAACTTGTTTGGAGATAATGCACCAAGGTTTGAGTCCAACATGGAATAGGTGCATCATTAGCTAGTTTATCTTGATTATTCAGCAAGTAACAAGACAACCTCTTCTCCATCCACCGACTTAGCTTGTTTCCTAGAAGCAAGATTCTTTCATGAACCCTTACTGCAACAAACCAATTCGGTTACTTTCATTTCAATGTCATACTCCACTACATGAGTGATCCAACTATATCTCTTCTCATTCAAGTCCTTGTTTAGGATAAAATCCTTGATACTAGCATGAGACACTAGTAGTTGAATCTTATTGTTTGAGACTAAGTATCCGAACTTCTTCAAAATCCTAATAACAGTAAAGGAAATGCTTCTTAATGAAAGAATAATTTACCTCATAATCTTCCAAGATCTGATTGAAGAAGGATATGGGCTAATGAACCTTCTTTGTTAGGTGAACCAAGACAACCAAGACTATGTCGACCCTCAAAAAAGCATACAACATGAAGTATTTTGAAAAGTTTGGGTTAACAAGAGTTGGGGCTTGTGATATTATGAGATTGATGGCCTCAAAACTCTCTTTTCCTTTTTTTTTCCATTTTACTACAAGACTC
Source organism: Taxus wallichiana var. yunnanensis (assembly GCA_018340775.1). Taxonomy (NCBI): domain Eukaryota; kingdom Viridiplantae; phylum Streptophyta; class Pinopsida; order Cupressales; family Taxaceae; genus Taxus; species Taxus wallichiana. The sequence continues at coordinate 127,162,980 of CM031240.1, forward strand.
TTCTTTAACATCATTGTTAAGGCTTCACAAGAGAGGCAAAATCAGGCATAAACATGCAAACAAATTTTATTCTCCCCAAGAATCTTTGGAGTGAATTTTTGTGTTGTGGCAATGGAAGTGTTCAGATAAATTCAACCCTTTAAGGATCAATTGTTAACCCTTATTTTGAGATAATGTGGCCCAAAAATTTCCCCTTAGGTGCCAAGAATACACACTTTTCTAGATTTAACAAAAATTAGAACCTTCTACACCTCGAAATACCAATCGAGGTGGAAGAGATGGTCTCGATGTGTTCTTTTAGAAGATAGTGATATCGTCTAGATACACCAGCACCATATTGTTGATCAAGCCTTTGAATGCCATATACATAGCTTGCTGAAATGTTTCTCAAGCATTTGACAGTCCGAATGACATCTTCTTATAAGCATATGTACCCCATTTAGTGGTGAAGGTTATCTTGAACTAATCCTCCTCTTTGACCATTATTTGATTATAGCCTGAGCATCCATCTAGCAATAAAAACCTCTCGATCCAGCTATAACCTACAATATTTTCTCCATCGATAGAAGTGGGTAGTGATCTTTGAGTTATTCTCTATTTAGATCACGTAAGTCTACACACAATCTGATTTCTCCACTTATTTTCCTCACAGGAACCAATTTTTCAACCCAACTTGAATGTTTGATAGGGAAGATGATGCTAGCCTCAATTAGCTTCTTCAACTCTTTTCTAATGAGAGGCTCAATGTGAGGTTTTACTGTCCTTTTCTTCTTTACGAAGGCTTAGATTTTGGATCCATCTCGATAGTGTGTTGTGCCAAATTTTGGTTGAAACCTCTTAAATATTTGTAATTCAAGGAAAAGACATCTAGGAATTCTTGACAAAGTTGAATGAATTCAGATTTTTCTTGTTGAGTACTTACCTTACCGATTCGCAATGATTTTCCTTCTCCTATGGAAATAGGTTTTGAATCTTCACCATTTACTTGAATATTTTCTTTCTCCTTTTGGGTTGAAGATTGACTCCAAATTCACCAGACCCTTTGGTAATTTGTTGGTTCTTAGCTACACCACTTGGTCACCATAACAGCTGTTCCAATTTGTCTTCGTTTCTATAGGAAAACTCAACCTCTTCTTGTATAAAGTTGACAATTTATTGATCATTCTCGAAGACTTGCCAACTTGTGTTATTATCAGGGACAGTTGGTCTTACAACCACTTTGATATGGGGTTGAGACTTATCACTCTTGATACTCTTTACAACATCAAATGTTGCCCCAATTGTTGCCAATCTATCCACTGCTTCATTCTTCTTTCTTGGGATGGAATTGATGCCAAAAGATTTTAAATCCTCGATGAGGTCCCATACCCGGTTCTTATAGTTCTTTAACAGATCATTCTTTGTAGAATTTTTTCCTCAAACTTGATTCACAACTAGCTCACTATCGCCAAACACTTCCAAGTTTTCTATCTCTCTTTTCCTTTCCCAATGCATTCTATGGATCAAGGCTTCATATTCTTTTGTTTTGTTTGAGTAAGAAAATTGGAAATGGAAGGCTGGATAATATTTCATACCTTGAGTTGAAATAAGCATAGCTCCTCCTTCGACTCCTTGTCTACTTCTTGAGCCATCGAGAGAACAATTTTCATACCTAATTATCATATTTGTGGTGCGGCTTAATGATGTCGGGAAGAGGATGATTCTCCTTATGTAAATAGTAGACTCCTAGCTCAAACTCCTACATCTCCTTATAGGGGTCAAAATCATGCTTCTTGTTTTCCCACTCATTGAGGGTCAAGTTTGGAATACACCCAACCTTTGTATCTACCTCGTAAGTGCTTGGGAGGTCTTCCTGATTAAAGGCTAAACAATTCACATTGATTGGGTTGGGTACATAAGGCCCAATATGGAAATCCACAATGGGCTCTAATCGATCGCAACTTTAGCTCCATACCTTGCTCTAAAAATCATGTGCAACCAATTAGTAGACAAATAGCCTCCAATATTAGCGGTGAAGTCTCTTGACAAAGATAATGCAAAATCGGTGGTAAGTCTATGGCTGAAACATTTTGCAATATAGTCACATTAGGGCATGCATGCATGATGAGAGCCAAAATTATTTGACGACCAATTGTTGTTACCATTGTCCCATCTAGTTGGACTACTCCATTGGAGACGACTTTGTATTGAAGACCCACTTGAATGGCTATTTGCTTCAACATGGTGATCTACTACTCGCTGCCAAATCAATCATGTAATTATGTACCAATTTCTCCCCAATGATCAATGAAATATAGAATGGAGGTGGCTATATATTCTTACCTTATTATCCTCCATGGTTTGGGAGCCAATTTAAGGTGACCAATTGGGCATAGTAGCTTACAACAGGTTTCTCTTCCTAGGATAGTTAATGAATCCCACATTGAAATATTCACATTTAGTTTCTTCATTTGTTCAATGATGTTAAATGGGGATGAGCTATCTTTTTGTTGCCCCTTCCCTGGTACATTTTTCTCTTACACATGGGTCGTTATAGCCAGTGTCTGATTGGCTCTGGAAGGTGCCTTGGGTTGACTCTAAATATTGGGAGTTGCACTTTGAGTGCCAATAGCTCGTGAAATAATAAAGGGTTGAGGATTACCTGAGTTGGATGATCACCCCTTTCCAATATTCCTTTTCTCGGACTATAAATTGGTAGCCACACTTTGAGAAGGGGCTTTGTTAACTCCACAAAAATCTTCAGCCTGCCAATTGACAAGCATGGTCTCATTTAGAGGTCTCTCTTTCTAGGTTTCTTGCTTTGATTTTCTTCTTGACTAGACTCTTGGGACACACCAATAGTACCGTACCATCAAGGCTGGTTTAGTGCACCATTAAAACACATTAGCTGGTTGTGGGGCTGAATGCATGGGAAATGCCAATCATATTCTTGTGCCATTTTGTTTTGCATTGGAACCAAGGCTCTAGATGTTGAAGTTGTGTTTAGATCATATGGTCGAGAAAGGCATAGAAGCTTGAGGTTTTCCTTGGTTTTGATTTTGATTTGCATCTGAACTAGTGGTCTATTTAGTTGATATGGGGTCTAGCCGATACTGATTTTGAGGCTGATATGCCCTAGAACTCGGATCTTTTCACCATTTGATAGTCACTAGCTCATTCCCCGGAGTCTCGTGCAATTGTTTCATAACCTCTTGTAGATCTTTTGAAGTGTTAGAGGATGAGGTGGATGCTTGAGATGAACTCGATTCCTTGGATTAGGTATGGGAGATAATGTGGGTGTTTGACTAGTGCTTGGAGCTCCTAGTTCTAGATACAGAGGCATAGGTGGCCTAGGTGCAAGTTTACCAACCTGAATTAAACAATTTTCAGCTCTAATGGAAATGTTATAGGCTGTAGGTAAGGTTGTGCCTCCCATTGATTGAATCATTAAGGCAATATCAGAATTTAAAGCTCTAAGAAAGTATAAGAAAGCACCTTCATCTATGGGCCTCATGGCCAATGGAATCCTATCCCATGTCCTTTGAAATCTGAAGTTGAAATCTATCAGTGGCTCATTAGAAACCCTCTTAATGGTTGTCAAATGCTCCAAAAAGGATAGATTATCTCCCTTATCTCAAAATTGATTGTAAAGAGCTCTACACAGATGGTCCCAATTCTGAATAGAGCCTACTTTTAGACTTATAAATCATTGTGAATATTTAACTCTCGAATGAAGAGGCTAAAAATTTGATTGTAATGTTCATCTCGGTGATCTCATGTATTTCGCAGGACATTTGCTATGTCTTGAATGTGGTCACTAGGAAATGTCCAGTTCTCTCCGGTGAAATATGGGAAACTCTTTAATGATGCAACTAGGACTGAATTTTATGCATTAAGAGCGAGTGGTCTTATGCCAATGAAGTTGACATACGGATTGGGTAGTTGTGCCATTATGATTGGCCTAAGAACCCTTGTTGATTAAATGAATGTCCTACTAGAAGGAGGTGTTGACAAGGTTATGTTTGGTGGAGATGGAGACCTCTGGGCTCTTCTCCCTCTTCTCCCTCTATCTAGGGATAAGTGTAGATAGACAAATAATCCTTCTTCTCTAGTTCTTGATTTGGTCTGAATCCTTCTCATGAATCTACCGAGCACAGGTTGCTAAAACAAGTGGAATCTACCTCTTTTTGAGTCGCGGATGTGTGACTTAAGAGCTTCTTTGAAGCTAAACAACTTAAAAAAGTGCACATAAATCTTGCTGTAAAAAAATGAAGACCTCTTAGTCCCACCGAATCATGCCAAAAGCATTGTTAGTGCAAAATCACAACAGCCATGAATGTTTACAACTCGATGGGATTGAGAATCTCACTATGATATCATAACATGAGACATCTCTCAAAGTTTGGGACTTTGAAATCAAGAGATATCTCCAGATGAAGGTCTGTTCCTATTCCTCTGTTAGAGTACGCATAAATAAATTTTAGAGGATATACTCTAAAACCTACTCTATCTTACCAAGGAGATAGGGTTAAGAAGATATGAGAAAATAAACCTAAGCTAACAAGGTGATGCACCAAAGGAATGTTAACCACACATTTTGTATTTTAACACAGACCATAGAAATGCAATATAACTACCATGCATAGATAACCAAATTGTAATGAGAGATCAGAAGACAATAATGAACACATGAGAGGGTTGTGAATCATCCACAGACATATATTATTGCTCAAAAATTGATACGGTACATTATAGTAGCCAAGAGGTAAACTTTGTATTACAACTTGAATGGGAGGTTCGAAAAACTCCAAAACTTCTCTTGCAGAAAAAGGAAGAAGGGAGGGTGCAAAATAGAAATGTCCAACCCTTTACAATGAGCCCAACTCCTTCTTTTATAGATGTAGCGAAGAGGGAAGAAGAAAATATGTGGGAAACTTGATTTCAAGCTCAACTACTGGTCATCAATACCATTGAAAATCCATCCACAATTTGTCGAGTCCCCCTCTCTATGTTTGTTCGGCGTGTTGAAGAATGAAGAACAGAGGATAAAATCAAATCTTATCTAGTTGTTCAGAAATCGGATCACTTATTAATAGCATGAAGATATTTTCCCAATTTTCACACACCTAACCTTGCCAAAATTACATTTTTAGTCTCCATGGTGTAGATGGGGTTGAGACCTTTCCAATGGTGCCAAATTTGTTGTATTTCGGACACTAGATCGACAGATATGTCCATTTGAATGTTTGAGTTAGGTCCATACAAAAATGGTGAAAACGGTTAGCGAGAATGGGTCCATGGACCTAAAATTTACTTTGCACCTTTTGGCACCAATAATACAAAATGGAATAACACCCGTAGCCCGTAATTCATTTTTTTCAAAAAACCATCTTCAAGCCTGCCGATCCATGATTTCCATTTGGGAAAAAATTCCTCCCCGGGCCCGCCTTCCCGCATGCAATTTAGGCTTTACACATGGCTCCTTGGGCATCGGTAGAGATGTGGCTCACTTTTATACTTTATGCCTTTTCGAGCCAAAAAGTTTGAATTTCCCCAATCACTCACCTTCCTACCTTGACTTGAAGCATGGCCACGTGTAGAGATGGCACACGTTTGGGGACCGCTTTTAGATTTTTCTTTTGAATTTGTTCCAAGAAGACATTTGGATCCTTCCACGGATTTTCTTTGTTTCCTTATGTTTCACCTAAGTCCTTTAGCTTAGCGGGGTTATATGTCGACCACTGGACACATGGAGACTTGGTGCTTGTCTGTGTCTGGCCCTTGGGCTGCCCCTTTTGAAGTTACATGGAGATGACACATGGTACCCTCCATTAACTATGCCCCATCTTGTCTTTTCAAATGTCGACTCCGTCCGTTTTCAGACCGGGGATGTGTGGAAGCTTTGTAATTTTCTGGGAGACCCGATTTTATATTTACCTTTGAAGATTTGCCAAGATGACACGTGGCACCTTCCGCCGGTTCTTTATACTTAACCGATTTGGGCCCGCTACCATTTGACTTCTATTGGACCCTAACCACATGGAGAGATGGCACTAATTTGAGTCTGCCTTTTGGGTTACGCCTTTGAATGTGTGCCATTGAGACACTTGGTAGCTTCTGCCATCTCTTTCATACTTAGCCAATTTAAGCCCGCTCTAAATCATTTGTGAAGTCGGAAGACTCGAGTCTTCCCTGTTTCTCCTGAGAGTCTTTGGTATCTTTTGACGTCTTTTTCCCCTCCTTGACCCTTCTACTCCATTGTAGAGCCTATTATCTCTTGAAAGTGTACCCTGTAGAGAGATGACTGCAGGTTTTCTAAGCTTGCACAATTGATCTCTTTCTTCGTAGATACAATGGAAACACCTTAGGTCTGTGGGTATACCTATTTTGAGGTGAGTCTCCAGTATCAAGGCCGGTTCCTTATTGGTGTATCCTAAATTGATTTTTGGGAGTTTGAGAGTAAAATATAACTGAAAAATAATTAAAACTTAAGGTGATACACCAAATTTTTATGAGGGCTTTGACTGAGTATATGCACAACTGATATGGGAAGAATTTTTATGCACAAGCCAATAGTTTTCTATATAATATCTAAGGAAATATACTTGATTATACTTGAGGAGAATCAAAAAGTACTAATAAGTTAACATGCACATTAAAATTAAGTAGAAAAGATTGAATTTGCAGTAGGGTAAGGTGATTGATCAGGGAATTTGCATTCACAAGACTAATAGAAACATACACAAGACTGCAAAATAACTTGGAAAGGCAAAAATACTTCACACTCAGAGGGAAAAACTAGAAAAAAATTCTTCAGTACTCATATATCCAAAAGTCCTCCAGAAGTCTCCCTTGTTCTTTGTAAAGGCACACAATATATAGAAAAATAAAATTCACCCTCTTCCTAAAAATAGCCTAAGGCTTGTACTCTCCGTGCATCCTACTTTTATCCTTTATTTAATTATAGATAAAGGAATAGAAATATAGCATGTAATTACAAATAGGCATTATTAGCCTTAGTTACATTACAGTTAAACTGAAGTTGACTGTTCTAATTTTAAGAAAAGAAAGGTGAATAATTTGCTAAAAATAAGATTGCTTGTTAGGCAAGTCTCTCTCCATGAACATACCACTTTGTCTTCTTCTCTATTTTGCCCTATTATGAGGGCATGCAAAAGTACAACTCCCTGTTTGTGAGCAAAATAAGTTCAATACTTGCAATATTTGTAAAAAATGTCATCCACTTTGTGGGGACCACTAGGAGCACATGTGTAATCATAATCAACTCTTATTTTCTGGAAAGATAAGGTAATAAGCCTTCAAAAGGTTTCTTGCATTTGATGTTGACCTCTACTCTATTCTTTGTGATCACATGAAAAATGCATTCCAATTCATGTACAATATTTTACCATCAGTTGGGGCCACTTGTGGTTGTGAACTCTTGTCTTCATTGGGTTTGGCCACTCTTTGTGGACTTAGCATATACTATGGTTTTTTTAAAAACATGAGGGGCACGTTGTAAAAGCCACCACACTATGCTCAACCACCTTTGATTATTTGGAATGACCATACTATATGGTCTACCACCTTTGAGTTTTTTCAGCCTTGGCATATTATAAAATTCACCTTTTCGGTGATCATTGTATATAATTTGGTCGGCCCCTTTACATTATTTAGAGCATGCACTATGGTTTAGAATTTGAAAGTCATTGCAATGATTTATTCAATGGACACGTGGGCTATCCCCTTCTCCATAGTGACTCACCCCTTGGTGACTTGGTCGGTGGCTTCTGTAACTTGGGTCAGGTTAATTATAACCCTGGTGGTTTACTTTGAATATTGGTGCCAATTTTCAAGTGATGATCTTATACCTTTTAACCTGTAGCTTTCAATTTTCTGACCCTCGGTTACGGTTTACGATCACGGTATTTAATGTGGGTAGTGGCATCTTACCCAGGTGGTTTGCATTGGTTATTGCGATTGATCTGAGGATGTTGATCTTGTGTCCTTGATGTTTTGTGATCATTGATCCTTGATCATGGTCGAGTTAGAGTTAACCCACTCCTTGGGTTCGGGCGGTAAAGGGAACTCGACCCACAAGCACATTTCATTTGGTTTTTGGTTGTGCGGGTGAAGCCCTGGAAAATTTTCTCTTCGACACCATTATTCTATTCTTGATTCGAGCTTGGATTTTCTTTGTATTTTGTAGCTCCTCCTCTGTAAAATCTCTCTATCATATCGGTTTTTCATTGTTGGTACTTTCTGGTTCTTCGAGCTTTATCTAGTTTTATGCTTTTTGTGCGGCCTTGAGAGCTCAACGTTGATATTTTTATCGTTTTGATCTGTTGGAATTTTCTAAGAAATTTTTTTGAGAGATTACGCCATTTTTCTATTCTTGATTCGAGATCTGGTATTGATATCTTCATGAGATTTGGTTGATCTGAGCTTGTGAAGCTTTGTGAGTGGAAGTGTTTGATCTCTCTGTCATTTTCAAGTATCGAAGTTTGTCTTTCCATGTAGAGGAGGTCTCTATGTTCTTTATTGGCCATCATCTAAACTCGATGACTCTGTAGGGATTGTGAAGGCAGTCGCCATTATTATTTCTTTGAGATCAGCTTTGTCATTCTTTGGTCTTCTGTACCATTCGTGCCTCTATGTATTTTGAAAGCTGAGGTTTCTTTAATGGCCACCATTGTTGAACTTCTTGAGCTCGGCTCCATTTCTGTTGTTTTTGTGGGTTTTCCTTTCGAGGTGGCCATCATCTCTTGCTATGTGCATCACCGTTTGATGAGGGAAGGTAAGTTTTCCTGCCCTCTAAGTTTTGTTGTTACTTAGTCATTACCATCTCGACCTCTGAAACTGATAATCTTTTTTTATTTCATTTCTTGTGACCTTCGGGACTCGGCCTTGGTTGTTTTGAGTTGGAAACTATTCTGAGTTCTTCTTTTTGGGCTCTGATCCTTCATCCTTCGAGGGTTTTCCAACTCCAATTTAAATGGTAAGTTCTTATTTCTTATTCTGATTCTTGATACCCATTTAATGGGATTTTCAATTAAATTCAGAATCTATATTTACTTCCTCAGATCTACATGTTTTAAAACATGGGTATTCAGACTTCTACTTTTGATAATAACTAGTTTATACTCATTATTGAGTTTGCATTATTTGGCCAGTTATGTGAAAAATACCCCATTTGGACCTTATACTGGATGAGCTTTGAACTTGTAGAAGAGATGTGTAAGCTCTACTTATTTTCAGTGCTAAACTGACTTCTGATATTCTGAAGTGAAGAACTGTTGATCTTTGATTTTCTATTTCTGTGATTTCTCATTCTCGGGTTCCTTCTCCTGGGCTAAATTTGGGCTTTACATATTTCATTTCCACTATTTCCTCATGGCTAGGAGTTCTAGTTTTGCTATATAACTTTCCAATGTTGTATTGAAACACCACTTTAAAAGGGGTTTATCCTTGGATCCTTTCTAGATAGATGTAGAGTCTATTATCATTCTCTTCCAAAACTGGTCTGCTACAAAATCTTTGGTATTTGATATTCTGGAATTGTTATTCTTCACCATAGAGTTCTTTTTTCCATCCATATTTGATTTATCGATTGGAAATTGTATTATGTAGTGGTATTTATACTCTTTGAATTGAAGATGATAAGATGACTATGATTGAATGTTGAACTAAAAATGCCAATTGTAAATAGAAATCCATTTCTGATATTTTGTAATCAAGATGCAATTATATCGTGTAAGTCATTTTCTCGGAGATTACAAGAAATTCTTCTTTGGTGTAATACCATTTTCAGGCATAATCCCTCATTTAGATACTTTTTGTAATATTGTAATCAGTTGCTTTTACTTCATTTCTCTTTATTTGAGCTTGATATGGATATTGGAAAAGTCGTAAATGTCCATTTTACATGGCAAAGCCATGGATTTTTTTCAGAATTATCTCTCTTCCAAGCCATCTTTAACCTGAACATGTTCCTTGCCTGCAAGTATCTCCTCTATTCGAAATGTGTCTTTTCCATTATAGCATATACTTATGACTTATCTGTCTTGTGCCATATTTAACTCTTCAAATTTGCAAGTGGCCTTCTACAAATTGCAAGTAGCCCTTGATTCACGAGATATCGAATGTGGTATTCTAGAAGTTATAAGTAGTTCATCTGTCCTAAAACTATAGATGACTTCTATCTTTGTAGCTGTAAATCCTTCATTTAGTTTGATCTCTAAATCTTGTTTCTCTTAGATAGAGGCTTTATTTATTTTATAGTAACATTTCTGGCATTCAAAAATGTAAAATGTTGATTTTTCATGGTGAAGCCCTTGCAAAATTTTCAGAATTCTATCTTCCATCCATTTCCAGCATAGTAGTTGTATCTTTTGATTTTAGAATATAGAATTATGACACTTCATGTTTGAAGCTAGATTGGTAAATAAAATGAGACATCATAGTTGTGTTATCTTGATCATAGCATGCTTTACTATTTTTTGTATCACTTATTTGATTTAAATAACTCTTTTAAACCATGTATTAGTTAAAAGAAGGATGATAGAAAGTTGTGAATGTCCATTTTACATGGCGAAGCCCTATCAAAATTTTCCTAGAATCTTGTCTTCTGTTATGTTTCAACAGTAAACCTTTCTTCCTTTACCAAACATCAGCTTTCAAATTCTTCTTCTTCCTTCTATTGCAAACTGAAACATGTGCTTTTATTGCTAGTCTCTCTTCTACATTGTAACTTCTTCCATTTTAGAAACGATTATTGGAACTTTGAGTTACATTCTTCCTTTTATTGCATGCACTTATGAATTGTCTATTTTTTCCTCTTTGGTTGTAACCTGTACTTGCACACTTAGGAAAACAGTTAGAAAATAATTAGGATTTTTGGCCTCTCTTATGTCCATGTTTTCTTATTTATTTTTTTCCTTTCTTCTTTCTGAGTGAATAAAGCATGCATGTAGTTTGTTCTTCAAGTAGAATACATCTCTGTTAGGAGAAGATTCATATGCATGAAGTAGGACAGTGTAGGAATATGAATTGATCCCTGAGCTCGTAACTAACAGTTAACTTTTCTTCTTTTTAGGTACAATGGCTTCTACCATGGATATGAAGGAGAAACAAAAGATGGAGATGAAGATGCTTCAATCGAAGAACAGAAACCCCAAGGCAATGATGGGTTCACTCATACTCCTTTTCTTTCTCTTTCATGCATGTGTACTTTACTTTTCAGTTACATCCCACGGCTTGTGTGGGAAACATTTGACTCTCCTTGTGAATAAAACATTGAATTCTGAAAATGAGTTGTGTATTTCTTTCTGCATTCTAGCTTCTCTGTATGGATTGTATAATGAACTAAACAACTTAGTAACATAATTGAATGTCTTAATCATGAAGGAAAGAACATTGATGAGAACTTGTAACATTCAGTAATGAACCCTGATTTTCTGATATCTATATTCATGTTTGTTGCTTCAAAACTTAGCACTTCACCTAATTTGTAATTTTTGTCTTCATCAAGACAACACAGTTGTCCTTTAGGGCTTTGTGTTCTTTTGCTGAAGATGGCATGAAATTACAGACTATGTGATCTGTTCTATTTTGTGACAACACACATAACTACAAATTTCATTTAATCTTTTGCTGATTCAACAGTAACAAATAACATAAAAACTTCATTAGCTTAGGTATACTTCACCCAAGACTTTTAATCGTAACGACAAAGTTTCGAGTTGCCCATTTTTGCACAAGTGCAAAAATTGTCAACAGAGCCCTCCTGTAACTTTTTTGTTGGATTTGAAATGTGGGATTTTATGATAGAACCGTCCCTTATATTTCTTCCGCACAGGGTCATGTTTTCTCATTTTTCCTGGTGGGAAAAATTGAGATAACACGCAGCGTTTTGAAGGTCGAGCCTCACCATTGGAGGGCTCAAAGATGAGATAAAATAACTAGTGGAGGGCTTGAAGGCCAAGCCCCACTATTCAATTAGATTTATAGATCCATGGCAAGAATATCGAGTTTGGCGATGTCACTAAAAAAGGATTGATTAATAAAAAAGAAGACGAGCTCGGTATTTATAGATCTTACATACAAAGAAGGAGGCCCTGCATTGATTTCAAAGGCAAAGACAAAAATGGAAGAATTTGGAGAGTGAGCTATAGGATATCCATGAAGGAAAGAAAGGCTGAATTGGATAATGGAACAATTGGTTAAGTATTTCAATGGTTCAGGGAATATGGCTTCGGGAGTAGGTGAGCCATGAGTTTGAAAACCGAGCCAACATAACCTGAAAAGTAAAAGGTCCGAAGTGTGAAGTTTTAGACTTCAAGAGTTGGTGAATTTTGAGGTTGGAGTGAGGTAATTCCAAAGTTTTGGGTGGTGTAATTCTTAAGATGTAGAACCCAAAAGACCAAAATAACATGGGCGACATGGTGATCGGTGGTGTGGTGAATTTGGGGTCAACCACCTTTTCAGTGGAAAACACATTCAAGGAATCCTTTCGGGGTTGTAAGATGGTAAAGCATGAATAAAAAGGCTCACCAAGTTTAAAAGGAATGGGCTTGAAGTCCCGAAACCAATTAAACTTCTTCCTAATCTTTTAAAACCACTAGGTCGAGCATTGGAAGCCAAGTCACATTGGAATTAGTGAGATCGAGTGCGTTGTTGCAAAGGAGATGGTGTCGAGTACATCATGTTTCCACGCGTGAATGGAGTTAAACTCATGAGAGTGATGGATGACCCAATATATTGGGGACATAAGAATCTCATAAATGTATGCAAGTGGCTTGGTTACTTGCGCGATGGCTTGTTGAGACCTAGAATCCCTAGGCCAAATCCAACTTCAAACCATGATATCTTGAGTAATTTTTAACCATTTTGGCATATTTACACTTTCTAAAAAGGATTTTCCGTAAATTTTTCAATGGTGGTGAAAAATCTAGTTCCCAGGAGGATTAATGAAGGAGAAATCAACTCAAGAATTTAGGGTAAAATGAGCATATCTTCCAAAGACACTCAACCATTTCTCATGAAACTACTGATAATTAGAAAGGTAGTTTCGGGAATTTCAGTATGGGATCATCTAATTTCAGATTTCAGGGTTTCTAAACCTCCAAAAGTGGCTAACATGAAGTGGTAGGTGAATTCATTAGTGGAGGCTAGTAAAAAATAGGGTCATGATGAAGCTACAGGAGCTAGATTAGACCATAGGTGCATTCATAACAAGTTTCTTCAAACACAAAGCACAACATTAATTGAAACATATATCTTGAAGATATAAATGCATTCATTGAAGGATTTAATAGTGATTTTTGAGGGATTTTGTGGTAAATTCAAAATTCAATTTTCTCTCTCCTCTCTTAGAAATCCTCTTCTATAAATTGTAAAGACGGCCATAGTTCCAAGGATTGGATTTTTACCTCTGCTCCTCCCTTCTCTTCATTTCTTACCTTGGATTTTTTTCCTTTTTATTTTTTACCTCTACTCCTATGCTTTATGGAGCTCAAGCCTTCCATTGAATTTTAATGCATTCTTATGCCTCTTGGCATATTGAAATGAATTGTATCAACATATGAAGAAATAAAAAAAAACCTATGGATTGCCTAAAACCCTCTTTTGTGTTGTTTTCATCTATCGATATCTTATTAGTGTCTTATGTTATATGTGCATGTTATGGTTTCTATTACATATTTTAATGGATTGTGTTTAATGGTCAATGGATCTATAACAAGAAATCTATCTGGGTTGGGTGGTCATCCTCTTTAATCTTGTTCACTTTCATTTCCATGTAAGGTAAATTATCTAACATTCCTTATTGGTGCATCACCTCCAATAGATTAGGTTTAATTTTCTTGCAATCTCCTCTTCCTTATATCCTTTAATAAATTATAATATGATTTAGATTAGTTTTCTAGAAATTGGTGAGTGGTGATAGATACGGGAATAGAAAGATGCAATTTCTCCAGAGAGCTTTCGATCGCACGATCCCAAACTTTTGAAAAGCTCCATATTATGAAATCACATTGAGAATTGCATTCTATCAAATTGCAAATATTCATGGGTGCTTACATTTTGCATGAACAACTTTGGTACACCGGTGGGAGAAAAGTATTTTACATAATATTTGAAGGAAGTTTTATGAAATTTGGGTTCCATGCTTAGAAGATTTTAAATTTCACACCTTTCACCTCCCAAGAAGATTTCTAAAATCCATTTTCAGGAGTTTTCATGCTCATAACAAGACCAAATTTCACTAATTCATAGATTGGGTGTAATCTTCAAAAGGGTATCTTTATATTTTTAAAATTCTCACTTTCAAAATTTGAGTTTTTCCCATTTCAGGATTTCGAGGATTTCTGGTTTCGAGAGTCCTTCAATTTTGGACCTTTTGAATTTTGTGCTTGAATTTTCCAACTTTCATATTTCGAGATTTCCCTCATTTTAGAGTTTTAGAGGTCTTCAAGTTCGGGGTTCTCTACATTTGAGAATTTTGGGACTAGCACTTGTAGGACAAGTTTAATCTACGAAATCATCTTTCAAGCCCTTCAAAGTTTCATTTTCATTCGTTAGGTTTGGTTTGTGGCTTGGAAAAATCTATCTTTTAAGTTCATTTCCTAATATGTCTAGCAACTCCGAAGGGATAGAATCTAGTAGTGTAGTAACACAAGTTACCCAAGTACCTGAAAATAATTCAAACTAGGTCGATGCTAGAGAATAAGGACTATTTGTGTACCTGAAATTATCACCGGGGAAGAGGAAGGAGAGGAAGAAGACCACAAATATCACCATCTCCACCTAACATGAATTTTTATACCCCTCCACGGTAGACGCTTCATTCAATCAGCTAGGGTCTTAAGGCTAATCATAATGACACATTAATAGCCACCTTAGGGACCGCTTAATCTTTTTTGACTTCATAGGTAGTATTTTCTTTCCCCAAATACTCAATACCAAATTCTGGTTGCAACAATTAAAAACATCCCTTATTTCAAAGGATAAAACCATACAACTCCCATTAACTAGATCTAGGACATCACCAATGTTTGTGCAATTCATGAAATCAATGAAATGGATGTTGCGGTTAAATTATTAGCATCCTCTTTTAAGGGTAAAGCATTGCAATGGTTTATAAACCTAACAATAGGGTCTATTTAGAATTGGAATCAGTTATGTTCAACTCTTTGCAATCAGTTTAGAGAGAGAAGACAATATGTATTTATTGGAACAATTGATAGCAATCAAGTGAGCTCCAAATGAAAAAATGAAATATTTTAATTTCCATTTCAAATGGACATGGGACATGATTCCAATAGTTGTCAAGACAGCTACAAAGGGATCATTCCTTTCTTTATTGAAAGCTATAAACTCGGACATATCTATGTTGATCTAGTGAATGGGAGGAACCACGCTACCAGGAGCTTATGACATAGTTATTAGAGCAGAAAATTGTTTGATTCAGAAATAAAAATTTCACAAAGGCAACCAATGCTTCTCTATCCGGAAATGGGAACTCCTACAACTAGTCGGATGCCTAAGTTGAATCTCATTCTAGCTCCTAGAAAGCAAAGCAACATTGAATCTTCAACTTCTTTAAGTATTTCAAGGAGCTTGAAGAGGTCATGAAACAATTTGCACAACCTAGGGAATGAATTGGTAACCATCAAGATACAAAAAAGATAGATTTTTAGGCCATACTAGCCTCAAGATCAACCTAATAGGACTCCTTTTAAGTCAAATAGGCCGCATAATCAAGCTGCAAATGAAACCCAAAATCAAAGAAGCCCTCAATCTTCCGGGAAATTCCAATCATATGATCCAAATGTAGACTCAACATCAAGAGCCTTGGTTTGAACTCAAAATAACACGACTCAAGAGTATGAATGGTGCTAGCATTGAAATATTTCCCATAACCAATCAACATGTTTCAATGGAGTATTGAATCAAGAGTTGATGGTTCAAATATTCAATGTGTCCACGAGCCAATTCAAGAGGAAAATCATCATCAACAAGTCAATAAGAGGCTCCTCAAATGGAAACAACTTTGGTCAATTGGAAGGTGGAAGATTTTTGTGGAATTAATCAACCTCCTTTCTAAGGTGTAACTTCCAACATGAGATCGAATAAAATGAACATAGAGGAAGGACAGTGTCTAACCTATTGTTTCTCAACCCAATCTCATGCCATAGGGTACCAACAAAACAAGTACAACTTTGAATAAGCAAAATTAGTTTAAGGCACCCATTGCGGTTTTGCACAAGTACCAATTCATGTGTTAGAGAAGGTTATGATAAGTAAATGAAAACAAAAGGATAGACAATATCCTTTCAACATCATAGATCAGATGAAGAAAATGCATGTGAAAATTCTCATGTGGGAGTAACTAGAAATCCTAAGACAAAGAGACTTGTTGCAAGTACTGCAATGGCCAATTGGTCCGCTTCAAAGGAGGCAACTAGGTACCAATAAAAGGTTCTTACCAATGTGTAACAAGAAAGGGGTCATCAAGGTAAAAATATGAAGCCTCTACCATTCTACATATAATTAATTATTAGATATAAGTTAGTGCACAATTGTATGATCGATTCTCGAAGTAAGCGGTTGAGTAATGCCAAAATAGATAGCTAATCGAGTTGGGCATCAAGTATAAGGTAGTATTGAGA
This sequence comes from Taxus wallichiana var. yunnanensis, assembly GCA_018340775.1. Taxonomy (NCBI): domain Eukaryota; kingdom Viridiplantae; phylum Streptophyta; class Pinopsida; order Cupressales; family Taxaceae; genus Taxus; species Taxus wallichiana. The sequence goes on from CM031240.1 coordinate 127,179,629, forward strand.
GGAGTAGTGCAATTAGATGAGACAATATTTGGAACAATCAGATTCATCAAGGGGTTAATTCTAACCTTGCATGCATGTTCTAATGTCACTATATTACAAGATGTTTCGTAATTTATTCAACTCCACTCATTGTCTTGTGCCTATCAATAGATTTCATTGCAAAAATCGGTGGGTACTTATCTCCATATTGGTCATTTACAATTTTTAGGATGAGATATGGGGCTAAGGAAACAATCGAGTAAGATCTAATTGCCAATTTCCATATTGATTCCCATGTGCCTAATCCCATCAATGAATTTTTTTCAATTTTTGATCAAGAAGATTTCTAGGAACTCTGAAGAAGCAACTAAAATTTGAATCATTTTGCATCTCACACCTTTGGATGATACAAGGAAATGGAAGAAGATGAATTAGGAGTATATTATGTACATGAAGAGAATTCTCCCATTCCTAGCCTCACCGAGCCAAAAGACAAACATGACAAAGAGGTATGGAAATTTTTTTTTGATGGTTCAAGAAGAAGACAAGGAACATGAGGGGGTACAGTGTTAGAGTCTCCACAAAGTTTCAAGTACTATTCAAATTTCAGTTCGCATGTTCAAATAATACAACGAGAATACAAAGATATAATTCATGGACTTCATTAAACCACAAGGAGAGGTATAAAAACATACAAATTTTTGGGGATAGCGAGATAATTGTCAATACGGTTAGAGGACAACATACGATAAGGGATGAGCTGTAAAACCTAATAAATTTACATGAACAACCTTTGGGCTTGGAGATGACACAAAATATGAAGGCGTAGAACCTCTTGTTCTCTTCTCGAACCTGGATGGCAAGGGGAGGAATAGAACTTCTTACGTAATTTGCAGCTAGGGTTTAAATACTTCAAAAAAACAATATGTAAGCCTTGATTCGAGCCTTGTATTTTCTTGCGGTGACATTAATAGAGGTGGAGAGAGCTCTGCATAGCAGATCAGCAAAGGATTCAATAGTTTTTCTTGTGTTTTTGACAATGGCACCACTAGAAGTAGTGGCCATGGACATGACAAGGAACTAGGTGATGTTGTTTGGGATGCCCGGATCTTCTTCATCCCTGAAATCACCACAAACTATTGGGTTTATAGAAAAACTTGGGGCTACTCACAAACAATGATCAAAGACACGTGCTCCTACATTTGTGGATGTTGTATCCAAATCTAGCCAAAGATTAATGGAAGGACTTCAAAGAATCTATTAAACCCTCTCGGGAGATCCGACGCTAAAAATATAGGAGGATCTATTTTAAAAGGTGTTCAAAGAGGAAATAAATCTTTCCTAGTTAGGTCTCATATACGAGTTTAACAAATTTTTGTCAAAATTTTTTCAACTCCATGACTAGATTTCTCAAAGAAGGAGATAAAAGATACAAGGTAAGATTGAACTTTATCCATGTGCCAAGGCATATTTCATTGTTTTACTTGAAACCCCTAAAGATATGCATTTAACACGGGGTTTGGGATGAACATAGGATCATCGATAATCCATGGTATCTGTCTTTTTATCCATTCAAAGACTCTTTTGACACCTACCTAATTTGGGTTCATTTACCTAGACTCCGCTTTAGCTCTGGAACAAATATTGTTTGCTTGCTATAGGGGATACTCTAGGATCATGTGCATTTTTGATGCAAATACCTCCATTAAAACCTACACTACTTTTTCAAAAATACTTGTAGATTTGGATACCTTTGAAGATTTACCAATGAAAATTAATCTACAAATCGGTGAAAGACTTTCAATACGAGAGGGTAGACTACGAAGGAATCGATTTAAGATGTCAAATTTGTTTCAAAAATTGTCATATCACATAATATTGTGAACATTCCAAATAGAAGACAAAATGTGCATGGTGGAAATATTCTTTACCAGATCATTTAACAATTGATCCCCACATAGATCCGATTGTTGAATCTAGCACCCCCATGCATTTTGATTCACTTGTCATGGAAGTTTCTTAAAACAATCTGGAAGAATTTACCCCCAGAGTCTTCTATTCAGGGAATTGATTCAATAATAAACTCTTATTTGACCCCCTTTCGAGGGTCACATCCCTATCAAATTGATTGAATTGATTATTTTGATTGCAAAGGAAGAAGTGAATGAGGAATGGACAATGATGGCGGATAGGAAAAATAAGGAATACACCAAACATAAATCCCCCATTGTATTAGTCAAGGAAAGAATCTATTACTTTTGTTAGCTCTCATAGTTATATCCGAGATGTTGGCCTATTTTACACTCTTTGGGAAATTGTTCTGTTATTTAGTTGTTATTGATTAGCTACTTTCAATTGTTCGATTTCTAGTTGTTTATTTTTTCCGAGAAAGTTGTTTTCTACTTTTGGGCTTCTTTGTCATATCGGGATATTGATCCCTTTTTGTTATGTTGATATGATTATATATGGATTTTGAGCCTTTATGTACAAGGTTATAGTCTCTTTCAAAACGTATTTTCTAATAATAAAAAAACATGCGCAAGGAATGATCTTATCAAAAGCTACAAAAATATGGTATGGGATCTCATTGAGGACTTCAAAGCATTTAACATCGAGTCCATACCTAGGAAGAAAAATGAAGATGTATATATGCTTACGAGTGGTTGGAGCAACGTTTTATGTTGTGGACAGATATCAAAAGAGATAAAATCTAGCAACACATCCATGTGATTGTAAGGCCAACAATACCGGATAATAATACAAGTTGGTAGGTTTTTGAGAACGATCAATATATAGTCAATTTCTTGCAAGAAGAGGAGGATTTATAAGCTACGAATCAAGATAAATTAAAATAATAATCTTGAATCAAGTAGTGTAGCTGCATATAAACGAGATTCCCAAAGTCTTGGTTATGCTTGAGTCTATCTTCAACCCTAATGATCAATTCTAGAAATAAAAACCATCCTATAGGTCAAGGGGGAGGATTCGGAACCAATTTAAGTAGGGAAGGAAAAACACTCCAAATTTCTAAGGTGACTACTAAACAAGAGAGATACGAGTTCGTTCAACTTTTCCAAGAGTTTTATTAGGTCTTCACCTGGAGTTATGAAGATTTGTGAGGATTCAATCTAAGGTTAGCACAACATATCATAAAATTGGATCTAGATGCTAAGCCTATCAGGAAAATGCAAAGACCAGTTAAACCACACATTGAGCCTCTAATGAAGAAAGAGATAAACAAGTTGATAAAAGTGAGTATTATATTTTTAACCAAGTATTCAAGCTAGGTTGCAAACTCGTTGTTGGTCAGGAAGAAGAATGGGAAAATCTAGTTGTGCATAGAATTTCAGGACTTGGGACAGGGCATCTGTCATAGACCATTACCCATTTCCTTTAATGGAGAAAATCCTAGAGGTGGTAGCTGGCTCAGAAATATTTTCTCTCTTAGACGAATATTCAGGGTATAATCAAATAATGGTAAAAGAGGAGGACCAGTTTAAGATGGCCTTCACCACCAAGTGGGGCACCTATGCCTACAATAATATTCCATTTAGACTGTCAAATGTTAGGGCCACTTTGTAAAGGGAAACATAAATGGCGTTCAAGGGGTTGATCAACAAGATAGTGCCGATGTATCTTGATGATATAACCTTGTTCTCAAAAAGCACAACAGATCACCTCTTTTATCTAAGATGGGTATTTCAAAGGCAGAAGGTTTGGAGTTTATATAAACCCAAAGAAATGTGTGTTCCTAGCTCATGAAGGCAAGCTTCTAGGCTAGATTGTGTCAAAGGAAGGGTTGACTATTTACCCATAAAGAGTTGAAGCAATATAAGTATTTACATTGACAAGCCATAAGAAGGTTCTGCAGAGCTTCTTAGGAAGAATAAATTTTGTCTATATGTTTTTACCAAACATTTTTGCTCTTATGAAACAAATGAAATTGACGTTAAAGAATAGTATGACATTCAAGTGGACTGTAGAAGGAAAGGAAACTTATGAAGCAATCAAAGAAGCCATATTTCAAGCTCCAACTCTCATCAATCCAAAATCTTCTAAGGAATTCATGCTTTATGATTTCACTTTGGTTATGACATGATTTCAACAATTTGGGTATAGCAAAACAAAGAAGGATCAAAACAACCAATTACATTCTTTAGCCAGAGATTGGAATATTATGTCATTAGGTACTTGTTATCCAATTTTTCCCCTTGGGAAAAATTGATCAAACACGACCTTGCATGGGAAAATATTGAAGAGGTGGTTCAATCATGCGAGTTCATAGGTGATTTTCGAAATTCCGGTTGCAGACGGAATCATCATGGCAATGCAAGGGTGGAAAATCAATGGCCAATGGAAGTATCAAAGAAGATCAGAGATAAAAAGGAAAAAATGGAAAATGAGTTAAAAATTTCTCAAATCCTGAAGTCGAAAGTCTAAAATTTTAGACTTTCAGGTTTTCGTATTTTGGAAATTCTTAGGTGCAAAATGGTTGAAAAAATTCTGAAATTTTGAAAACCTGAAAGTATGAAATTTAAAATTTTTGAGCTTTTGGGTTTTGGAAATTCTCAGGCGCAAAATGGAAACAGAGTAAAACAAGTTTGAAATCTTGAAGTCCAAAAGTCCAAAATTTTAGACTTTCACGATTTTGGGGTTTCGTTGACCTCGAGAATCGTAATAGAAAAGTAGTCGGAAAAATCCCAAAATTCTCAAGTCTAAAAGTCTGGACTTTCGGACTTTCAAACTTTCAAGGTTTTGAACTTCGGAGTTTCGGAAGTCTTGAGCCCCAAAACATGAAAATCACATGAAATGTCTAAAATTCTAAATTTTGAAAATCTTAAATTTTAGACTTTCAAAATTTTGGGTTTCAGAATTTTGGAACTCTTAAGTAAATTAGGTGGATGAACAATGCTTTTTCTTTGAAATGAAAATTTCCAAAATTCTAAATTTTAGGAGTTCGGAGGTTGCATTCATTTTGAACTCTAAAAGTGTCGGATAAATAACCCATAATTTTTATAGAATACACCTAGACCTTCAGATGGCCATAACTTTCGAATGGGAGTTCATATTTGAGCAAGAGAGGACTTTTTCGAAATCTCTCGAGGTCTGCTACTCAACTATAACTGGATATCTCTAAATTAGTGGGACTATGTTCTTAAAAATTAAAAATATAGTTTGCCATTTTTGGGGTGTCTTAGGTTTCTCACCTACCACCATTAATATGGGCTTCCTTTCTTGCCCAACATAGAACAAGTACATAGAGATATAGGTTTTTCAAGAGAACCCATCATTGTTCCAAGAAAATTCAATGCAATTTTGGGGTGGTTAAAGCTAGAATTCAGATTTCTTCTATCTCCTTCTCTAATTATTCCTATATATTGTAAGGAGGGGCATTTTTCAAAAGGTTGGAAATTTTTTTTTGCACCCTCCCTTCTTCCCTTGTCTGCAAGTGAATTTTGGAGTTTTCAAACCTCCCATTCAAGTTGTAATGTAATCTTGCCTCTTGGCCATTGTAGTGTACTATATCAATTTTGGAGTAATAATACATGTCTGTGGATGATTTTCAACCCTCTCAGTATTCATTGCATTCATCTTATCCCTCATTGAAGTTTGGTTATCTCGTGCATGGTGGTTGTATTGGAATTTCAATGGTTTGTGTTTAATTATAAAGTAGGTGTTCAACATTTCTTTGGTGCATCACCCCTATTAATTTAGGTTTATTTCATGCATCTTTCTTAACCCTTTCTCCTTGGAAAGTTAGAGTAGGTTATAGATTAGATCCTCTACAAAATATATGTGTGCACACTGAATAGAGGAATATGAACCTACCTTCATCCAGAGAGTGTTCCTAATTTCAAAGTCCCACACTTTGGGAGAAGCTCCATGTTATGCAATCACACTTTGAGAGTCTCAACCCATCGAGTTGTAGACATTCGGGGAAGTGCTTGTGATTACACATAAATAGTAATCCTTCATTGAGAAGCATGCATTCGCATGAATCGAGGATCCTAAAATTTTTGAGCACCTAGTTTTAAACAACAAGATTCGGTGATGGTGTGAGATGTGAGAATCAAGGATTTCCTATTTAACAAGGATTTAAATGAGAAGCATGCAGGTTTGATCACTCGTGTCATGGAGTATACCATTTGTATTAAAGTCACCAAGCTTATTCATGGAGAAGGGATATGTGAAAAATTGTTCTCAAGTCAACAGGTCAATACAGGTGATGGGAAAGATGTTGTGTTGGTGCTACAGGATAATCATGAGCAAGCATATGACAATGTTCCCATTCCATGTTTGATATGAGACATACTTAATTTCTTGTAAACACGGCTTTACCCACTAGAGTGGATTAAAACAAGGAGAATATATTTCAAACTACAATCCATTCCATATGTGTTCATTAACAATGTTCTATTCAAGAAAGATATAAGCATTGTCTTATTAAGAGGTAGTGGAAGAAGTAAAGATGAAAAGGTATTACATGAGTTTAATGATGGAGAGGCAGGAAGCCATTTTCCTCTATGGGTAGCGACTCTAAAGATAATGAAAGTGGGTTATTATTTTCCCACATTTTTTGGTGATTGAGATTAATGGATCAAGAAATGCAAAAAATGTGCATTCTTCACCGGGAAGGAATGGCTCATAGCACTTCCATTTCACCCCATTTAAGTAGAGAAGCCTTTGATGAAATGGGGATTGAATTTCATTGGTTTCATTAATCCTAATTCAAGCCAAGGCTACATGTGGATCCTAACCATAGCCAATTATTTTACCAAGTGGACCGATTTGGTGGCTCTCAAGGATGAAAACGAGTCTAGTATACTATATTTATACGAAGGGATAGTAGAAAGGTTTAGATTTCCATCCACCATAATATCACATAATGCTCTATCATTCCTCAGTTCGAAGATCATATAATGGGCTGTCAGGAATGGGATCTATTTGATCACCTCGTCAAACTATTACCCCTAGGGTAGCAAACAAGTAGGGTCCATGAATAATAATTTGCTAAAGATCATCAAGAATCTAGATTAAAATCATAGAATATGGCATACCAAGCTTAAATCAGCCTTGCGGGCTGATAGGAAAACTCTTAAGAAGGAAATAGGTAGCTTTCCATATAAGTTGTCTTATGGGAAATAAGTAGTGTTACCTATTTCACTTGAGTTTCCCACATGCATACTCATGAAACAACTAGAGTTATCATAATTTGAACCAATTGAGGCTAGGTATGTAGAGCAGATGGAATTGGGAGAAATTTTAGATCATGAAATGCAAAGCATGGAAAGAGATTAGGCATTAGTTAAGAGGTTGTTTGAAAATAAATATAGATAAAGAACCTTTAAGGAAGGGGAGTTGGTTCTAAAATGGGATGTAGATCTAGAAAAAATGAGTTGAAATTCCAAGTTTGATGCCATTTGGAGTGGCCCCTACATTTTCACGGGATGAAAAAAACAATGCCTTCAAATTTTCTACTTTGGATGGAGAAGAACTTGATTCTTGTGACGGAATCTATCTTAAACATTGCTAGTGAAAATGAAAATTTTTCACCCTTGTATATATTAAATTAGGATTTTAATTTCTCTAAGTGTGAATGAACATTTCCTTTTTGTATTGTAGGTTTTAATATTCTTGTGTGCTTCAGCACAAGTTTTATTACTCCTAAGTTTTATCATTGTGTAGTTCAAATTTCCTCCCGAATGAATTGTTGTAACATGAAAAAAGTTCATATTTGTATGGAATAGTTGCGAATCTTGAAAGAAAACTAATGCAAAGCAAATAAAATCATGTTAAGGAAATGTTTTATTAAGTTCTCATGTTTTGATTCCTTTAAGACCAACCCCATGTGAACTTCCAAGTGCCTTCATGAAATTAGGGAAAAACATCCATCATCATGCCGAAGAATGGAACTTTAAGGAGAAAAGGGAAAATTAAATTTAATAGAGTTCCATGATCTAAATTTTTAAAAATTTCTTATTCAAAACTCTGCAATATGCAATACATTCCAATCATTCATCGATTATGTGCTTCGTACATGGCAAAATTGGGTTTCTAGAAAATCCATTTCGAGTCTCACAAAACAGATCAGAGAGAACAAAAGATTAAGGTCTCAAGTCAAAACAATTTTCTACTCTCACAAAACTTATTTTTAAGATTTTCTAATAAAATTTGAGAGTGCGAGAAGTGGGTGTAAGTGGTCTCCAGGTTTCAGTTTCAACAAGTTTGGGATCAGTTGCAGCATTTTTGTGACTTTGTGCCCAATACACATACTAAGGCTACTAGTTCAAAATGCCTAGAAGGAAAACGTCCGTACAAGTCAAAAAATTGTTGACTATTTTTATCCCCACAAGTAAAACTGGCCAACCTAGGCCCACATCTACTTAAATAAGAAAAAATTTGGTAAAATAAGACAAGCTTAAAATTACCCCACACTCGGTTCCTATCAGGCCTTTAGATCGAGAAATTTCCAAAAAAGCCATGTAGGTGGGCCACGGGGTAAAAATTTGCATTTTGGGGCCTTAAAGGGCTAACCAAGCTCAAGGGAGCTCACCGAGTAACTCAGCGAGTGGGTCATGCATTTGGTGTGGTGATTCAAGTACCAACTTGAGCGAGTTAGGGGTAGGATCCCGAATGGCTATGTTGGTCATGACCTACAGGAAGAAAGTGATGTGTCACTATGGGAAGAAGCTCACATGTTGAAGGTTGAGCTCCACCATTAGAGGATTGAAGGATGAGCTAAAAGAACTAGTGTGACCGAGATCTGAATTGAGCTATTCAGAGAGATTTAGAGATCCATGCCAGGCATCTCTAGGTCAGTTGTGACGGTAAATAAGGAACGAGTCCAAAGTTAAAGATGAGCTCTGCATTGATTGATCTTACACATACAAAAGGATGCACTCCATCGAGTTCGAAGGCCAAGCTCAAAAATGGAAGACTCTAGAGATCAAGATCTAGGTGAGCCATGAGGAAAAGCAAGGCTAACTTAGTTGAAGGAAAAACTGGTTAATTATTTTTGGGGTTTTGGGAAGATAGCTTCAAGAGTAGGTGATCCATGAGTCTGAAACACCAAGCCGGTAGAACCCGAAAAGTAAAAGGTTTGAAATCTTAAATTTTGAACTCGGGAGTAAGTGAATTCAGAGGATTGATTGAGCTAACTCTAAATTTTTGGGTGGCATAATTCTGAAACGTGGACCCTAAAATACCAAAATGATGAGGGCAATGTGGTGATGTGAGTTCGGGATCAACCCCCTTTTCGGGGTTAACACATTCAAGGAATGATTTAGAGGTTACAAACGGGTAAACCCTAAAGCAAAGGCTTGCCAACCCATAAAGTAATGGGCCCGAGTTCGAAACCAATGAAAATTCTACCCAATCTTTTAAAGCTGGTAGGTTAGGCATTGGAATACGAGTTACATTAGGAGTGGCAAGTTTGGTAGGTATTTGGTGGGGATATAATGGTGAGTACGTTGAGTTGGAATTTGTGAATGGAGTTGAAATCACTAAGAGTGATGGAGGAACCATTGCATTTGGGAGATGAGAAGCTTAGCAATATATGCAAATGGCTTGGTGATTGGTGAAATGGCTCGATGGAGCCTAGAAACCCTAAACAAGAGCCCAACTTCAAACCATTACATCTCGAGCATTTTTAAACCACATTTGGTAAATTTACACTTTCTAAATAGGATTTTTCGTTAAGTTTTCAATGGTGTTGACAAAATCTAGTTCCCATGATGATAAATGAAGGAGAGATCTAGTCAAGTATTAAGGGTAAATTGGGCATTTCTTCCAAAGACACTCAACCATTTCTCATGAAATTATAGTCATTGGAAAGGTAATTTTGGAACTCTTATAATGGGATCATCCAATCTCATATTTTGGGGTTTTTGAACCTCCTAAAATGGTATACATGAAGTTGTAGGTGAAGTCATTAATTGATCCTGGTAGAAAGTAGGGTCATGATGAAGCTTTAGGAGCTAGATTAGACAAGAGGTGCAATCATAGTATGTTTCTTCAAACACAAGGCACGCCATTAATTAAAATAGATATCTTGAAGATCTAAATGATTTAACACTGATTTTTGAGGGATTTTGGGGAAAATTCAAAATTATGTTTTCTCTCTCCTCCTTTGTAAATCCTTTGTTATAGATTGTAATGAGGGACGTAGTTCAAATGATTGGATTATTTACCTCCACTCCTCCCTTCTCTTCTTTTTTGTGAGAAACATTGTGGATCTCAAGCCTCCCATTGAATTGTAATACAATCTTATGCCTCTTAGCTTATTGTAATGCACTATGTCAACTTGTGAAGCAATAAAACAAACATGTGGATTTATCCAAACCTTATTTTGTGTTTTTGTGTTCTATACGATATCTCATTACTGTCTCAATGTTATACATGTAGGTTATGGTTGCTATTGCATATTTTAATGGGTTGTGTTTAATGGTGAATGGACTTGTGACAAGAAATTGATCTGGTTTGGGTGTTTATCCTCATCAATCTTGTTCACTTTCATTTCCATGCAAGGTAAATTATCCATCATTCCTTATTAGTGCATCACCTCCAGTAGATTATTACTTTTCTTGCAATCTCCTCTTCCATGTATTCTTGAAAAAAATATAATAGAATTTATGCTAGTTTTCTGCAATTTGGTGAGTGGGGATAGATAGAGGAATATGAAGTCAACCTTTCTCTCGAAGAGCTTTCTTGATTGCAAAGTGCCACGAGTTTAGGAAAAGCTCCATGTTATGCAATCCAACTGATAGTTTATATCCATCGAATTGTAAATAATCATGGGTGCTATAATTTTGCATACAAAAACTTCCCCACTAAAATTTTAGCCAACTTCCCTCTCCTTGGATGATCTTAGCATACATTTTTTCTTCCTAGTATTTTGATGTATAATTCTCTAATGGTTCTATTAATAACAAAACATATATGATTTATTTTTTAGAGCAATTGGAATACTAAGATGGTTTTATTCTCATATGAGATTATATGCAAACTTATTATGATGATATTGATTTACTTTTTTGTATCTCACTCTTTTTAAAAATATTGTAACTAGTATATTAGAGGTTTTGGTAGGTTCTTCATCTTAGAGAGGTGTTTTATTGATTGTCTCTTTGAATTGTTATTTTTAAAATAATTCCTTAATGAATGGTGAATAATGATGTTTAATATTATTTATTGAGTAGATCTCGACATTAGTAAATCTAACAAGATTTATGTTGGCAAAGTATTCTATCTTTAAGGTATATATTTGGGTTCCCTATTTCAATTTTTTTCAATTTTCTAGAGGTAGAGATTTTTTTAATTGGATCGCCTACTCAAGATGAGGTTGTTGGTGGTGATTGGAATGTTGAAACAAGATGGATTTCTATTTTTATACATATTTTGGCTATGACTTTGTCCTTGTAGTAGTTGATGGTAACATTTTATGTTATAGTTTTGTTGGGGTACCAATTTTTGTTGATATTGGTTAAGTTTCCATTACTATTAATAATGGTTTACCCATGGTGGATTATTATATTCTCGAGGAATGTATTGACCCCATGGTTTTGGGATAGGCCAAGGTGCATTCAATTGATTTACATGCCATTTATTCCTAGGAAAAAATGTTGGTTACAAGGAAACTACCAATTTATCTTTAACCTACATAGTTAAGTTCTACTTCATATTGGTTTCCTTTCATTACATGATATTTATTGGTTGGGATACAATTATATTGAATGGGGGAGTTTTTAAATCACATATACCATAGTGCCCACTCCTCTTTGACACTTTTCTATCTTGATATTGGTAGTATTGGACTAATTTTCAGACATTTGATTATGATAAATTGATCAATAGATGATAGATTGTACTGATATGTAGATTATTGAGATTATGATGTTTATGTTTTATTATGATGCACTAGATAGTGATGTTAGACAATTAGATATATGTTTATTTTCATGATGTGAAATTTATACTTGACATGTTATGTTTTGGGGAAGTCGGAATATAATCGTAATCTCATGGATGTTATGGTTAGATTTTTGTATATTGATGGATACTAGAATTAGTAATTTTGAATGATGAATATTGTGTGTGTGTGTGTGTGTGTGTGTGTGTGTGTGTGTGTGTGTGTGATTTCTTGATGTTGTTAATATGGCCGAAAGGCGAGAGAGGATTTTTTTTTGTTCGAGACTTTTATCACGTATATCTAAGGGGATAGGGGACCAACCACGGAAGGATGTCAGGTGTTGAGCAACGAGGCCAAATTTTACAACTTGTGTAGTGTTTTTAATGTGTGGTTTATTGTCTTGTTCGGATGTCTCCCATGGGGGTGAATTCACAGTGTGGCCATGGGGTGAATTGTGTCCCTTTCTTTAAATTTTACATTTTCTTTATTCATGACTTGCGTATTTAAAATTTGGAAATCACTTTATTAGCATGTGTAAATGTGTGTTTATTAGACTTAACCCTTCTTGTTTTGTTTAACCAAATTAGAGATGTGACAAATAGTTATGATGAGATCTTGTAGTCCTTGTGTAAGTAAAATTTATGTTGATTTGGGAGTGTTTTACTCCACCCCAAGTTCAAAATTCGGATTTTTACTTGGGGGCACTTTTGGAGACTTGTGGGACAAGCAAGACTTGTCCCATGCCTCTTAATTTGACCCAACAACCCTACCTATGGGTTGGGAAGCTTAATTTTGACATCTTTCTAAATTTTTGAGTGTAAGAGAAGGAAAATCATTTAATTTTCTTTATACCGCAATTTATTATGTCCCTTGAAAGCATGTTGTGCAAGTTTTGAGCCATGTGGGTTGTCATAGTCCTTGCTTGTGCTTTAATGTTTCTTGGTCTTGGTGTGTTTACTTGACTGTGGGGATGGGTATTAATGAAGTGGCATCCTATATGGAGGCATCTCATTATCATCACATTCCATTTCTATTTATTGGTTAATTTTGGTTGGAATGGGGGTTACTTTCTCATTTTACTTCTTGTACACTTTTGGATTTTGGAGCTTTTAGAATGATTTTAAATTTCTCGGCTTGGATTTGAAGGGGATTGTGAAGGTTTTCTTGGATCTTGATGAATAGGTAGGCTCTACAAGTTTTATTATTACGTTATTTTGTTTTTGTAAGCAATGTTGTGCTTGTTGAAAGTATTTTTCTTGTGATGGTGTTGTGTGGGTTGGTTGGGTAGTGAGAAGGGTTTATGGGACCATTCGGGAGGAAAAAGAGAGTTTACGTGAGACATGCTTTCAGTAGGAGTGTGAATGGGTTTGTTACCTATGCGGAGAGAAAATGAATTCATGGATTTTATTCCATGCTTTCAAGGGAGAGATAAGGATTTTGGGTGATTATTTTGTGCACTTGGAGGCTTAGGGTAAGACTCCCACTTCACTTTGGAGGAATAAGGAGGTGGTCTCCCATAACCCTTTGTCTATTTGGTTTCGTCCTTAAAACTTTATGTTGTTGTGAAATTATAATCTTGTGGATTGTGTTGTCATGATTGAGTTGAATGCCTTTTATGTGTTTGTTCTAAAGCCACATTTTCCAAGTTTTCATTGTTTCTCAATGCTAATTATAGTTCCTTGGTTGGTGTTCGGGGGCCATTACAAGGATGCCTTCTCCCTTAATGGATTTAAGGTTGGGAAGAGAGTGTTGCCTACTCTCCCTTCCTTGTTTTGTGATCCCATTGTGAAGTTTGAAGAAGGCAAGTTTTGGAACTACCATTGTGAAGAAGACATGCTTATTTCAAAACTTGTAACTTAAAAATTCTGGAAAGCTCTTTTATTGTATATTGATTAAATATATTGTTTCCACTTGGAGTGGATGTATTGTAAAATTATAAGTAGTGATAAATGTTTTGTATTCTTTGGAAACCATTTTATCTTGTAAACTCTTTTGAGAGTATGGATTGAGAAAATTAAAATTTCAAATGTGTTAGTTTGGGAAAATAAATTATCAAGTTTACTTGGTCTTGGTGAAAGGAAAATTGAATAGAGTTGAAATAGATGTGCATTCTTTTTAATTTAAGTATTTTCATTGTTCCTCAAATATGTTATACTTCCATTTCTAAGAATCTTTTAAAGTGTGATACGCTTAATTTTAAAACAAATGAGTATTTTGTTGGTTTATTTTTATTATGAAATGGAATGGTTATTTTGTTACCTTAAAAGATATTAAATTGAAGGGCTTAAACTAGAAATATATTATGAAAATAGATGAAAGAAATTAGTTGTTAAATCATAAAGATTGAATGCAAACTTTCCTCCTATTTCACTTTGTTTTTCTAAGTTGTGCAAGAGAACTTACACTTGGCTTAGCTTAACATTAAGAGGAGTTATCAAAACAAAAGTGTGTATATACCCTCATCTATATAAAAATGTAACCTTGGTTAAGATGAGTTTCATAAGTTTATTTTTGCAAATCTTGAAGATTTTATATATTGTTAATATTGAACTCAAAAAGGGGCGAAGGGGGGTGGTGGCGGGCATTCAAATAGGTTTGACTATCTCTACATTATTAATATATTAATATTGTTTTTTTAATAAATTAGTAACAAAATTAACATAATGTGAATACGACTTATATTATATTAGTTATATATATTAATGTATTATATTAATATATATATCTATATATATATAATAATACATTTTTCTAAATTATTATTATTATTATTATTATTATTAATAAATAATAGTATTAGTAATAAATAACATTTTATGTTACAAATTATCTTATTAGTCAAAACTTAATAAAACAATATATATATATATATATATATATATATATATATATATATATATATATATATATATAAAGTTTTATGCTTGGTTATAAGCGGCCTAGCCACATTTTTATTTAAGTTTTATAAGGGGGGTGGAGAGGGTCACCGACCCCACCCCCACTCCATTATTTAATGGAATGGAGGTGGGGTTGTGCAACCCCTACCCCACATTGCTTTGTTATTTATTGAGGTGGGTGGGAGCGAGATCCCCACCAAATTACTTTGTTGATAAAAATAAAAATAAACATAAAACCTACTCGCTTAATACACACCTTTATGTGCTTTTTTGTCGGTCTATACACTATATCTTTGCCATGGCCATGTCTCTTTTAAGATGTACAAAAATTAAATATATATACGCGCATGCCTTATACACACACACACACACACACACACACACACACACACACACACACACACACACACACACACACACACACACACACACACAAATTTTTAGGTATATATTTTTATATGAGATTAAATATTTATACATATATATTACATATATACATATATGCACATAAGTGTGTATATGTGTATATATATAAATATATTTGTATATATATAAAGGAAATTTAACTTTGTATATCTTCTTATATAAGAAAAGAGAATAAAGGTAAGTTTAAATAAAAATAAAATGGATCTATTAGACATATGAAGAATACCCAAACGGGTATTTTTGCTAAACAATGTTCTTTCAAAGCAAATGAATAATAGAAATTTTGACAAATCCCTTGAGTAGGGTAGATTAGAGATCTAAAATTTAAAATAAATAATATTGGGGGATGTGTGTATCCATAACCAAGCTCCTTCCTACTCATCCATGCCCCCTCTTCCATTCTCCCTTAACCTGCAAAAACAAAATGACCTGGAATGAGCAAAGGAAAATAATAAAAGACTTCCTTAGACTCTTAGGGTTGATTTGAAATCCCTTCATCCAATAGCCCAAAAGTTCCTCCTACAAAAATTAGGTGGGGGTAGGTGAGGTGATCATTTGATCACATGCACCTCCTTTTGAATGGGGCCACTTGTGTGGTTTCTATTATCTCTTGAAAGTGCACCCTGTAGAGAGATGGCTGCAAGTTTTCTAAGCTTGCACAAATGATCTCTCTCTTTCATAGATACAATGGAAACACCTCAGGTCTATGGGTATACCTATTTCGAGGTGAGTCTCTAGTATCAAGGTCAATTCCTTATTGGTGTATCCTAAACTACTTTCTAGGAGTTTGAGAGTAAAAGATGACTGTAAAAATGATTAAAACTAAGGTGATACACCAAATTTGTGTGAGGGCTTTGATTGAGTATATGCACAACTGATCTATGAAGGATTCTTGATGCATGAACCAATAGTTTTTCTATAGAATATCTAAGGGAAAAACACTTGATTGTACTAAGGGAGGATCACAATAGTACTAATAAGTTAACATGCACATTAAAATTAAGCAGAAAGGACTAAATTTGTAGCAGGGTAAGGTGGTTGATTAGGGAATTTGCATTCACAAGATTAATATAACATACACAAGACTGCAAAATAAACTAAGAAAGACAAAAACACTTCACAATTAGAGGGCCAAACTACCAATATTTTCTTTAGTACTCATATATCCAAAAGTCCTCCAACAAGAAGCTTCTCCCTGTGCTTTGCAAAGGCACACAATATATAGGAAAATAAATTTCAACCCTTCCTAAAAATAGCATAAGGCTTGTACTCGTCCATGCATCCTAATTTTATCCTTTATCTAATAATAAATAAAAGGATAAAATAATACAAGCTAGTACAAGAGGCATTAATAGCCTTTGTTTACATCTAGTCAACTCAAGATGATTGTTCTATTTTTAATAAAGCTAGGTGAATAATTTTTCTAAAAATAAAATTGCTTCTTTAGGAAAGACTCACTTCATGACATGCAACTTCGTCTCTTTTTTGTTCTATCTTCTTGTGAAGCATGTAAAAAAATTAATTCCTCTGAGTGAACAAAATAATTACAATAATCTGTAATACTTTGGAAAATAATTCATCCAAACATTAATCTAGATTGGGACCACCTTTTTCTCTGATGTTGACACTTATTCTGTTTTCTAGTGATCACATGGAGAAATGCATTCCAATTCATGTACAATCTATCACCATCAGTGGGGGCCACTTGTGGTTGTGAACTTTTTCCTTCATTGGGTTTGGCCACTCTTGTGGACTTAGCAAATTGTGTGTTTTGAAATAATACTGAGGGCACTTTGTTTTAAAAGGGCACCATGTTGCATTCGACCACCTTTGTTGACTTAGCCATATTATAAGCTATGCCACCCCACTTTTCTACTATCATGGTATTATATAGCTGTCGGCCCCCTTTTGCATTCGATTGGAATAAGGTTATACTTTATCTTTTTGGTGATCATTGTGGATATGCATGGTTGTCGACCCCCTTTGATCATTTGGGACATAGACTATGGTTAGACTTTTAAAATTCAATTATGCAATGATTTTGGTTTTAAACATGGGGTTGGCCCCCTCGTGACGATGACTCACCCATCCATATGCTTTTTCAGTAGAATCTAATTCAGGTTGAGTTAACTTCAACCCTAGTGGTTTTCTTTGAAATTTGGTGTCTTGATTCAGGCCCTTGACCTCTATACTTTTTATTCATGGTTGTTGATGTTTCTAACCCTGACTTAGGTTTTTTGACCTAACATTTAATGGGGCAGTTGTTAATGTGACCATGGTGATTTGCATTGAACTTTGTTAATTGGTTTCCAATCATTGATCTCTGATCCATTGAATATCAGGCCGTCAATCTTTGACTCGTGGTTAGGATTTGTGACCTGGAGTTTGGCATAGTAATGGCATCTAAGAATGATGGTTTGATTTGAACTTGGCGATTGATCCCTGAGCATTGATCCTGGTACTTTTGCTTCTCTACCTTTGATTATTTGACTATGTCCGAGTTTCATTTAACTCGAATCTTGAGTTTGGGTGATAAAGATCACTTGACCCTAATGATCACTTCATTTTGGAATTTCGTCATGGGGGCAAAGCCCTGGAAAATTTTCATTGATGCCATTGTTGAAGCTTTTAAATCTCGGATCGGGCATTTTTGGCCTTCTTAGCCTTCAAGTATTTTTATATTTGGTGGTTTTGATTTCTTGGTCTCGAGATTTCAAGGTGAAGCATTGTGGTCATGGCCGCATCTTTCTTATGAACTTCGAGCTTAGTTTTTAAGGTTTGTCTGGTTTTTGTATCTTCGCGCATCTTATATATTTAGTCTTTTGCTCTATTAGAAATTTCTGAGTGAATTTGGATGATGCTTGTCATTTTTTAGGGTAACCCTCGAGCTCGGTTCCCGACTGTGAATGTTTTTTGAGTTTTTAGAACTCAGTGAGGTTTGTGGACACCACTTTTGTCCCTTTCGAGCTCTATTAATTTGTCTTTATGAAAGAATAGCTGCTGTGTCGAACTCTACTAAGCTTGGTTCTATGTAACTAGCATCACTATTTGATGAGGATGGTAAGTTTCTTGATTTCTTGTGTTTTCACTGTTAATTGGTCTTTATCATTTCAAATTCCAAAACTAATACTCATTTTTCTTTGCATTTTTGGGATTTCACGGTTCCTTTAGGGATTTCAAGTTGAAAACTCATTCTAGGTTGTTTTGCTTGATTCCCAAGTTTGAAACTTCTCATGGGCATATGGATTTCTTGTCTCATTATTCAATTGCTTGAAAATTTTGACTGTTCGATTATAAATGGTGATTTCTTTGTCTGTTACTCTGATTTCTTGATACCCATTAATGGGTTTTGCGATTAAAAATAAACTGTACTCTTCCTTGATTTCAAATCATTTTGCACTTAGATTCATTCTATTCTTGGTTGATGTCAAAAAATTGGAACAAAACTTGACCATGAGTTTGAAACCTACATGTTCTTCTATCTCTATTTCTGGGTTTCTCATGCTTTTGGGTTTTCTTTGAAATTCTATCCATTATTAGGAATACCACTTTTTTGTTGACTGAGAGTTGCTTCTTATAATTGTTGAGTTTTGTTCACTTCAAAGTAAATGGGATGTATCTTTTAAAACTCATAAGTATTCCTTATTATGTGAAGCAACCTTTTGATCTTCTCTATTTTAGAGCTTGATTATGTGAAAACTGGTAGGCTCAGCCTTGTCTTTTTGAGTTGTGGTTTTGATTCCTCATAATGTTTTCTTGAATCCTTAATACTTATAGCTTTAAAATGTTAAATACAATTCCCATTTTTGTTGGAACACTGTGGTTTGGTATTTGTTGTTACATCTAGCTTGTAGAAGGAAATTGCATTTATTTGAATACTCTGGTGACTATGATGAGCTTCATAATTTTTCCTTGGCCTCTGAAGCTCTAATATTGTCACTGTTATATTTCACATATGTTCCTGTGTCGCCATAAAGTAGTTTTCTTCTTCTATAATGCATTTTGAACACTGTCTTTCTATATTAGTTTCTTTTTCCTTAAGAAAAATGTCATCCCCTTTGCAATTGTTGAGAATATTGTGGAAATATTAGCTATGCTCTCCGTATTTAACCAAAAATCCCTTCTTTATCATTGGTGGGTTTGTAGAATTCTGAGACCTTGATAAATGCTTCCATTGATCTCTGAGTAATAAGTTTTGTAACTCATTCCTACGAGTTAGTATTGACTTCAAAATATGATGCTCTATTTGATGAATTATGAGCTTGTCATTCTTTATAAGTTTCTATTGACTATTTGAGTGAGTGAAAAAATTCAAATCCATTTGAACACTAGAACCTGGATTCACTATTTGTATTTTTAGAGATCTTCATCCTTTACTCTATTCTTAACATAGTTATATCTTAAATCTGGGTTATTATCTTTTTCTAAAGCTCTTTAGAATTGTAGATTTTACCTGAGTCACTTCTCACTTCTAATGTCATCATGAGATAGCTGCTTTGTTTACCTATAATGGCTTCTGATCATGTCATAAATGAGTACTACTTGCTTGAATGAATATACTTCAATGACATTATAGTATCTCTGTGTTCTCATATTTGCCATAGTAAGACACTCCTTTGCAAGCGTAATTTTTTTGTAATCACTTTTGGCATAAGCTGTGCTACTTGTGTCATCGTCCACCATGTAATTACGAACTAAATGTTCTCCAATAATTAGTGATAAATAAAATGGTGGTGGTTTCTTAATGTAATGAGAATTAAGAACCTGTCTCGAACCATCCACTTAACTTCTTTAATATGGTCTTGCTCAAATGTTCTAAGGACCATGTCTGTCTTCTGAACTTCCTTTTATGCTATACTTGAAGAAATCTACAGTTTACCTAGTTCATGAGAAAATAAATCTTGTTGTCCAGGAATATTTAGAGTGTCCCACATTGAGATGTTAACATTGTGCTTTTTCATTACATGAAAAATGTTAAAAGAAGCAACTGTCTTGGAGATAGAATCAACTGTCTTAGAGTAGGCTTTAGCGAAAAATCGATTCTTCTTCATCTACCTTGGATATCTAAGGTATAAACAATATTCTTGGATTGGTTGTAGTTGTCTTTGATGAATTTTATCAATCGGGACACTTGTTGATTTTTGAGGAACAACAAGGTTCTTTAGTTGACTTTAGAGTGTAGATGTTTTCTTGTAATACTTTGGAAAATAATTCATCAAAACATTAATCCTGATTGGGACCACCTTTGTCTCTGATGTTGACACTTATTCTGTTTTCTAGTGATCACATGGAAAAATGCATTCCAATTCATGTACAATCTATCACCATCAGTGGGGGCCACTTGTGGTTGTGAAATTTTTCCTTCATTGGGTTTGGCCACTCTTGTGGACTTAGCAAATTATTGTGTTTTGAAATAATACAAGGGGAACTTTGTTTTAAAAGGGGCACCATGTTACATTCGGCCACCTTTGTGGACTTAGGCATATTATAAGGTATGCCACCCCACTTTTTTACTATCATGGTATTATATAGCTATCGGCCCCCTTTTGCATTTGATTGGAATAAGGTTATACTTTACCTTTTTGGTGATCATTGTGGATATGCATGGTTGTCGGCCCCCTTTGATCATTTGGGACATAGACTATGGTTAGACTTTTAAAATTCAATTATGCAATGATTTTGGTTTTAAACATGGGGCTAGCCCCCTCGTGACGATGACTCACCCCTCCATATGCTTTTTCAGTAGGATCTAATTCGGGTTGAGTTCACTTCAACCCTGGTGGTTTTCTTTGAAAGTTGGTGCCTTGATTTAGGCCCTTGATCTCTATAATTTTTATTCATGGTTGTTGATGTTTGACCACGACTTAGGTTTCTTGACTTTGACATTTAATGCGGTAGTTGTTAATGTGACCACGGTGATTTGCATTAAACTCCGTTAATTTGTTTCCAATCGTTGATCTCTGATCCATTGAATCTCAGGCTGTCAATCTTCAACTCATGGTTAGGATTTGTGACCTGGAGTGTGGCATATTAGTGGCATCTAACCATGATGGTTTTCTTTGAACTTGGGGATTGATCCTTGAGCATTGATCTTGGGTACTTTTCCTTCTCTACCTTTGATTATTTGATTGTGGTTGAGTTTCATTTAACACGTATCTTGAGTTTGAGTGATAAAGATCACTTGACCATAATGATCACTTCATTTTGGAATTTTGTCATGGGGCAAAGCTCTTGAAAATTTTCATTGATGCCATTGTTGAATCTTTTAAATCTCGGATCGGGGCATTTTTGGCCTTCTTAGCCTTCAAGTATTTTTATATTTGGTGGTTTTGATTTCTTGGTACCAAGATTTCAAGGTGAAGCATTGTGGTCATGGCCGCGTCTTTCTTATGAACTTCAAGCTTAGTTTTTGAGGTTTGTTTGGTTTCTATATCTTCGCGCATCTTATATATTTAGTCTTTTGCTCTATTAGAAATTTCTGAGTGAATTTAGATGATGCTTGTCATTTTTTTAGGGTAACCCTCGAGCTCGGTTCACTGTGAATGTGTTTTCTGAGTTTTGGAACTCAGTGAGGTTTGTGGACACCATTTTTGTCCCTTTTGAGCTCTATTAATTCGTCTTTATGAAACAATAGCTGCTTTGTGTCATGTCGACCTCTACTAAGCTCGGTTCTGTGTAACTAGCATCACTATTTGACGAGGATGGAAAGCTTCTTGATTTCTTTTGTTTTCACTGTTAATTGGTCTTTATCATTTCGAATTCCAAAACTAATACTCATTTTTCTTTGCATTTTTGGGATTTCACGGTTCCTTTAGGGATTTCAAGTTGAAAACTCATTCTGGGTTCTTTTTCTTGATTCCCAAGTTTGAAACTTCTCATGGGCATATGGATTTCTTGTCTCATCATTTAGTTGCTTGAAAGTTTTGACTGTTTGATTATAAATGGTGAGTTCTTTGTCTGTTACTCTGATTTCTTGATACCCATTAATGGGTTTTACGATTAAAAATAAAGCGTACTCTTCCCGATTTGAATCATTTTGTACTTAGATTCATCTTATTCTTGGTTGATGTTAAAAATTGGAACAAAACTTGACCATGAGTTCAAAACCTGCATGTTCTTCTATCTCTATTTCTGGGTTGCTTGTGCTTTTGGGTTTTCTTTTAAATTCTATCCATTATTAGGAATACCACTTTTTGTTGGATCGAGAGTTGCTTCTTATAATTTTTGAGTTTTGTTCACTTCAATGTAGATGGACTCGTATTTTTAAAACTCATAAGTATTCCTTATTCTGTGAAGCAACCTTTTGATCTTCTCTATTTTAGACCTTGATTATGTGAAAACTGGTAGGCTCAGCCTTGTCTTTTTGAGTTGTGGTTTTGATTCCTCATAATTTTTACTTGAATCCTTGATACTTATAGCTTCGAAATGTTAAATACAATTCCCATTTTTGTTGGAACACTGTGGTGTTGTATTTCTTGTTACATCTAGCTTGTAGAAGGAAATTGCATTTATTTGAATACTTTGGTGACTATGATGAGCTTCATAATTTTTCCTTGGCCTCTGAAGCTCTAATATTTTCACTGTTATATTTAACATATGTTCATGTATCGGCCATAAAGTAGTTTATTCTTCTATAATGCATTTTGAACACTGTCTTTCTATATTAGTTTCATTTTCTTTAAGACAAATGTCATCCCCTTTGCAGTTGTTGAGAATATTGTGGAAATATTAGCTATGCTCTCCGTATTTAACCAAAAATCCCTTCTTTATCATTGGTGGGTTTGCAAAATTTTGAGACCTTGATAAATGCTTCCATTGATCTCTAAGTAATAAGTTTTGTAACTCATTCCTGTAGAGTTAGTATTGACTTCAAAATATGATGCTGTGTTTGATGAATTATGAGTTTGTCATTCTCTGTAAGTTTCTATTGACTGTTTGACTGAGTGAAAAAACTCAAATCCATTTGAACACTAGAACCTAGATTCACTGTTTATATTTTTAGAGATCTTCATCCTTTACTCTGTTCTTAACATAGTTATATTTTAAATCTGGGTTATTATCTCTTTCTAAAGCTCTTTACAACTATAGATTTTACCTGAATCACTTCTCACTTCTAATGTCATCATGAGATAGCTCCTTTGTTTACCTGTAATGGCTTCTGATCATGTCATAGATGAGTACTACTTGCTTGAATGAATATACTTCAATGACATTATAGTATCTTTGTGTTCTCATATTTGCTTTATTTTGAAAACTACAACTTAAAATAGCTGAAATTTGTAAGATTATCTTGGAATTTCAATTCTCTTCAGTTGTTTGAGTTATAAAGAATTATTTTCTACATTATATATTGTATTTCCTTTCATTACTGACTCACGATATGTATGCTGAAAAATTTGAAATGTTTATTTTATAAGGTGAAGCCCCGGAAAATTTTTCTCGAGAATCTTCTCTCTCATCGTATTTTATTTGTAATCCCTTTTTTTACTTTTAGCTTCCACTTGTGAAATCTGATTCTCCCTCTTCTTTGCAAACTAAAAAATGTACTTCTATCTTCCATTCTCTCTTCTGAGCTCTAACTTCTTCCATTTGCAGAATGGTTGTTGAACTTTGAGTTTGCACTCTTCCTTCTTTTTAGCATGTACTTATGACTTGTTTATTTCTCTCTTTGGCTGCAACCTGTACCTGCACACTTAAGAAAATAGTTAGAAAATAATTAGGATTTTTGGCCTCTCTTATGTCCATGTTTTCTTCTTTCTTTTCAGCTCCTTTTTTCGAGTGATCAAATCATGCATACAGTTTGTCCTTGAAGTAGAATACATCTCCGCTTATGGGAAGATTCATATGCACGAAGGAACATAGTGGAGGAATATGGATTAACCACGAGCTCTTTATTGATGATTTCCTTATTTTTGCTTTTCAGGTACCATGCCTTGAGGATGAAAGGAGTTGGCAAGGAGATGCTCTGCACAACAAAGAATATACAAGGAAATGATGGGTTAACCCTCATACTCCTTTTATTTCTCTTTCATGCATGTGTATCTTTCTTTTTAGTAGTTGTACTTTACTTTTCAGTTACATCCCATGGCTTGAGTGGGAAACATTTCACTCTCCTTGTGAATAAAACATTGAATTTTGTAAATGAGTTTTAGATCTCTTTCTACATTTCTACTTTCTATATGGATTGTATAATGAACTAAACAACTCAGTAACATAATTGAATGTATTAATCATGAATGAAAAAAATTTGAATAGAACTTGTAATATTCAAGTAATGAAGCGTGATTCTTTGTGATCTCCGCTTATGTTTGTTGTTCCAAAACCTTACACTTCACCTACTCGCAATTGGATGTCCTCTTCAAGATAAGACAATGTCCTTCGGGGCTTGTGTTCTTTTGCTAAGGATGGTCATGAAATTACAGACTATGTGATCTGTTACATTTTGTAATAGCACACATAGTTACATATTTCATGTAATCTTTTAAATAAATCAGCAATAACAACATAATCTAATATAATCTCCCATAGCTTAGGTATACTTCACCAATGCTATCCATCGTAACAAAGTTTTGAGTTGCCCATTTTTACACAAGTGTAAAAATTATCAACATTTCTTGTGATCCTGTAGGGAAGCTACCTACTAGCTTATATACCAGTGCCTTTCTCTTGTCCATTGGGCATGGAGTCCAAACATGTAACAACAATTTTCCTTTTCCGAAAGGTCCAACCCTTCCAAAACAAAACTAAAACTGGGAAAGGATCTGGTAAACTAGATCATGTGCACGAATGCACTTATTGAATTGAAAAATGATGCAATGTGCAGAAACTACACTTATTGAAGGGAAATCCTACTCTAACAATCACTATAAGATTTTCAATAACAGTGTTTGAGAAACATACCATTCACAAGAATGGGAAGTTCCTCTCCATTCAGCTTTGAAAGCTGAAAAGCATTATGTTCCTTGCAAGCTGAAATCATGTAAGGACCACTCCAGAGTGTGTCAAACTTTGAGTGTCTTCCTAGCTTTGCACGATCAACATCCCACTTTAACACAATATCTCCTTCATTGAAGACTCTGAATTTGGCTTTCTTGTCAAAAGTCTTCTTGACTTATTTCTGATTCTTTTCCATATTTAAATGAGCTTGATCTCTCAGCTCTTGTAATTCCATTAACTCTACATAATAAACTGTAATGGTTCATTCTCAAGTAGCTCCATTTGATGCAGCAAATCTAATGCGGGTAACTCAACCTGAAATAAGCATTCTTGTTTCTTTTCCATACACAGGAGTTTGTATGGTGAATTCACAACCGATCTTTTAGGAGTCACCCTGTCAGCCCAAAGTGTGGAATTCAACATCAGATGTCAAGCTCTTTGATTATCTTTGAGTGTTCTTATGATGATTTTTAACAGATTCTTGTTAGTACTTTTAGCTAAGCCATTACCTTTTTGGTAATAATTAGATGAAGAACTTACATATATTCCATGTTTGACAGCCTAATCTATTACCTTTGCACTAAGGAATGCTAAAGGATTATCTGATATGATAGTTGCTAGAACACTAAATTTACAAACTATTCCTTCATAAAAGGATAACATCAAAGCTTCATTAGCATCTTTTAAGGTTATTCCTTTAGTCCATCATGTAAAATAATATGTAGTAGTTAAGATCCACTTGTGTCCTTATGACGAAGGTGGGTTTATCATGATAATAAAATCAAGACCCCATTGCATAAAAGGTTGATCAGCTAAAATAGGTTACAAAGGCAACGAAGCAAGACGTTCTTTTCCAATAAAGAAAGCACATTTCTTACACTTTCTAATCCATTCAGAACAATATTTGAATATGTTAGGCCAATAGTAACCTGCTTTCATAATTTTTAAGGTTGTAGTACGTGCTGAGAAGTGACCTCTACAGGACCTTCATGGAATTCTGATAATATTTTTGAATTTTATCATAATCAACACATCACAGCAAGATCCCATTTATATCCCTTTTAAACAACACACCATCAATGAAAAGATAAGGAATAACTTGTAATCTGAAATATCTTTGTTTATTCTTATCCATACCTTCCAGATAGGTGCCATGTTGTAAGTAGTTCACCAAATTAGTCATCCACCTTGATTCTTGGATCTCTCGAGCAAGTTCAAGTTGCTGATTTTCTTGTTGGACCATGATATTTGATTGTTGATATGCAATTTCAGCATGTTGTTTTGAATCTTCAGGTTCCGCAGCTTGTTGTTTTTCCATATCAGCAATTAGATGCTCACATAAACCTTTACCTCAAACTGTCTTAGCAACCTAGATATCAACATCATATTCCATAACCTTCATTATCCAACCTGCTCTTTTCTCATTCAATTCTTTATTTAAAAGGAAAGCTTTCACACTTGGATGAGAAACAAGAACGTGAATTTTATTGTTTGAAAGCATGTACTTAAAATACTTTAGTCCTCTAACCAAAGAAAGCAATTGGTTGCTCAATATTTTTCAAGAAATTCTTTGTTTTTCAAGAAATGTGTACCTTGTTTCGTAATCATGCAAACTCTGTCCAAAGAAAGCAATTGGTTGCTCAATATTTTCATCATTAACCTGAGTTAAAATAGTTGAGTTTGTTTCACCTCTCACAAGTGCATACATTGTAAAAATTTTATCAAAATTTGGATTTGCAAGACTAGGAGCCTGCGAGATAGAAAATTTTATTGCTTCAAAACCTTCCCTTCCTTCACTATTCCAAGAGAAAGTTTTCTCTTTCTTTAACATAGTTGTGAGTGGTTTAACCAATGCTACAAAATCTAGAACAAATCTTCTAACAAAGTTGATTTTTCCAAGAAAACTTTGCAATGCCTTCTTATGATGAGGCAATGATAGCTATGATATAGCTTTGATTATGAAAGGATCAATTGCTAAACCTTTCTTAGAAACAATATGGCCAAGTAATTTACCTTGATGTACTAAAAATATCAACTTCTTGGGATTCAAAGATATTCCAAACTACCTGCATAGTTGAAAAGTCTGCCTTAAATGCATTAGATGTTCTTCAGAATCTTTTGAAAATACAGTCACATCATCTAAATAGATAAGGATGCATTTATTTAATAAGTTGTGAAAATCCATGTCCATTGCATGTTGAAATGTTGCACCGGCATTTGAAAGACCAAAAGGCATTCTTTTGTAAGCATAGGTACCCCACTTGGTGGTAAAAGTTGTTTTGTATCTATCTTCTTCTCAAACTAAAATTTGATTATAGCCACTGTAACCATCTAGAAGAGATAGTCTATCTGAACTTGAGACTATTCTCAAAATCGATCCATATTCAGAAGTGGGTAATGATCTTTTAATGAAGCTTTATTAAGATCTCTGAAATCTACACATAATCTGATTTCACCGTTCTTCTTCCTAATAGGAACAAGATTGGCTACCCAACTTGAATGCTTAACTGGAAAGATAATACTTGATTCAATAAATTTAGATAATTCTTTCCTCATCAGATGTTCTATTTTTGGATTTACAGGCCTACGTTTCCATCTAACAGGCTTAGCATTTGGATGTAATTTGATAGTATGCTATGCTAAATTGGGATCAAACCCTTTCAGGTCTTGGTATTTTCAAGAAAAAACATCCTTAAACTCTTTGCAAAGATTAATAAATGACTACTTTTCAGTTAAGGAACATACCTTTCCAAGAAGTAAATTTTTCCCTTCATCAATTGAAATCTCTTCATAGTTATCAACATGCGTTGACAACTTAGTTTTATCTTTTCTTAACTGATCATCAGTACTGAAGATGTCTTCCAAAGTGACAAGACCTCAAGGCAATTTATTTGTCTTTAGTTGGACAATCTGATCACCGTATAAATGTTGTAACTTATCCTGATTTACTATAGAAAATTTAGCTTCTTGCTACAAAAACCTGTAGATTTGATCATCACTTTCAAAAACTTGCCAATTTGATTCATTATCAAGTATAGAAGGCTTGACAATTAGCTTAATATGAGGCTAAATTTTATTATTTTCCATCTATTCCAGCACTTTGAAACTAGCACCAACTGCTGCAAGTCTATCTACATGCTTGTTTTCAGCTCTAAGAATAGACTGAATATTAATAGCTTCAAAATCTTCCATTAATTTTGAAACTCTATGTCTGTAAGAATTCATTAATGGATTCTTACAAATGTTTAAGTTTTTTACTTGATTGATAACTAACTCAGAATCACCAAAGATTTGTAATGTGTCTTTGATACCCATCTTTCTGGCCCAAAATAAGCCATTAATTAATGCTTCGTATTCATCTACATTACAAGTGCATGTAAATTAGAGACTCAAAGCTGAGAAATACCTTTCATTTGTCAGGGAAGTGAGCATCAAACTTGCTCCCTATCCTTTCTTTTTCTTAGCTCCATCAAAATGAAGCTTCCAAATCCCTTCTGCTGAATTTTCTGTTTTAGAGCAAGGGAAGTGGTGTATTTTCTTCATGCATACAATACACACCAAAAAGATGTTCTTCAACTTCTTTAAAAGGATCATGGGCATGTTCTTCAACTGTCTTTTCATCCATAAATAGGTTAGAAACACCATCTAATGCTGAAACCTAAGCTACATCATCAAAATTAGATTGCTCTAAAGCTGAGTAATTAGCTACTACATTTGGAGAATGAGGCTCAATATGGAATCTGGCCAATGGTTCTGAATTGATAGTAACCTTAGTTCCATAATGTGTAGTAAAAAATAAGGACCAATCTGAAGAGAGATAACCTCCTATTTTCACTGTGAAATCTCTAGATAAGCACAAGGCAAAGTATGGAGGTAGATCCACAATAGTAACATCTTGCAAAATAGAAACATTTGGGCAAGCATGTAATGTTACCTCCAAATTTTTATTATACCAACCGTATTAGTTGCAGTTCCATCAAGCTGTAAGACACTCCTTTGCAAGCCTAATTTTTTTGTAATCACTTTTGGCATAACTCTGCTACTTGCGCCACTGTCCACCATGTAATTATGAACTAAATGTTCTCCAATAATTAGTGATAAATAAAATGGTGGTGGTTTCTTAATGTCATGAGAATTCAGAACTTTCTAAACCATCCACTTAACTTCTTTAATACGGTCTTGCTCAAATGTTCCAAGGACCATGTCTATCTTCTAAACTTCCTTTTCTGCTATATTTGAAGAAATCTACAGCTTAGCTAGTTCATGAGAAAGTAAATCTTGTTGTCAGGAATACTTAGAGCGTCCCACATTGAGATGTTAACATTATGCTTTTTCATTACATCAACAATGTTAAAAGAAGCAATCTGTCTTAGAGACAGAATCAATTGTCTTAGAGTAGGCTTTAGCGAAAAACTGATTCTACTTCAGCTACCTTGGATATCTGAGGTATAAACAATCTTCTTGGATTAGGTTGTAGTTGTCTTTGATGACTTTTATCAACTAGGAAACTTGCTGATTTTTGAGGAACAACAAGGTTGCTAGTTGACTTTGGAGCTATAGATGTTGTCTTGTCAGTGACAGTAGGCAGGATAGGCCTATTTTGTTGCTTTTGATTTTTAGTAGCCCTCCCTTGAGCCCTAGTAGTGACTGCAATGAAATCCTCATTAAAACTGACTAAATTCTATTCAGGTGCTTTTTGGACATGAGTCTCTTGCTTCCCACACTCCATTTGAGGCATAAACAATGTTTTAGATTGAGGTTGTGCAACAAGATTTAGATTCAGAAAAGCATTTGGGCAAGTTGCAGCTGAATGAGGTTGATTGCAAGGTTGACACCACTCTTCTGTAGCCATATTAACTGGAACTAAAGTGTTAGAAGAACTAGGAGCCTTTGGGTCAAACTGCCTTTGTTGGTAAGGCTGCCTATAATTCTGATTTTTTGATAGGGCTGCCTGTTTTGTTGATTCTATTGGTAGGGCTGATAAGGAGCCTGATAGGGTCTGCTAGGTAATGTAATTTTGTTCTCAATTGAAGTCAACTTATTTCCCATAGTCTGCAAAGATTTGAATACATCATCTGATGGAGCTACAACAATGGGCTCTATGATTGTAATAGGCTAAGGAATAGGTGTTAAATCTACTGAAAAAGGCATTGATGGCCTTGGCACTAATTTTCTAGCTTGAATAAGACTATTTTCAGCTCGGATAGCAATATCATAAGCTGTTGGGAGTGTCTCTCCACCCATTGACTGAATCATAGTTGAGATATCATTGTTTAATGCTCTAAGATAATAAAGGAAAGCATGATCAGCTTGAGGCTTGACACTTGCTGGAAATTTCTACCAAGTTCTGGTAAAACGGATATTGAAACTAGACATAAATTCGTTGGGAGATATTTTAATAGTAGATAATTGTTCAATGAGAGACAAATGATCTGAATTGTCTTGGAACTATTTCAGCAATTTTTCACCTAAAATATCCCAAGTTCCTATGCTTCCAATTTCTAGGTTTCTATACCATTGCAAGGCTTTCCCTTTAAAAGATGCAGCTAAAAGTCTTAGAGCTATGTCTTCATGAGTGATATTATGGACTACACATAGGGCTGCAACATCTTTGATATGTTCAGCTGGTGTAACCTGATTTTTACTTGTGAATGATGGCAAAATTTTCATGGCAGCATTGTGAATATCATGATAAACTGGAATTACTAATGGGCTTCCATTAGTAAAGGGCACAAAATTCTGGGTGGTTGAAGGATCATTGCAAAAACTGGGATATTGATAGAAAAATTGACACTTGGTGAAGGAATATTAGGAGGAGGGTTACCAAAACCAGGTCTATTATAAGGCAAAGTATTACCAACTCTTCTCCTTCTAGCGGAATTCAAAGGTAAAGAAACAAAATCAGAAGGAATTTCTCTTACCGATGATCTTGTAGTCACTTTAGGCATGGAAAATTTTGTAATACTTTGGTATGAAATCAGCTTACGCGGAGTTGCCAAAAGATGATAAAATGTTTAAAATATATAAAGCGTAGTTTGCTCCCGAAAGTGACTTTTCATTTCTTTGTAGATATGTTGTAGGTCTAAAACTTGAATAAAGATCTAATTTTGGTCCCACCGGGCATGCCAAAAACTGTTATCTCTCGAAAGTACACCCTGTAGAGAGATGGTTGTAGGTTTTCTAAGCTTGCACAAATGATCTCTCTCTTTCATAGATACAATGGAAACACCTTAGGTCTGTGGGTATACCTATTTCAAGGTGAGTCTTTGGTATCAAGGCCGGTTCCTTATTGGTGTATCCTAAATGTTTTTCTGGGAGTTTGAGAGTAAAAGATGACTGTAAAAATTATTAAAACTAAGGTGATACACCAAATTTGTGTGAGGGCTTTGACTGAGTATATGCACAATTGATCTGTGAAGGATTTTTATGCATGAACCAATAGTTTTTCTACAGAATATCTAAGGGAAAAACACTTGATTGCACTAAGGGAGGATCACAACAGTATTAATAAGTTAACATGCACATTAAAAATTAAGCAGAAAGGACTGAAATTTGTAGTAGGGTAAGGTGGTTGATCAAGGAATTTGTATTCACAAGATTAATATAACATACACAAGACTGCAAAATAACTTGGAAAGGTAGAAAACACTTCACACTCAGAGGGAAAAACTGGCAAAATTTGCTTCAATACTCATATATCCAAAAGTCCTCCAGCAAGAAGCTTCTCATAGTGCTTTGCAAAGGCACACAATATATAGGAAAATAAATTTCACCCCCTTCCTAAAAATAGCTTAAGGCTTATACTCGCCGATGCATCCTAATTTTATCCTTTATTTAATAATAAATAAAACGATAAAATAATATAAACTAGTACAAGAGGCATTAATAGCCTTTGATTACATCTAGTCAACTGAAGCTAACTGTTCTATTTTTAATAAAACTAGGTGAATAATTTTTCCAAAAATAAAATTGCTTGCTAGGAAAGTCTCTCTTCATGACATGCAACTTTGTCTCTTCTTTGTTTTGTCTTCTTGTGAAGCATGCAACAAAATTAATTCCCTCTGAGTGAACAAAATAATTACAATAATTGTAATATTTTGCAAAATAATTCATCCAAACATTAATCCTGATTGGGACCACCTTTGTCTCTGATGTTGACACTTATTTTGTTTTCTAGTGATCACATGGAAAAATGCATTCCAATTCATGTATAATCTATCACCATCAGTGGGGGCCACTTGTGGTTGTGAACTTTTGCCTTCGTTGGGTTTGGCCACTCTTGTGGACTTAGCAAATTATTGTGTTTTGAAATAATACAAGGGGCACCATGTTACATTCAGCCACCTTTGTGGACTTAGGCATATTATAAGGTATGCCACCCCACTTTTTATTATCATGGTATTATATAGTTGTCGGCCCCCCTTTTGCATTTGATTGGAATAAGGTTATACTTTACCTTTTTGGTGATCATTGTGGATATGCATGGTTGTCGGCCCCCTTTGATCATTTGGGACATAGACTATGGTTAAACTTTTAAAATTCAATTATGCAATGATTTTGGTTTTAAACATGGGGCTGGCCCCCTCGTGACGATGACTCACCCCTCCATATGCTTTTTCAGTGGCATCTAACTCGGGTTGAGTTAACTTTAACACTAATGGTTTTCTTTGAAAGTTGGTGCCTTGATTCAAGCCGTTGATCTTTGTACTTTTGATTCATGGCTGTTGATGTTTCTGACCCTTGGTTAGGTTTTCCGACCTGGCATTTAATGTGGTAGCTATTAATGTGACCATGGTGATTTGCGTTGAACTTTATTGATTGGTTTCCAATCGTTGATCTCTGATCCATTGAATCTTAGGTCATCGATCTTTGACTCGTGGTTAGGGTTTGTGACCTAGAGTTTGGTGTAGTAATGGCATCTAACCATGATGGTTTGCTTCAAACTTGGGGATCAATCCCTGAGCATTGATCTTGGTACTTTTCCTTCTCTACCTTTGATTATCTGACTGTGGTTGAGTTTCATTTAACTCATATCTTGAGTTTGAGTGGTAAAGATCACTTGACCCTAATGATCACTTCATTTTGGATTTTCATCATGGGGCGAAGCCCTGGAAAATTTTCATTGATGCCATTATTGAAGCTTTTGAAGCTCGGATCAGTCCATTTTTGGCCTTCTTAGCCTTCAAGCATTTGTATATTTGGTGGTTTTGATTTCTTGGTCTCGAGCTTTCAAGGTGAAGCATTTTGGTCATGGCCGCATCTTTCTTATGAACTTCAAGCTTATTTTTTGAGGTTTGTCTTGTTTCTGTATCTTTCGCATCTTATATATTCAGTCTTTTCTCTATTAGAACTTTCTGAGTGAATTTGGATGATGCTCGTCATTTTTAGGGTAACCCTCGAGCTCGGTTCCCGACTGTGAATGTGTTTTCTAAGTTTTGGAACTCAGTGAGGTTTGTGGACACCATTTCTGTCCCTTTCGAGCTCTGTTAATTTGGCTTTATGAAAGAATGGCTACCATGTCGACCTCTACTAAGCTTGGTTCTATGTAACTGGCATCACTATTTGACGAGGATGGTAAGCTTCTTGATTTCCTGAGTTTTCACTGTTAATTGGTCTTTATCATTTCGACTTCCAAAACTGATACTCATTTTTCTTTGCATTTTTGGGATTTCGTGGTTCCTTTGGGGATTTCAAGTTGAAAACTCGTTCTGGGTTCTTCTGCTTGACTCCCGAGTTTAAAACTTCTCATGGGCATATGGATTTCTTGTCTCATCATTCAGTTGCTTGAAAGTTTCGACTGTTCGATTATAAATGGTGAGTTCTTTGTCTATTACTCTGATTTCTTGATACCCATTAATGGGTTTTGTGATTAAAAACAAAAATGTACTCTTCCCTGATTTTGAATTGTTTTGCACTTAGATTCATTCTATTCTTGGTTGATGTCAAAAAATTGGAACAAAACTTGACCGTGAGTTCGAAACCTGCATGTTCTTCTATCTCTATTTTTGGGTTGCTCATGCTTTTGGGTTTTCTTTGAAATTCTGTCCATTATTAGGAATACCACTTTGTTCTTGACTGAGAGTTGCTTCTTGTAATTGTTGAGTTTTGTTCACTTCAAAGCAGATGGGATTGTATTTTTTAAAACTCATAAGTCTTCCTTATTCTGTGAAGCAACCTTTTGATCTTCTCTGTTTTAGACCTTGATTCTGAGAAAACTGGTAGGCTCGGCCTTGTCATTTTGAGCTATGGTTTTGATTCCTCATAATGTTTACTTGAATCCTTGATACTTATAGCTTCGAAATGTTAAATACAATTCCCATTTCTGTTGGAACACTGTGGTCTGGTATTTGTTGTTACATCTGGCTTGTAGAAGGAAATTACATTTATTTGAATACTCTGGTGACTGTGATGAGCTTCATAATTTTTCCTTGGCCTCTGAAGCTCTAATATTGTCACTATTATATTTCACATATGTTCCTGTGTCAGCCATAAAGTAGTTTTCTTCTTCTGTAACACATTTTGAACACTACCTTTCTGTATTAGTTTCTTTTTCCTTAAGAAAAATGTTGTCCCCTTTGCAGTTGTTGAGAATATTGTGGAAATATTAGCTATGCTCTCCATATTTAACTGAAAATCCCTTCTTTATCATTGGTGGGTTTATAGAATTCTGAGACCTTGATAAACGCTTCCATTGATCTCTGAGTAATAAGTTTTGTAACTCATTCCTGTAGAGTTAGTATTGACTTCAAAATCTAATATTGTGTTTGATGAATTATGAGTTTGTCATTCTCTATAAGTTTCTATTGACTATTTGACTGAGTGAAAACACTCAAATCCATTTGAACACTAGAACTTGGATTCACTGTTTATCTTTTTAGAGATCTTCATCCTTTACTCTGTTCTTAAGATAGCTATATCTTAAATTTGGGTCATTATCTCTTTCTGATGCCCTTTACAACTATAGATTTTACGAGTCACTTCTCACTTGATGTCATCATGAGATAGCTCCTTTGTTTACCTGTAATGGCTTCTTATCATGTCATAGATGAGTACTACTTGCTTGAATGAATATACTTCAATGACATTATAATATTTTTTTGTTCTCATATTTGCCTTATTTTGAAAATTGCAACTTAAAATAGCTGAAATTTGTAAGATTATCTTGGAATTTCAATTCTCTTAAGCTGTTTGAGTTATAAAGAATTATTTTCTGCATTATATACTATATTTCCTTTCATTACAGCTCTGATATGTATGCTAAAAAATCTGAAATGTTGATTTTATAAGGCGAAGCCCTGACAAAATTTTCCCAAAATCTTCTCTCTCATCCTGTTTTAGCCATAATCCTTTTTTTTTTTACTTCTAGCTTCAGCTTGTGAAATCTGATTCTCCCTCTTCTTTACGAACTGAAAAATGTACTTCTATCTTCCATTGTCTCTTCTGAGCTCTAACTTCTTGCATTTGCATAATGGTTGCTGAACTTTGATTTTACACTCTTCCTTCTTTTCAGCATGTACTTATGACTGGTTTATTTCTCTCTTTGGCTGCAACTGTACCTACGCACTTAGGAAAATAATTAGAAAATATTCGGGCTTTTGGCCTCTCTTATGTCCATGTTTTCTTATTTCTTTTCACTTCCTTATTTCTAAGTTATTAAAGCATGCATGCAGTTTGTCCTTCAAGTAGAATACATCTCCTACTTAGGGAAGATTCATATGCATGAAGTAGGATAGTGTAGGATAGTGTAAGTACTATGCCTTGAGAATGAAAGGCACTGGCAAGAAGATGCTCTACACAATGAAGAATATACAAGGCAATGATGGGTTAACCCTCATACTTCTTTGCTTTCTCTTTCATGCATGTGTATCTTTTTTTTCAGTAGTTGTACTTTACTTTTTAGTTACATCCCATGGCTTGTGTGGGAAACATTTGTCTATTCTTGTGAATAAAGCATTGAATTCTGTAAATGAGTTGTATATATCTTTCTACATTTCTGCTTTCTCTATGGATTGTATAATGAAGTAAACAACTCAATAACATAATTGAATGTCTTAATCATGAAGGAAAGAACTTTGAATAGAACCTGTAACATTCAGTAATGAACTTTGATTCTCTCGTGATCTCGTGCTTATGTTTATTGTTCCAAAACTTTACACTTCACCTACTCTGCAATTAG
The DNA here is from genome assembly GCA_018340775.1 of Taxus wallichiana var. yunnanensis. Lineage (NCBI taxonomy): Eukaryota > Viridiplantae > Streptophyta > Pinopsida > Cupressales > Taxaceae > Taxus > Taxus wallichiana. The sequence continues at coordinate 127,215,951 of CM031240.1, forward strand.
ATGTCCTCATCAAGACAACACAACTTTCCTTCAGGGCTTGTGTTCTTTTGCTAAGGATGGTCATGAAATTACAGACTATGTGATTTGTTATGTTTTTTAACAGCACACATAGTTGCATATTTCATGTAATCTTTTAAATAATTCAGCAATAACAATATAATCTAATATAATCTCCCATAGTGTAGGTATACTTCACCAATGCTATCCATCGTAACAAATTTCGAGTCGCCCATTTTTCACAAGTGTAAAATTGTCACGATTTCAAAGTATCTAAATTTTTTATTTAATCTTGACTTAATTTAAATAAAATCCTTCCTCATTAGTTTAGACTACTTTTATATTGGAGAATTAAATTATTAGTTTTGTGTAAATGAAAGAGCTAGTTTAGTTATGGACTTTAATTTTAATTATTGCATGACCTTAGGAACCTTTGTATTAAATTAATTTAGGATTATTTGAATGAAGTATGTTAAACCTAATCATAGATTAAATCAATTATTTTATTTAATTATTATTATTTAATTAACTTGTGAAGATCGTTTGTTAACCTAAGGATTAGCTTAGCATTGGATTCGTACCTTAACAAAAAAACATTATTCCATAATTTTTCTTATATAACCTATGTTTGGTTTTGGGTTTCGTGTATGAAAAATTGTTGGCATTACATTTGGCATCAGTGTGGGTTTAACGCTTGGATCCCAGACATACCTAGAAAACACAAAACAAGAACAAATAAACCTAGCACAACTTTAAACCTAGTACACACAATTATGCATGATGTTTTGAAACATAGAAAATTTAGAAAACTGAAAACAAAAGATTAGATGATTATAAACTAACTCTCACCTTGATCTGTGCATGAGGTGCATAACAGAAAAAGGGTTCCTACACGTGGACATAAATCTACCACCCCCAGATCACGCAATATCCATTATCATGCCTTATATATTGTAGATCCTACAGAGGTTAATGCCACTATACGTGGATGATCGATAAGAGGGTGACCTAGCAAGTAGTATAGGAAGCCATCAGTGGAGGCTTGTGCACCTTCACGTCATAGTGTAGAGGAGAGGGAAGAGAACTCCCATGTGGAGTCAATTAGACATGAGTCACCTCCTAGGGAGCTTAGAGATTGAGATGTGATGCAAAGAGATAGGTCTTGGAGCCTTAGGCTGATAGATGAGCATGTTAAGAGGCCTTGAGGGTGAAATTCATCTAGAGCGGAGCACATTAGAGAGATACTAAAGTTATACCCGCCTCATTTTTTGGAGAAAGAGGCATATTTCAGGCCGAGGAATGGTTGGTTAGCTTGAGTGGATGCTTTAAGCTATGCCCTTTTTCTAGCAACATGAAATATCATGTTTTCATCCACCTTCTTAGAGACGGAGCTGGATTATGGTGGAGGAATGAGGAGCAGAAGCTCCATGTAGATTCTAAGAAAAAAACTTGGGAGCTATTTTAGGGGCGTTTTAAGAGTAGATATATTTCTAGGAGGTTCATTCAACAATGGATCAATGATTTCCAAGATCTTCTTTAGACCTCCATGATAGTAGTAGAGTATGAGGGACAATTCCTGGATCTACTTCACTATGCAGACTATATGCAAAATGAGCAGTTCAAGTTCACAAGCTCATCAAAGTGGCTTAAACTTTGACTTGGGTGGAGAAGTACGCATTCATTTCCCATAGACATTATCAGAGGATGTGGAGAAGGCCTATATTATAGAGGAAATTTGAGGGAATACTTAGTAGACACGTGACAAAGTGAGGAGTCGCATACAACATCTGCAGGATAGTACAATAAGGGGATCATCTCCTCCTCCTCCTCATGGTGGACACACCTCAGCACAGTTTTCCTTCCGGCCTCCTCCACCTCCTCAGTAGTAGCACACTCGACCACCCTTTCGACCTCCACATCATAATGATGCTCAGAGAGGGCGTAGTATGGGACCTCTAGCTAGGATGCCTAATAGGACACAGGATCCACCTCGAATATAGTTGGTAGGAGCATGTCCACCATAACACCCATAGATATTTATGGCGGATTAGCAAGTCCTTCAACACGTACTACTTGGCCATTTGGAGGACTATCTACACATTAGAGAGGACCAAACACTTGTTATGGATGCGGCGTGTAAGGACATCACTGGAGAATGGCATCGAGAACCCTGCTAATCAAGGTAAGGCACCTTCTTCTAATCCTATTGTTGGCGGCATGGCTAGGAGCCACAAGATATATACAACAGTCGAGAACCATAACGAAGAGCACTAGGGCCTATTGATAGAGACCACATGTAGCATTGGTGGTATTTCTATCCCTAATTTGTTTGACTCAGGCTCAACAGATTCTTTCATTTCACCATCTTTAGTAGAGTGTTGCAGGATGGTGGCAGTTAGGAAAGGCCTTAGTAAGGACATTGACATGGGTTTTGGAGACAAAATCTTAATTTACTCCTTAGTCAAGGAGTGCATAGTGGACCTATGACCCTTTACCACTACTCTGGATATTTGTATCCTTTTGTTGGGTTCTTATGGAGTGATTTTGGGCATGGCTGGTTGTTACACATCGAACCAAAGTTGATTGCTATAGTAAGATTATATCTTGTGCGAGATGATTTGGGAGTGGGCTTACTTGATTGTTGGAGTCAAGAGACCCATTTCTATTCACACTATTTCTGCTATGTAGCTGAAGTGGTGTGCACGATGGGGTTATCAGTTGTATGCTATTATAGTTAGTGATAGGTCAGAGGATGAGGCTAGTGTACCTTCACTCAATGATCACCCCATTTTGTGGGAGTTTTCGGTTGTGCTTTCTAGTCACCTATCGGTATGCCTCCCATGTGAGATAGAATTCAACATTGATTTGGTTCCAGAGTGGAACATATCTTACGCGCACCTTACGGGATGACCACACTTGAGATATGCAAGTTCAAGTTGCAGAGCTTGAGGGCCTTCTTGTAAAATTCCTAACTGGCCTAGTGTATCCCTTTGGGGTGCACCAGGTGATAAGAAGAAGCATGAATCCTTTTAGTTTTGTGTGTACTATTGTTAGATGAACAAAGTAATGATCAAGAATCTTTACCCCATTCTTTGCATCGATGATTTGTTTGATCAGATGAAGGGGTTATAGTATTTTCTTAGATATATCTTAAGTCAGGATACCATCAGCTGAGGATCACAGAGGCAGATATCCACAAGTCAACTTTCCGCATGAGGTATGGCCACTATGAGTTCACAATGGTGTCATTCGGTCTTACAAATTCCCCTTCTATGTTCATGAATTTGATGAACAAGGTGTTTAGGACCTTTTGGATCATTCGTACGCATGTTCCTTGATGATATCTTGATCTTCTCATGTACGCATGAGGAGCATGAGGAGCACCTTCATCAGGTTTTGCAGTGTCTTCGTGAGCAACAACTTTACGGGAACCTAGAGAAGTGTGTGTTCTTTCAGTTAAAGGTGTAGTATTTGGGTCACATCATTTTTAGGGAAGGTATCGCAATCAATACTTTTAAGATTAGAGCCATTATGGATTGTCCAACAACTACTAGTGTTATCGAGGTGAGTAGTTTCACTTTGGGTTTGTAGGATACTACAGGAGATTTATTTAGAAATTTTCTCAAGTTGTGCACCCCATCACTTCCCTTTAGCGGAAAGGGAAGAATTCCATCTGGTCTGATAGATGTGAGCATGCCTTGAGGACACTAAAGGAATTCCTTAGGAAATCACCTATTATTGCAGTGACATACCCTCAAGGTGAGTTCTTTGTTTACACATATGCTTATTTGGAAGGATTGTGAGGTGTTTTGATGTAGGTGGGCCATGTTATAGCTTTTGAGTATCAAAACCTAAAGGATTACAAGCTTAATAATCTGACTCATGACTTTGAGCTTGCAGCAATTTTTCATGCCTTGGTTTGAATGAGACACTTCCTCCTTATCGAAGATTTATACTCGTAACTGATCACTTGAGTCTTTTCCACCTCTTCACGCAACAAAATCTAAATGCTCAACAAAGCATTAGATGGAGTTTCTTTATGAGTATGATATGGAGATAGAGCATGTGAAAGGGAAGGAGAATGTGGATGTTGAGGACCTGAATCGATGAAGACATGTGACTATGGCTATCTTAGTGAGTATAGATTTGTGGAGTAGGATTTTGTAATAGCTTCCTCATGCGACAAGTTCTACCTTGCGGATCAGATCATAGATTGAGTCTCGATACTCCTTGAGGGGAATTTTGATTATTCTCATTAGAGGTAAATGGTCTTCTCCAACATAGAGGTGAGATATATTTTCGTAGAAATGGAGATTTGAGACAGGATATCTTGACAGAGGCTCATCATGCACCTTATTCAGCCCATCCAGGGGTGAAGAAGATGCACGCCACTTTGAGACAACTTTATCATTGGAGAGGTCTTTAGAGAGATGTAGCTCAATTTTTGTCATGTTGTTTAGAGTGTCGAGGGTGAAGGTGAGCATCGCATCCAACTAGTCTTATTTACCCACATGCCATACCGAAGTGGAAATGGGATACCATTTCCATGGATTTCATCGTAGGGATACCAACGTCGAGATACCACCACGACACCATCATGGTCACAATGAATAAATTAACCAAAGTGGCTCATTTTTATCTGGTGAATACCACCTATATAGCTAGTGTAGTAGCATAAGTATATATTGATGACATTTTAAGGTTGTATGAGATTCCGGGGAAGATCATTTACGACCACGATTTCTTGTACACTTCTCACTTCTTTATTACCATGTTGTGGGTTCTTAGTACGAGTATCAACTTCAGCATAGCCTATCATCTAAAGACATATGGATAGACAGAGCGGTAAATTAGATCTTGGAGGATATGTTGCAGATGTATGTCATGGACTAGCAGTCTAGGTAGGAGTACTTGTATTTGGTAGAGTTTTCCTACAAAAACATTTTTAGATTTTGATTAGCATGGCTCCTTTTCAGGAATTATACGGCAGAGAGTGCAGGAAACCCTTGAGTTGGGATAGGTTAGAGGACACGGTTTCTCTTGGGCCAGCTTAAGTATAAGATATGTAGCATCATGTTGTCTTGATTTTTCGAGAGGCTTACAGAGGCTCACGATAGGAAGAAGAAGTATGAAGATCTGAGGAGGATAGATCATAGTTTTGAGGTGGGCATGAAGGTAGTTTCTTTGTGTCAGGCCTCATAAGATTCCTATCCATTATAGAAAAGGATCTAAGTTAGATCCTAGATTTGTGGGTCCCTTTGAGATCTTGGAGCGTATAAATCCCTTGCCCTATCATCTAGCATTGACACCCATATTTTCTCGCATGCACGATGTATTTCATGTATATATACTTAGGAGATATATTCTATATCCCTCTCATGTTTTGGATTGGACCACATTGCAGTCCGGGGAGCAGAGGTAGGTGTTAGTGGAGCCCATGGGCATCATAGAGCACAAGACCTAGGCCTTTGGGACCATGAGATTGACTAGGTGCGGGTCCAGTGGGATAGGTACAATGAGAATGCAGCCACCTGGGAGGATGCCACTATATTGCAAGATTAGTTTCCTCATCTATTCCAGTGACTTCTAGGAGGAAGTTGAGTCTAAGGGGAGGGGGATGTAGTGCCCACTCCTCTTTCGAGACTTATCTATATTGATATTGATACTATTGGACTGATGTTCAGACATTTGATTATGATACATTGATCAATGAATGATAGATTATACTGAGATCTGGATTATTGACACTATGGTGTTTATGTTTTATTATGATGCATTAGATATTGATGTTAGACAGTTAGGATGTATATTTATTTTCATGATGCTGAATTCATACCTTGACATGTTATGTCCTGGGGATGTTGGAATATAATTGTAATCTCATATATGTTAGGGTTATATTTTGGTATATTGATGGATAATATAATTAGTAATTTCGAATGATGAATATTGAGTGTGTGTGTGTGTGTGTGTGTGTGTGTGTGTGTGTGTGTGTGTGTGTGTGTGTGTGTGTGTGTGTGTGTGTGTGTGTGTGTGTGTGTGTGTGTGTGATTTCATGATGTTTTTAATACGGCCAAAAGGTGAGAGAGGATTGTTTTTGTGTTCAAGACTTTTATCACATACATCTAAGGGGAATATGGGACCAACCAAAGAATGATGTCGAGCATTGAGCAACGAGGCAAAATTTGACAGCTTGTGTAATGTTGTTTAGTGTGTATTTTTCTTCTCTTGTTTGGAAGTCTCCCATGGAGGGGTGACTTCACATGTGTGGCCATGTGGTGAATTGTGTCCTTTTCTTTAAATTTTATATGTGCTTTATTTATGATTTCTCTACTTAAAATTTGGAAAAAAATTCAATTTATTAGTATGTGTAATGGCATGTTTATTAAACTTAACCCTTCTTGTTTTGTTTAACCAAATTAGAGATGTGACAAATAGTTATGATGAGATCTTGTAGTCCTTGTGTAAGTAAAATTTATGTTGATTTGGGAGTGTTTTACTCCACCCCAAGTTAAAAATTCGGATTTTGACTTAGGGGGCACTTTTGGAGACTTGTGGGACAAGCAAGACTTGTCCCATGTCTCTTAATTTGACCCAAAAACCTTGCTAATGGGTTGGGAAGCTTAATTTTGACATCTTTGTCCATTTTTGAGTGCAAGAGAAGTAAAATCATTGAACTTTCTTTATACCCCAATTTATTATGTCCCTTGAAAGCATGTTGGGCAGGTTTTGAGTCATGTGGGTTGTCATGGTCCTTGCTTGTGCTTTAATGTTTCTTAGTCTTTGTGTGTTGACTTGAGTGTAGGGATGGGGAATGATGAAGTGGCATCCTACATGGAGCCACCTCGTCATCTTCACATTCCATTTCTGGTTATTTTTGGTTGGAATGGGGTTACTTTCTCATTTTGCTTCTTGTGCACTTTGAATTTTGGAGCTTTTAGAGTGCTTTGAAATTTCTGGCTTGGATTTGAAGGGGATTGTGAAGGTTTTCTTGGATCTTGATGAAGAGGTAGGCTCTCCAAATTTTATTATTATGTTATTTTTTTTTTGTAAGCAATGTTGTGCTTGTTAAAAGTGTTTTTTCTTGTGATGGTGTTTGTGTGGGTTGGTTGGGTAGTTGGCCTTAGTTGGGTGTGTGAGAAGGGTTTATGGGACCATTGGGGAGGGAAAAGGGAGTTTATGTGAGGCATGATTTTGGTGGGAGTGTGAATGGGAGTCTTACCTATGGGGAGAGAAAAGGAATTCATGGATTTGTTGCATGCTTGCAAGGGAGAGATAAGGATTTTGGGTGATTATTTTGTGCACTTGGAGGCTTAGGGTAAGACTCCACTTCACTTGGGAGGAATAAGGAGGTGGTCTCCCATAAACCTTGCTCTATTTGGTTTCATCCTTAAACCTTTTTTTTGTGAAATTGTAATCCTATGGATTATGTTTTCATGATTGAGTTGAATGTCTTGTATGTGTTTGTTGTGAATCCACCTTGTCCAAGTTTTCATTCCTACAATATACTCCTCTTTTTCCTGGTTGGGGCTTGGGGGCCATTAAGGGGATGGATTCTCCCCTTAATGGATTTAAGGTTGGGTGGAGAGCGTTTCCTACTCCCCCTTCCTTGTTTTGTGATCCCATTGTAAAGTTTGAAGAAGGAAAGTTTTGGAACTACCTTTTGAGGAAGACATGCTTATTGGAAAACTTGTAACTTGGCCTTGTGGCAAGCTCTTTTGTTGTATATTATTTAAATCTATACTTTCCACTTGGAGTGGGTGTATTGTAAAATTGTAAGTTGTGATAAAGTTGTTGTATTATTTGGAAATCATTTTATCTTGTAAACTCTTTTAAGAGTGTGGATTGAGAAAATTAAAATTTCAAATGTGTTAGTTTGGGAAAAGAAATTATCAAGTTTTACTTGGTCTTGGTGAAAGGAAAATTGAATAGAGTTGAAATGGATGTGCATTCTTTTTAATTTAAGTATTTTCATTGTTCCTCAAATGTGATATACTTCCATTTATAAGAATCTTGTAAAGTGTGATAGGCTTCATTTTGAAAGAAATGAGTATTTTGTTGGTTTGCTTTTGATTATGAAATGGAATGGTTATTTTGTTACCTTAAAAGAGATTAAATTGAAGGGCCTAAACTATAAATGTATTATGAAACTAGTTGAAAGAAATAGTTGTTAAAATCATAAGATTGAATGTAAACTTTCCTCCTATTATCACTTTTTTTCCTAAGTTGTGAAAGAGAACTTACACTTGGCTTAACTTAACATTAAGAAGATTTATCAAAACAAAAGTGTGTATAGACCCTCATCTAGATTAAAATGTAACCTTGTTTAGGATTAGTTTTATAAGCTTATTTTTATAAATCTTCACTATTTTATATATTGTTAATATTAAAAAAAAAAAAAAAAGGGAAATTCAAATAGGTTTGACTATCTCTTCATTATTAATATATTAATATTGTGTATTTTTTTATAAATTAGTAACAACATTAACATAATGTGAACAAGACTGTATTATATTAGCTATATATATTAACGTATTATATTAATATATATAATAATACATTTATTTAATTATTACTATTAATAGTTATTATGATTATTATTACTAATAATAATAAATCTTATTATTAATAATAAATAACAAGTGTATGTAATAAAGTATTTTATTAGTCAAAACTTAATAAAACTATATAGGGGAGAGAGGCTAGTAGTGGTACACACTAAGTCAAGGGGTCCATACAAAAAATTGTTTATCATACGATATTGTAATTTTTTTCACTAATATGTAGTTTAGATTTGTATTACCTTATATTTGTTCTTTGGAATTTTTAATTGGACGGAAACTCATATTTTGAATTGATTTAAAATACTAAACTTGAGTTACACTACAACCATGGTGGAAACCAATACTTGAATATGGGTGAAATTGGTTGAACATTGAATTTTTTGTACTTGTACATGGGTGAGAGGTCTTACATGTCATGATGTGATTCGCTACTCTACATAATTATTATGTCAAAAATAACTACTATATAATACTATGACAACTATTGGGTATAGTGTGACCAATAGTCATATCAACTATTGGACCTTGTTCGCCTATTGGCCCCTCTCCCCTATATATGTAAAGTTTTATTCTTGGTTATAAGCAGCCTAGCTGCATTTTAATTTAATTTTTATGAGGGGGTGGGGAGGGGTCACCTACCTCACCTCCCACCCCATTGTTTAATGGGATGGGGTGGGGTTGGTGACCTCCCTCCCACATTTCTTTGTTATTTATTGGGGTGGGTGGGGACCAAGACCTCCACCAAATTACTTTTCTTAAATAATTAAAAAAAAACATAAAACCTACTCCTTTTGTACATAGTTTTTCCGTGACTTTTGCCGGTCTATACACTATATCTTTATGTGGCCATGTATCTTTTAAGTCTGTATAAAAATTATACATACATACGTGTGTGTGTGTGTGTGTGTGTGTGTGTGTGTGTGTGTGTGTGTGTGTGTGTGTGTGTGTGTGTGTGTGTGTGTGTGTACCCATTTTTGGGTATATCTTTTTATATGAGATTAGATATTTATACATATACACACACAAGTATATATGTATATATATAAATGAAATTTAATTGTGTATATCTATTTATATAAGAAAAGAGAATAAATGCATTTTAAAAAGAAAGAAAATGGATCTATGGGAAAAATGAAGAATACCCAAATGGGTATTTTTGACTAAAACATTTTCTTTCAACAAATAAATAATAGAACTTTCCACAAATCCCTTGATAGGGTAGATTAGATATCTAAAATTTAAAATAAATAATATTGGGGGATGTTTGTATCCATCCCCAAGCTCCTTCCTACTCATACTTGGCATCCTCTTCTTCCATTTTCCCTTAACCTAGAAAAACAAAATGAGTGAAATGAGCAAAAACAAAAGAATAAAAGCCTTCCTTAGACTCTGAGGGTTGATTTGAAATCTCTTCATCCAATTACCTAGATTGGATTCATCCAATGGCCCAAATTGCACCCTACAAAAGTTAGGTTGTGATAGGTGAGGTGATCATTTGATCCCATTGGCCTCCTTTTGAATGGGGCCTCTTGTGTGGTTTGGAAGTATCTAAATTATTGATTTTATCTTGACTTAATTTAAATAAACTCTTCCCTTATTAGTTTACACTACTTTTATATTGGGGAATTAAATTATTAGTTTTGTGTAAATGAAATAGCTAGGTTAGTTATGAACTTTAAATTTTATTGTGGTATGACCTTAGGAACCATTCTATTAAATTAATTTTGAATTATTTGAATGAAGTATGTTAAACCTAATCATAGATTAAATAAATATTTTTATTTAAATATTATTATTTAATTAACTTGTGATGATCATTTATTAACCTAAGGATTAATTTATCGTTGAATTCATCCCTTAACAAAAAATAATTATTCCATAATTTTTCTTGTATAACCTATGCTTGGTTTTTGGTTTCATGTATCAAAATTTGTCGGCGTTACAGATATCTATATTATCATGAGGGAAACACGTTCACTATTATCTCTGCTCCTTGGATGATAGATTGATAAAGGCCCAAAAGCCTAGGTTCTTTCTTCTATACCGTTTGAAGATTTGTTTAGTTAGATGCACTATGATATTTGTTTTGAGATTACAAAACTCCTCTATCATTTGAATCACTTCACTACTTCCGTTCTTTTGTTTTTTTCTTTCAATATATTGGTCTAGTCCTAGAATAGTTTCTACACATATCAACAATATCTCCAAGTCTTATTTTTTCCACATCCCATCTACCTATTATGTTTAGATCATCTTGCACCCATTATCTAAAACTCTAAGAAATATAGTTTTTCTAAACTCCTTGTTTAGTGCATTTCCACACCATTTATGGACAAAGAGGCATCTATAAAGATAATCCTCAAATCTCTCATCTTGCTTTCTACTCATCCTAAAGAGTTGTTCTTTTGGTCTCAATCCTTGCAATAATCTTGTTATCTATATAATAAAATATTTCCATTTCAGCCCAATTATGAATGGAGCTATAGGTAAAGTCCATAAACCAATAAATGGGACGAGTCTTTAGGGATTGAAGGGAACAAATTTAGATCTTTTTATTTATCTGTAATCATAATTATCACACAAGAATTTAAACTCAAATACAAACTAGTCAAGGTCCATTAAATTTTTACCCCTAAAGGTAAGCAATATTAATAGGGATATATTCTTCATGAGATATTGATCTCAATCATTTATCAAAATATAGTAGGTGAATTTTCTTTTGTATAGAGCAGTTTAGTTTTCTACCCCTTTCAGTTCTTCTTGAGCCATAACCTCATTTGTTGAAACTATGGAGTAATTTTGGTGTGGAATTTATTTAATGAATCATTTTTTTAATCTCTAAGACTATGCATGAACTAAATAAATGTTTTATAGTATCCTAAATTTTACTATATAGACACTAAAGGTATTTTTATGTCAATATCTCCACCAAAAAATATAATATTGTGCAAGCTCCTAGTTTTCCTTGCTTTTAAAGCTTAGAATGTCTACTTACTATCACATGTAAGTTCTTGAATTTTTGAATTAAGAAATAAATATTGTTCATGAAAAATTATATAATAACTCACACAACATCCTAGCTCAATGAATACCTATTGATACATATCCTCGAATCGTGCTAAAAATTAGCGACCATTGCTATATTCTCCAATTTATTTGATTATCTTAAAACCCAGAGTGATATCTAAGACTATCTATTATAGGTAATAGGACGAAATATGTTTCTAATAACCTTCCTAATCCATGTTATCAAATTAAACATTTGAATGCTATTGATTTATGGGAAATTTAGAAATACCATAACTGAAATAACTCTTTAATTCAAACATATAACAAAGATTAATAAAATTTAAACCAAATAATGTATGTAAGTAGTTCTACAATTCATTTAATTATAAAATACATGAAATGAAGCCAATTAATGAAAATACCAAAAAAAGGTTCCTTCTTTGTGCGTGAGAGTGGTTCTTTCTCTCCACTTAGATTTGACATGGAACTTGTCAAGAAGGCTCAACATAGGTATTCAACAACAACACTTATATTTTCTTTATGTGTCTTATAAATAGAATATCTAGTAGCTATTGATAAATGGGATATCTACTTCAATGTTTAGAACATAATATGTTTAAATTAGTTTGAGTTTGAAGCATTCAAATTTTAATGAATGTGAAACTACCTAAGACATTCATGGTGATTTAGTAAGTACAAATCCTCTTGAAACTTAGATATGTATCCAACTTTGAAAACTGAAAAATGGATGCTTTTATTGCTATCCTATTACAAAACAACTATGAACTTTTTAATTAAAAATTTACATTAGGAAACTTCTCTCAAAAGGTGAGATACTATTTTTCTTAAATTATTCTTTACTTAATACCACCACCGACAATCCAGTCACACATTACACCATATATCTATGCAGCCTTGTGTTTAGTGGGAAGAAATGTTAGCGTTTGACATCTAATCACATCTTCATTCATCTTGTGATAGAAAATAATCTAATAGAGGTATTATTCTTCACTTATAATTTTTGTGTGGGTATTATTTTCTTCGACTTCACAATCCTCATCTCTTCTCGATGGCCATGGAATTTTCTTGTACTATTCCATGAAGTAAATGTTGTGCTTATTTCTTGTATTTTATAGACGAGCGAATATATTGTTTACAATGGTTACAAGTGAATATTTTTTTATCTCTGGATGTTGATGTTTTACTAAAATAAATATTTGGATTTCTTCTTAACATATGATCTATCCTATTTCATGTACACAAAAAATTCTTCCATACTAATTTTCTCAAAGAAGGAATCAAAAGTAATAATATCCTTTCCTTCAAAATTTTCATTTACTTTTAACTTGTCCATTTTGATTATTTGACTAGACAAAATGATGTCCTACTATAAATACAAATTAACATAATATGATAACTAGCTTAACCCTTTGTGACACACAATAATTTTTTTGATACTGAGATGACAATTATAACATGTATTAATTTAACTAAAATTTGAAAACTATTTAACTAACATGTATTAATGATGTATGAGTTAATTAATTTAAAAACTACCATTGAAACACACAAATATTAAACACAACAAATTCAATTTATACACTAATGAATAACTTTAACATTAAACTAAAATTATATATTTTATTTTACTTATGGAAACAAAGATCAATGTTATTATACTTATTCTAGAGAAAATAACTCAATGGAGATACTAAACATTTATTATTGACTCCAAAGTAAAAAATAAACATTAAAACATGAAACCATTATAGTTATTGAATATATAACTACATGGTTCAAAGAAAATGACATCTATTTACATGAAATTCTTGACTAGACCTTCTACCGCCTAGATATTGCACGAAAATGATCTTATGACCCTACACGAGCTCGAAGAGGTGTATTGGTCTTTTTAATAATATCATGCCAGAGTCTTGTGGAAACCAATATATGTGAATGTAGACTGAAGTTTTCTACTTACATCAATCCATGTGAGAGTTGGATAACATCTAAACACTACAAATTCATATTTATACTAGAGGAAAAAATATGAAATAGTGTGCATCCCGAAGAGGTACTTGTTGGGAGAATTTGTTAGCGTGGCCTTTTTCTTCCATTGATTAGTTAAGTTATTGTCGGTTATATCGACCGGCGGTCGGTTTCTTGTATCAACCTCCTCCATAACTATTTTCTCTTATATAATCTTGTTGCATTTGTTAATATGTCAATCACATTTTCTGATCATACATTGGTATCGAGCTCTTTTTATCGGCATGTGAAAGTACAAGTGGTGTAGACCTATTCGTGGTTTGATTTGGCATTTTACCGTGTGTTGTTTTCTGTTTGAAGACTTGCTTGTCAAAGCGTGGATCATTTTCTTAAGGCTTGCAACGTGGAGACCTATTTTGTGGCTATTCTCTTTTGGTGTGTAGAGCGACTTGTTCTTTCTGAAGTTTTGTAGTTGTTTTATTTGAGCGATCCTGCACAGAGAGCACGGCGTGTGAAAAATCTATTACGATTCGATTATTAACCTCCTATCTTGTAAGATTATTTGATCAACAAATATTGGAAAATAACACAATCAGAACTTCCCAAATACAAACACGTAAAAATACCCAACAAGGTGAACACAATATTTTCGGACAATTATCCTCTGGAAAAACCCCATAGGAAAACCAATACTATAGATGAGAAATATATTAAACTTCAGAAAATCAAGAGATACAAATAATCGCTTGCCTCTTCTTGGCGAGCTCCAACAATCTCCTAATCCTCCTACTGATATTCCTCCACTGCTATCTCCAATGCTATCACTGCGCCCTTGCTAACACTACAAGACTACTTGCTAACACTGCAAGTTTCTCTAAAAACTTCCTTGTTACAAATGACCCAATGACCCCCTTATATACTCTCGTTGAAAATCAATGGCCGAGATTAATACAAATGAACATTTGAGATTAAGACAACTCAAGTAACCATTAATAACCTTGGTTATGAGGTGTCACCTAAAAGGAGTCAATATTAAATAGCAATTGTTTTTATCCTAACAACTATTTTTCTAAATTCTAGGCCAGAACGAACAGTTGTCCAAACTACCCATAACTAATGCTGCTATATTCGGGTGAGGACAAACAGTTGTCCAAGCTACTAAGATTAACACTCCCTCTTAGCGAGGAAGTTGTTCTGCATGACACCCAACATCTCTCTGAAGAAGATGAATTTTTCCTTCCCCAATGCCTTTGTCAAAATGTCTGCTACCTGCTAATCTGTAGGTACAAACTATAGCTTAACAACCCCGCGTTGTACACAATCTCTGATGAAGTGGTACTTGATGTCTATATGTTTTGACCTATCATGAAACACCGGATTCTCAGTCAACTTGATGCAACTCTGATTGTCGCAGTGTATCACCGTAGTCTCAACCTTCTGACCAAACAAAGCTACTAGCAACTTCCAAAGCCATATAGCTTCACATGTTGCCATGCTAGCTGCTATGTACTCTGACTCTGCTAAACTTAGAGCCACACATTTTTGCTTCGTGCTGAACCAAGATACAATTCTTGATCCCAGACTGAAACAACACCCTGAAGTGCTCCTCTTGTCCATTGTACTACCTGCCCAATCTACGTCAGTATAGCCCATCAACCTGATTCCTTCACCTGAGCATATCTAATTTTATACTTGATTGTACCTCGCAAATAACGCAACACATGCTTTGCCATAGTCCAATGCACTCTCTTTGGCTCAACCATGAACTGACTAAGAGAGTTAACTGCAAAAGCTATATCTGGCCTGGTATTGACCAAATACATGAGAGAACCAATCAATCGCCTCGTATAAGGTGGGGTCTACATCCTTCTCCCTAGATGTGTCTACCTTCCTCCAATTCATGATCATGGGTGTAGACATGGTTTTGCAATCTTCCATCCTGAACCTTTTCAAGATTTCCATGCAATATTTCCCTTGCCCAAGGAAAATCTCTCCATCTTTTGCCATACCTCCATGCCTAGAAAGTAGTGCATGAGTCCCAAATCCTTCATCTCGAACTCCGTTGCAAGATCCCTCTTGCATTCTTCTATGAGCCCCAGTGAACCTGTAAGAAACAATTCATCTACATATAGGACAAGAATGAGAATCTCACCTCCAACTACCAAGTAGTAAAGATTATCATCGCCTCACTCTTCACAAAGCCCATTTCCTACAAGTAACTATCAATGCGCTCATACCACGCTCCGGGAGCTCGCTTGAGTCCGTCATAACGCTCTCTTCAATCTACACACGTGGGTCTCTTTGCTGTGTGCTACAAATCCTTCTAGTTGTTCTATGTATACCTCCTCTTTCAACTCACCATTAAGAAATGATGTCTTGACATCCATTTGATGGATCTTCCATCCCATATGTGCTAAAATTGAGATTACAATGCTAGTATAGAAGTATACCCAGCAACCGGAGAAAATGTCTCCTTGTAGTATATTTCCTCTTCTCGGGAGAACCCCTTTCCCATGAACCTTGCCTTATATTTCTCGATGTTACCATCTCGCACTTTGTGCTTGATCTTATAGATCCACCATGATCCAACCACTATCCTATCTGTTGGTCTAGGCACTACCTCCCACACATCATCTCGCATAATTGAAGTATACTCCTAAACCATTGCTTCTTTCCACACTTGATGTTGTGCAACCTCCTGATAGCTAGAAGGTTCACTATCTACCAACACACTAACTAATGCAACATAGTCATCATACTTGGCTGGTGGTTTTCGTTGTCTATTACTCCTCCTAGGAGTATCCACTAACTCCTGAGTATTATTTTGTGTCTGTTGAACCTCACAGTTCTTGCTGCCAACTGTAGAGGATGAAATATCAACCTCCATGTCTTCTTGATGCATCTCTTCTTGCACCTGTTGCTCCATACTTTGAAAACTCTCTCCTCCTGAGTCTATGCTTGTACTAGTAACTGTACTCAAGCTTTGTTTCCCTTGACTCGATTGAGTGATCCTTGGAGCTTTGGTTGGCTGCTCACTCGATCATCTACTGGAAAATCCTTAGACCTTCTAAATGCCCTGTCCTCCTTGAACTTGACATCACATCGAACAATAATCCTCCCGGTCCCCGAAATGAATATCCGATATGCCTTTGAGGTTTCACTATACCCCACAAAGTATCCTCTCTCCGCAATCTGATCTAACTTGGTACGTGTATCCTTAGGAATGTGACAATATGCCAAACTCCCAAAGATCCTAAAGTGACTGACATCTGGCTTCTTCCCAGTGAATGCTTCCTCTGGTGTCATCTTCCCTAGTACCTTATGTGGAACTCTATTCTCGTATGTATCTTGTTGTTTGCATGCCTCTGCCCACGAGATAAGGGTATATCTCATGCAACATAGCCCTTGATGCCTCGTTATAGACCGATTCTTCCTCTCAGCAACTCCATTCTATTGCGGATTGTAAGGAACATCCACTCTCTCTTGATTCCTTCTCTGGTACAGAACTCCTGGAACTCATTGCTTTTGTACTCGCCTCCATTGTCTGATCAAGAACTTTTATCTTCCTTCCTGTCAAATTCTCCACAAGAGCTTTGAACTCTTGGAAGTGACTGAAAACCTCATCCTTGGTCTTCAAGAAGTATATCCATGTCTTCCTGGAGAAATCATCAATAAAAGTAACAAAGTACTCATACCCTCTAAGAGACTTTGTCAACATTGGTCCACATACATCTCGAATGTACTAGATCAAGAACGTCCTTAGATCTCGGTGTCACTCCTTGGAAAAGATGCTTTAGCAAACTTCCTAACACGCATCCCTTACATACATTATCGTGCTTTGTGCTCACCTCAGGAACACATGTCACTGTCTCATGAAGTAATTCAAGGGCTCCATGTTGGATATGGCCCATCCTTCTATGCCATAGCTCTCCCTAATCTCCAAGATTACTTTTGCTCATGAGTGCCTTAGTAATATCAAACTGCAGCCTATAAAGCCGACCACTCCTAACTCCAATAGCTATGGGTGATTTCCAATCCTTGTGCTTGATCAACACATGTGCCCCTCTAAAGAGTACATTGTACCCTTTGTCTGAAGGACGATACAGAAATCAAATTCATCCCTAAGCCTGGAACATGCAACACATCATGAAGGGGAATCATCTTACCACTCTCCCTCTGAAACTAAACAGTCCCTTTCCCAACTGAGTTGAGTTTGGACATGTTCCCCATAGAGATCTGGATTCTGGTGCTCTCTTCCTTATAACTAGAGAAGTATTCTCTAACTCCTGTCATATGATATGACACCCCACTATCTATGTACCAAACACTCTGTGAGGTTGAGCTAACCATACATGCTATGAGTGTAAACTCATCTTCCATTCTACTAGAGAGCTCATCTGACTTGCTGAAGACGCAACTTGCTTCTTGCCTTTCTTTTCATTCTCCTTCCTTTTTGGGTAATTGCTGACATAGTGGCCAAACTCGTGATAACCATAACACTTGATCTTCGAAGAATCTTTCTTCTTCTTTTCACCTTGTGAATTGATCCTTTACTAGACCCCTTCTTTGCTTTCCCTTTACCCACTAGGGCAACATTTTCCTGTTCCACCTCGTTTTCGACTCTTATTGTTGGATCCATTGAAAATACTTAGTCTAAGCTCCTCCCGAGTGAAATCACTCCATATTGGATCCCAATTCGGTAAGATGTCTCGTCCATTGATGACTTGAACAAAGACATCCCACCGCTAAGTAAACCCATTTAGGGCTATTCTCACTAGCTCTTCATCATTTGGTTTGTCTCCAACAATTGCCAATTCATCCTTGACAAGTCTAAGTCTTGTGAGGTAACTTGTTATGTCTTCTCCCTTATTCATCTGGGTATTCCTCAACTTTTCTCTGAGAATTAGCTTCCGGTTAGTGGTAGCATTAAGTGCACAGATTCATAATGGCATCCCACATCGTCTTCGTTGTATCTAACTCGTAATATGCAGAACAATATGATCCTTGACACCGTCAAGAATTATCCTCCTCGCCTTGGCATCTTCCTTCTTATATGCTAAGAGTTGTGCTGCATCTGTAGGTACAGGTACAATAGTGGTCACATATTCCTTGATACCATTCTCTTCCAAAGAATAGTGAAATTCGGCTTTCAGGACACCAAAATTTGAGGCTCCATCCAATCTGTCCGATCTCTAAAACCCGTTGAGGCCATCTTAAAATAAAATAATAATAATAATTTTGAAGAGGTTAAACTAGGTTTTATAAACCCTCACTTTCTTTCACCTAGGTAAATCTCTTCTACCCAAACTTAGCTCGATACCATGTGAAAAATCTATTATAGTTCGATTACTAACCTCCTATCTTGTAAGATTATTTGATCAACAAATATTGGAAAATAACACATCAGTAACTTCACAAACAAACACAAAAAAAAACCCAACAAGGTGAACACAATATTTTCAGACAATTGTTCTGGAAAACCCGTAGGGAAAACCAATACTATAGATGAGAAATATATTAAACTTCAGCAAATCAAGAGATACAAATAATACTTGCCTCTTTAATGCGAGCTCCAACAATCTCTTATTCCTCCTACCGATATTCCTCCACTGCTATCTCCAACGCTATCATCGCACTCTTGCTAACACTGCAAGTTTCTTTAAAAACTTCCCTTGTTACAAATGACCCAATGACCCCCTTATATACTACTCTCGTTGAAAATCAACGACCGAGATTAATACAAATGAACGGCTGAGATTAAGACAACTCAATAACCATTAATAACCTTGGTTATGAGGTGTCACCTAAAAGGAGTCAATATTAAATTACAATTGTTTTTATCCTAACAACTATTTTTCTAAATTCTAGGCGTAACGAACATCTATCTAAACTACCCATAACTCATGCTGCTATATTCGGGTGAGGACAAACAGTTGTCCAAGCTACTAAGATTAACACGATGGACGATAGACAAAGAAAGAGTCCTTGTTTGTCTTTACGTGAAAGAGGACCTTGCTTATGTCCGGACAATGACCTATTTTTTTTCGCTTAAGCACACCATCATTGACGACGTCCTCCTTATTTTCACCCAAGAGTGTTTATGACCTACTTTTGGCGTGAATGTGGAAGAAAAACAAAAGAAGACATCGTGCGCTACAAGGCCTATAGACCAAAGTGTGTTAATCAATCATTGCTTAAACAAAGTGATTTCCATTGATATTGTTAGCAGTGCTGCAAGTAACCATGGAAATGTGCTTCGATTAAGATGTTGAGACGAAGCCCCCGAAAGCATTAGATTCTATTTTGCATTACTCGAATGTCTCAATAATGTCGAGAACTTGCAATTTGAGGAGATAGTGCTTCAAGAACTACTTGAGTGGTACTTATTTGATGTGCAGTTCAAAGTACGAATATAAGTGCCAAGATCAAGGAAGGCTATGAGGCAAATAATGAATACAAGGTATAACAACCTCAAAAGTGTTTGTGTTTCACTACACGAGTATACCGAGCTCACCTTCATTATCTTTTTCATCAATAAGGTTTTGTAATTTTGAATATAAAAATATCATTTTGTTCTTGGAATCACGTCTAATCCGAAGTAGTTGTTGTTCGATGCTCGAGTTTTTAAAGGACCAAATTATTCCACCTAGAAGATGAAGATGCACACCATTCTCGAGTTCTAGGAGCTATGCGTAATAGTCACCGGAAAATTTTATCATCCCACAAACATAGATTACAAATTGAAGTGTGACAAGGCCGATGTAAAATCTTTGATGTCAATCACTCTCAGCATTTTTGATGAGGTGCAACCATACATACAACATGTGTGGACATCAAAGGTGGCCTAGGATGCTGACTCCACCATCTACAAAGCCAAGAACTTGACAAAGACCCTCCATCTCTAGTGTAAGTATAACGCCCACATTTCTGTTTAAAGTATAACGCCAAAGTCCCCATTTGACATTTAGGAAGGATGTTGGCAACGGCCATGGATATTGGCTTTACACCTGGCAATATAAGCTTATTAAAAGTTTTAGATGTCAAGAATTCCAGACGCGCGTGTGTGCATTATGGGGTTCCTTGACTTTTCAACGAACCCACTCTATGCACCCTGCAATATTTGCAGTCCATTCACCATGCATTCTCAGACATTCGGCCAAACCGCTCACAAGCTTGTTGTTCCCTCATTTGCAACCATGTTTGCCCCCTTCAAAAGCTCAGACACAGATCCCCACGTTTGCATAGCGCCTCATTCATAGCTCATATACGTTTCTCTAAGCTTCCATTTGATACAACTGAGAATGGGAAAACATAGGGTCTCACGCGGAGGAAAAGTGAACGAGACAAATCTTGCATTAACATATGTGGGATAGCAGGAAAGGGCAATACCAATGTCTCAATCGATACCCCAACTACGCCAAATAAAATATGAAGTGCAGGATACAGAGTGGTAGCCGTTGTCTACCTCGAGGATGGTGCTGCAAAAATTTAGTGCACAAAGCACATTTGCCCAGAAGAAGACGAATAATATCAATACAGAAAGACATTACGCCTTAATGCAATTATCCTCCTAAACCTCAATCTTCTTCTTCTTTACTACATAGAACATCAAAACAACGACAGGTAGTCCTTTACTTTCCTCGGCGAGACATTTGAACCCATTTGAGATGTAGATACAAATCTAAATCAATGAATTTGTGAATAGTAAAGTGAGGATTTATATTGTATATAGATTTATCTCTCCGTGCAGGACTGGTTTAACCCATAATGAATTTATTTTAGGACGGTGGCAGCTAGATCTCTGTTAGCACATTTCCATGCAATATTTTGTTTATTATTTTAGGCGTATAGGCCCTATCATGACTACAACTATTCAAGCACCGATAATTTTCCGAAGTTGACTAGGTTGCAGCGTGTTCAATGCTTGTGGACATGAATAAAGTGCTTGTTTAATTTTACAAGGAATGACAGGTCTGAAATCACGTGCAGTGCGGAAGTTGATGGAGCCCATGCCCTATCCACATGCCACCACCTAATCCATCACATGCAACCCCTCCCCACATGCCAAGACCACATCATGCATAAAACCTACCACCATCAAATTCTCACAAAACACATTCATCCCCCTTTTTAAAAAAAATAAAAATTGATTCCATTTTATTAATAGTTGATGGTGGCACTAAAGTAAGATTCATACACTAGTATAAAAATGGTAAGAAAGTAATGGAATTCTTGTATTTTGTGGCAGAATGACGACAAGAAATGGTAGCATTTGGAAAAAGGAGGAAGACAAGATACTAGTCCCTTTCATATGCAGAGAGATCTTCAATCCCAGTTAAGGACATTCATCACAACATTGAATATAAAAAACGCCGTGTGCTTTTTCAAACAGGGAAATTTTCTTCAGTAGGAAGAACCCATCCAGATGGTGCATGAGGATTTTGAAGACAAAGAACTAATCTTGAAGCAGCAGAAGAGTTACAAATAAAGGACAACCAAAGAAGTAGTCACATAAGAAACCCCAGGAGCAACCACATAAGTATAAGTCTCAGAAAGTTAATCGATGGTGTCACATCTACACAATAAATACGCACCACACTATGAAATATTTTTATAATGGCCCCATGCAATATAATTCTGGATAAGAGAGCACATTTGGTCATAGTGATTGACAAAATGCAGATGACTTCCTCACTATAGGAAGCAGAAAGCACATGTTGAGTCCTAGCAAGATGATGACTCAAATGAAGAATTTCCATAATGAAAAATTGTGGTACACACAAAAATGTTGTTCAGTCTCCCAAAAATCTCATCCATTGTAGAATTTTGAGTTGATTGATTCTGGTGCCAGCAAGTGTTATCTTTATTAAACTTATTTTTACTTTGTGAGGATAATTTTCCTCCACGTAGGCATGTATTGGTTATAACCACCTGCTCCGACCGCTTTTCTCCTGTATTAATATTCTTTCCATTGTGAATAATATCATTCGAACAGTTTTGCATTACCTTGATCAAACAGTGTTATCAGCGTGAGGCTCTTGGCACAGGAGCGGAGGTCTGTTTGGGTTCGTTGGAGCAATTTTCTGCCACCGCCCTACGTGTACCTGCGCCTTCATTGACCTATCTTGGAATGGTCGTGGAGACCTGTGAGATTGGCCTCACCTTTCCTAATTCCCGTCCAAAACCACATCAATGGCCAAAAATTAGGCAAAGCCACAGTGATGTGGAGGATTAGCATGGTGGGAAACAAATCCACAGCGATTTTAACACGACAAACGTTGAATGATTAGACGAATTGGACAAACCTTAAATGAAAGGGATAAAGCCTTGAGCCGCGTTTGTAGATAGTTCAAATTTACACGAAGTTGTGGCGCGAGAGGACTAAAAATGCATGTAAGAGGATGTAGGCCAACGTAGAATTCTGCAAACATTTGGTTTTCTATGCAGCGAGCGTGAAACAAGTTGGCGGAGCTTATAATGTTGTGTAAACTCCCCACGAGGCCGGATATTGCCCTTGCAAAACCATGCTCAAGATACCTCCCCATGGTGCACTTACAGACCTAGTCTGTCTGTTAAGAAGGTAGAAAAATTCAACCATTTTTCATGGACCTGTAGCAATGTGTTTTTTTTTGGGACCAAGGCACAGGAGGAACTTCTTTTGCAAGCTGTAGTGCCCCACGTTTCTTGAAATGTTATTGCCAGGTGTAAAGCCTTACTGCACTAACCTTGTCAGCGTGCAGCAGAACAAGGAGAGAGAAACATCGTTGCAGCCTTTTCAAACCCGTCTTTTCCTTGCATAATAAAATAAGCACATAATTTGAGATCCAGAGGAGCTAACCGCGTGAAACCCAAGTCAACATTGGAATCTTAGCAGTAATTGGATACTTGCAGCGATGAAAGACCATGACAGGCCTTGGGGAACTGTGCGGAAGGGAACTAGTCTCTGCTATTAGCCATCCTAAAATCAATCACATCTTGGGTTAAATCAGCCTTGCTCACGAGTGGAGGCGGCTACCCTCCACTCAATTTACACCAATGTATGGTGCGTCCCCCATATAGGGAAGGGACCCCAAACCGAGCAGGGTCCAATGATTGAGAGTGGTTTAGCTGTTTTTGGAATCTTTGGTAGAAACTTTTTGCTCATAAATTAAATGAAAACTGACATAAATATGTTCAATTTTTCCTGAGTTATTGTGAAATTTATTAAGTATTGTTATTTCAATATTGAAGTGTAAATATATGACATTCTCACCAAATAAAGATCACATCTGCAAATTAATACATTACATATTAATATCAAGAGGTTATTTCAACATCAACTACTGGTGCCATTTAAGTTTTTTAAGGCTCCAACATGTACAATGTTAAACAATTATTTGTGCAGTAATAAATATACATAAGTCCAACTATTTATATTGATTTTGACAAATTCAAATCCATATCTACAATTTATTCATCCAAAATCTCCCAACCTCCAATGTCATCTTCTATATTAAATGCAAGCACCTGCAAACAAGAAAAGTGTTGTAAGGCTCACTATTTACAAAAAAAATCACAATTAATGAAGGATTGAACAAGATTTCAAAAATATAATTAATAATTTCACAATCAAAGTGATGTATTTCCCACTCCATCTCCACTTAACTCTCTCACCCAATAGAATTTGAGTGCATGGATCAACTAAAATGTCAAATATAACAAATAAATTGTTTTATTTACTTTACCAATCCATGTCAAACTCCCTCAGCCAATAGAAATGAAGCACACGGATCAAACATGGATCCAAATTTCTCACTAAAATCTATAAATAGTAGAGTTGAGTCGAATACTTCTTTCCCATTCAAAAAAATATTTCAGTTTCATTTACATTTTGCTGTGCAAAAACTAAAACTTACTTGTTGCTGCTGACAGTTTACATCTTCTTGTTGTGCAAAGGCTGCTAACTAGCCAGGGGCAATCTCTTCCATGCTGTGCAAAAGCTGCTAACTAGCCAAGTGCAATATCTTCCATTTCCTATTTATTTACATCTTGGTAATCTTGTTCAATCCTTCATTAATTATATTGTATAGAAGTTTATATTGTATAGATAGATTACCATTAAAATTGTTATGAACAATAATGGCTGATTAAAATAGTTTACAAGCAGCTCATTATTATTCGTAACAATTTTAATGATAAAATCACTAAATATACAAAGTGAATCCTATGTTTTTTCAATTGATCATCTGTCATTATTCATAACCTGCTCTTTCATGGAAATAAAATATGTACTGCAGATCTGTTAAAAATATACTGCAGTTTTGCTAGAAATTTACTGTAAGTTTTGCTTCAAATATACATGCATTTAAATAGTGTAACGGTGAAACTGTAATTTCAAGCCATTATTAGATTGGCGTAAGCAGCATTGAGAAAACTTGAAACTATAATTTCTGGCCATTATTGGATTAAATTAAGCTTTATAAATTTAATGCTTTATAAATGCTTATTTTGTTGGGATATGGTGCGCAGTAAATATTGGCAGTTGTGATCAATGTCACCTATTGCCGATCACATGGGAATGCATTCATTCTCGCTTGGTGCTTAATGGTGTGGCGTAGTGGTTGAATGCGTAGTAATTTCACAATGCACAATGCACATTAGGTATGAACAAGTTATAAATTTCACATATTTATGTTTTTAAATTCCTTGTCTATCCGATTATCTTGGGAGGCCATCTTTGAATTTAGGATAGAAGAAATAGTTCAAGTTGGAAAGGAATTATCAGCATGCATATGAAAAATAGCATATCAAATACAAATGTACCTTACTTTGTTATATAATAGTTGCCACTTCCTCTTATAGGTTGGAATTAAAGTCTCACTACCCTTCAATGTCAAACGATGAATATGATTGGTGAAGTAAAAAATTAGGTGTTTGTGTTAACGCATACCTCCCTCCCCAACAATATTTCTATCTATCAAAAACTCTCTAGGGGAAGGGACCCCATAACCGAGCACTCTAAGTTTGAGGGTGTATATAGACGTATAAGTGCCCGATTAAGCCTTCGAAAAACCATCAATCGAATAGACGAAGAAGTTAAAAACATAAATATGTGAAATTTATAACTTGTTCATACCTAATGTGCATTGTGGAAAATAACATATACATAATGTGAAAAAATGTAACATTTGAACTAGTGACCGATAACTTGTCAATTTTAGAACCACTTGTTATCAATTTAATGCTTTATAAATGCTTATTTCGTTGGGATATGGTGCGCAATAAATATTGTCAGCTGTGATCAATGTCACCTATCGCCGATCACATGGGAATGCATTCATTCTCGCCAGGTGTTTAATTGTGTTTAATTGTGTGGCAGAACTACTTGTGTTGGGACAGGCGATCAGCACGTGTTGGGGCAGATTTCATAATGGCTCAAAAGCAAAACCGCCAATGCACCGATTAGAAAACGAGGAGTAAGCTGCAGAGGGGGGCGAAGTTCACAAATATCTCTTCTGATGAGGATAACATAGTCGACAAACAACCTCAAAAAACCACCACAACGAATCCAAGGAAGAATCAGTCAAGAGCCAAAGCACAAAATTTTGCCTTCATCAATGCAGCTAAGATACATAAGAAAAGAAAAACTTCCAATAAAATGAGGCATCCGCCAAAAGGCAAAGAATTTTCTTTTGATGAGAATATCACAGTTGCCCAAGATCCTGAAATCAACCTTACTAATCCAACTGTGGAAGTAACTGGAAGTACTGCTATAACAAAGAAAGTATACATAAGAGGGCAATGGATGAAGCTGACATGAAAGCAGCCTTAAGGGACGTGGAAGAAAATGGAATGTCCACGCGGCAAGCAGCAACTAAGTGGGGAATCCCTAGTACAAATGTGACTGATTGGTTGTATGGAAAAAGAACCAGTAAGAGGAAGGGACCTCCAACTGTTTTAACAGATGAAGAAGAGAAAGAAATTGTTACCTGGTGCCAAGATATGGCTGAACTTGGCCATGGTCTTGAAGTCATTCACCTAAAGGCCTATGTAGCGCACATGTGCCAATGCAGACCAAACCCATTCAAAGATGGCCTGCCAGGAAAGTCATGGTGGTATGGTTTTCGAAGACGTCATCCTGACTTGACAATAAGAACTGCAGAAGGCCTTGACCGAGATAGAGCAGTCATGTTAAGGCCAAGAATTGTTGCTGCTTTTTATGATAACTTGCAAAAAATGTATGCTGCAAATCAGTATGGGCCAGACAAAATATGGAACTGTGATGAAACTGGTGTTCAAGCAGGCAGGAATTGTGGCATGCGTGTCATTGCTAAGTTGGGATGTAGAAGTGTTCCACATATTATGTCAAAAAGTAGGGAATGGATTACCATATTATGTTGTGTTAATGCAGCAGGACAAAGCATTCCTGGATTTTATCTTTTCAAAGCAAAGAGACAACTGAAGAACTATATAGCTGGATGTGAACCTGGAGCATGCATGGCAGCCCAACCACATGCTTGGATGACAAAAGAGTTGTTTATGAATTGGTTACATCATTTTGCAAGATCAGTTCCAGGTGGGGTTTCACCAAAAAATAGGCATCTTCTCATATTTGATGGTCATGGCAGCCATGTAGCTTTAGGCACAATCCAAGAGGCTAGAAATTTAGGCATTGACCTTCTGACTCTACCAGCACATACTAGCCATAAGCTTCAACCATTAGATGTTAGTGTGTTCTCTCCATTCAAGAACTACTTTAAAACAGTCAGGTCTAGATGGATGGCAAGGAACCCAGGTCTTGAAATAAGGAGGACAGAATTGGCAAAACTTCGGTCAAGCTTTCCAACTTGCACTTACACCTGAAAATATCAAGGCAGGTTTTCGAAGGACAGGTATATGGCCACTAGATCAAAATGCTCTTTCCAATGATATGAGGCCAAGTGAGGCCTTTGATGTTGAAGAAGATGAGGTGGCAGCTGTTGAAAACATATTGAGGATGGCGGGAGTGGAAGATGCAGATGTGCAACGTTGTTTAGAAGAACTTGCAAAAAATGTGGTAGGTAATGAGGAAAACCAAAAAACAAGGGAAGAGCATGTTGAGTCTACATGTTTTGGCATGCCTTCAGATTTTCACCTTAGTTCAACAACTCATGTGAGCCAAACACAAGAAGCTGTAGATATTGATGATAGTTTGAGTTTACCAACACAATTCAGTGCACCTGAATGGATTAAAGAAGGGGCTGCTAACCTGGGCATGCAAATTGATTTCAACAATGAGGAAGTTTCAACTTCCATGCCATCTCCTCCCTCACCTCTTCCAAGCGAGGTGGTGCACTATTATGCTGACACATTGGAGTGGGAAGATCATGATGCAAATGGTTTAGATACAGAAATTTTGAAGTGATGACTTTTTAGCGGTACCAAGAGAACCAAGAGGTGAACTGCACCCAAGATGAGAACAACCAAGCATATAAACCAGTAAGCAAATTCTTAAAACTGCCAATTGAGAAGGTTCACACCCATGTACGGCTAAATGATGATGCAATTAGAATTGGAAGGCAATCTCAAATACTTACCTTTGATGACTACTTGCATTTACTTCAAGAACAAGAGACAAGAAAAAGAGAAATTGAAGATTTGAAGGCAAGGAAAAGGGAGCAGGCAAATGAAAGGAAAGCACAAAGGTTAATAGAAAAAGAAAAGAAGGGGCAACTTAAAATTGAAAGAGAATTGAAAAGGCAGAAAAAGGAAGAGGCACAGTTACAACGAAAAAAGGAGAATGAGTTGAAAAAGGAGCAGGCCAAAATCTCCAAAGAGCATGATAAACGGATGAAGGAATGGCAACAACGACAAAAGGATTCTGACCGACAAAATAGGCGATTGAGTAGTCCCTCAAATCCCCTACCTGATCAACATCATATTTTGTTGAGCATGTATAACACATTCATGCCTGCTTTTTCTTCCATTTTTAATAACCAATCTAGCTGCCCATCTTCTCCTACAAGCAATGTTACAAATTCTGGAATTTTAGATCAAGTGTTGTTTAGTCGACCGCCAACTTTCAGAAGCTAATGCAAATGTTCATGGTACACCTCCTACCATGCTACCTACTGCAGTTCAATCTATGAATGCTACCACATTAGAGAGTCACGAGGAAGTGCAACCTCCACCATTTCCAGGATTTTGGCCAAACTATTAAGTGAAAAGTTGTACAAATTTTGGTTTACATTACCTTTTTAGTAAGCATTAGCAAATTTTGTCGAGCTTGTAAATTTTGTTGAAGCAGGCTGAATTAGATATTGATAAATGTTATATATGTAATCGAATGCCTTAAGCGGTGAAGTAGATATTGATAAATGTTATATATGTAATCGCATGCCTTAAAGAAGCAGTCAAGTAGATATTGATAAATGTTATATATGTAATCGAATGCCTTAGCAGCAGGCTGAAGTAGATATTGATAAATGTTATATATGTAATCGAATGCCTTAGCAGCAGGCTGAAGTAGATGTTGATAAATGTTATATATGTAATCGAATGCCTTAGCAGCAGGCTGAAGTAGATATTGATAAATGTTATATATGTAAAACTTTTGGAACCCATCTTTACTGTAATTTTCTGGAGTAATGTATCTAATATTTTGAAATGGAAAACAATATGCTGTAATGGTATGTCAAAGAACTCGAGTTTATGCCATTCAATCTAACAATTGCACATAATATCAATAGGGGAAGGGACCCCATAACCGAGCACTCTAAGTTTGAGGGTGTATATAGACGTATAAGTGCCCGATTAAGCCTTCGAAAAACCATCAATCGGATAGACAAGGAATTTAAAAACATAAATATGTGAAATTTATAACTTGTTCATACCTAATGTGCATTGTGCATTGTGAAATTACTACGCATTCAACCACTTCTGCCACACCATTAAGCACCTGGCGAGAATGAATGCATTCCCATGTGATCGGCAATAGGTGACATTGATCACAGCTGCCAATATTTACTGCGCACCATATCCCAACGAAATAAGCATTTATAAAGCATTAAATTGATAACAAGTGGTTCTAAAATTGGACAGTTATCGGTCACTAGTTCAAATGTTACATTTTTTCACATTATGTATATGTTATTTTCCACAATGCACATTAGGTATGAACAAGTTATAAATTTCACATATTTATGTTTTTAACTTCTTCGTCTATTCGATTGATGGTTTTTCGAAGGCTTAATCGGGCACTTATACGTCTATATACACCCTCAAACTTAGAGTGCTCGGTTATGGGGTCCCTTATTACATACAATATTCCAGAATATTACAGCAAAGAAAGGTTCCAAAAACAGCTAAAACACTCTCAATCATTGGACCCTGCTCGGTTATGGGGTCCCTTCCCCTATATCATTACCATATCTAAAATATTGTTTTCCATTTCAATATGTTAAATACAATATTCCAGAATATTACAACAAAGAAAACTTCTCGCTGTAATTTTATGAAATATTGTATCTAAAATATTGAATTCGGAATTGTGTTTATTATGGCATGTTTTGTGAAGTTCAGAGATTCTAAAAATATTAGTAATTTCTTTATTTGATATTAACATCTCATTCAATCTCAATTCTTTAAAATAGATCATTGCCTTAGCAAGGTCACACTCGACCTTACCTGCTTGAATGGAACTTTAATTCTGCGAAGGCGATGCATGGACATGTTAGTGCAGTGGGAATGCCGTCACTTTGCAATTGTTACTTTAGAAACCCATGAAACTCCTATCGAAGACGTGAAACATGTGCAGCTGCAAGGGAAAGACATTTTTGGTTGTGTGAGTGAGACAAAAATACAAATTTATTCAGTAGCAACTTACAAAATTCCTGCAGACAAATTAGTGTCAACAAATTAAAATTTCTTGTTAAAAAGATAGTTCAAAGAAGAAGTATTGTCAAATTCCCAAAATATAATGTGTTTAAAAACACATTTTTGCATGCTTATTCTTGTCATTTTTAGCTTCCCATTTTTAGCTTCCCACGGCCACGAATGACTCGTAAGAATCGTAAAATTCTCGCCCATCATGCGAGGTGGATCAAACACCAATGGCAAATAGTTGTCTGTGTGTGGTAAGCAATTAATGATAAATAATCAATACATTTTATCGCACTCGAAAAATATGATGAAAGGTAAATAGTACTTTTAAGCTCTTTGGATCTTATATGTCTTTCCCCTAGACGGACCGAATATACTTGAGGTTTTGGCGAAGTGTTGATAAAGATAGAGTAAAGATTTTTCTTTGCAAGTTTTTTGTTTCGTATCAAAGATTTATTTATTTACCAGGAAGAGTCTGAAGCAATAATTCTGTGACTCGCGCATGTAAGGCGGACTTGAAGGTAGGAGCTACGGCTAACTGTTGAAGCACTGCATCGATATAAGAAAAAGCCGTAACGGATCTCAGTCGCCATTCCAGCGTGTTTAATATCGTCAGCTCCATGCGCTGTAATGTCGTTGAATTGAATGTATGCTCCACTCCTTCGACCTGTTTTTATCATAATAAAGATAAAGAGGACCTGTCATATCTGAACGTGGAGCGAAAACAATCGAGTAATTTAGCGAAATAAAGCTTCATTAACATTGAAAAAGGAAGAGAATCATGGAACCCTCTGAAATTCAATTTTCCCTGTACTGGATACGGCATTCTTAAAATAAAGCTGGATACCTTAACAGTAGGGGAACCTTTTTTCTTGTGGGTTCACAAATGTGAAGTACTTTGCTTAATATTAATGCGCAAGCCTCACCTGTAAATCTCACAGAAGCGGAACATGGACCTCGTCCTGTTTTGCAGCTACAGATAAGCATCCCACGCCTAACAAATCTATCATCCATGATTTCCATGGCTGGATCGGCATACAAGTATATAAATTTAGCAACTATTCTCGCTCAGTAATTCACACATTGCAGCAAAATTTAACACAATCAACTATAGCAACCGGCTATTTCTCACCTTGTGAAGGTTTCTGGCTAGAAATCGGTCCAAGCAATTAACAGCGGAACTAACAGTATGAGGACTAAAGTTGAAATGACCGCTGGCCTGACATCAGTTAACAAAATCTCAACACAAAGCGAAATAACTAAAAATAACTCCAAATCCTACGCAATGGCTGCCGCAAAAAGGCGCAAATAAAAATAAAAGCGAATTTTACCGGCACAAATAAAGAACAACATAAATATACCTTAAGCATCCACCGCACGGCCCGCACCGAGCGACTCATGAGAGCATTGGGCTATGCAAACGACTGAAATATTCATCTCCAGGCATAAAGCTCGCCTCCTTTGCCAGCAAAACCCCCACAATTTCATCGTCTCCCAGAAATTGCACAGGCAAATCGATTACCTCTTGTGAGGATTCGAACGCGGAACCTGCGTCGTCCTTCCACGGGCTAAATCGCCCAATTTCCTCTTCACAAACAGATTGTCGCCATTAAAGCTAAACATCTTTGCGGTGCACATGCCTTGCCATTTCATCCACCATTCCAGGCGCCATCTTCTCCTTGCAACACGAGATAACTACGCATTCAACCACTTCTGCCACACCATTAAGCACCTGGCGAGAATGAATGCATTCCCATGTGATCGGCGATAGGTGACATTGATCACAGCTGCCAATATTTACTGCGCACCATATCCCAACGAAATAAGCATTTATAAAGCATTAAATTGATAACAAGTGGTTCTAAAATTGGACAGTTATCGGTCACTAGTTCAAATGTTACATTTTTTCACATTATGTATATATTATTTTCCACAATGCACATTAGGTATGAACAAGTTATAAATTTCACATATTTATGTTTTTAACTTCTTCGTCTATTCGATTGATGGTTTTTCGAAGGCTTAATCGGACACTTATACGTCTATATACACCCTCAAACTTAGAGTGCTCGGTTATGGGGTCCCTTCCCCTAATATGCATGATGACCATCGTTTGCACCATTGGGTAGGATGAAGTGGTTACGGGGAAGTCTCCAGAAGTCAGGGTGGTGTCAGTGCCGGAAATGGTCTTGTCACCACCGTAGCTCCTGTGAAATCTGGCACAATCAAGTTTGAACCGCCAGCATTAACTTCGTTGCCAACTACCACTGAGCTATAAAGGCATATGCGCATAATCATTTTAAGTTTCATACTTAACTAATTCAAATATGTCCTCTGGTATAGTGTTGGTTCTCTTTACAACCAATATTAACATGATTCAAAAGTTTTGCGAATTGTTAAGCGACTTGAGGGTGTTGTTAAAAGTCCGCATAGGTAAATAATTCAACTATAAATATTTTTATGGCTCTTCATTCTCCACCATTATTATTGTTTTTATTTTTTTTATAATATTCTAATAATTTTTATTGATATGAGTATTGTTTTAATGTCCAATAAAACTAATTATTTTTTATAAACTTATATTAGTTAGAAAATTTACTCAGTAATAACATATTCTTAAAAATAGTATCATAATAACAATGGCCTTTTTATTAATATAATAATCAATTGGTTTTATGAATATATTTGTTTATTCTATCTCCCTTTCCATATATAACTATTTTTTTAAATAAGAAATTTTCAAAAACATCATGACCGATTAAATGGATCGTAGTTCAACGGTGTGTATGATAGTGTAAAAGGTATTGCCTAGCCATCCACCAAAGTACAAATTCCAGGAGATACCAAGTAGTAAGGGATGAGGTCCAGATCGTGCCACAAGTGAATTTGACAAAATGGAACCCCTAAATCCTTTACAATTAACTTTAATTTATTTTTTCACCTAATCCATGCAAGCTTTGGATTCCATCAACAACAAAAAAAATACCATGACCAACTCATCTTGTTGCTCCCCTATTAAAAATTATAAAAAATGGCATCAAATCTATATATTCCTAACTCATACTTTTTATTACCATATCCTTTAGGCTAAGAAAAGACTCATATCTATAACTATTAACAATCAAGAAAGTCCTTATTAATATTTCGTGTTCATAGCCTAGCCAACCTTTGAATTAATTAAAACACATAGATAATGTATGTTTATAAATACTGTATATGTTAGGTTCTTATTGATGCGTATTTTTTGGGTCCTTCATCTATCACTTTATTTTTGTATCTTTTGTCTCTTTCTCTTCTATTTGATTTTTTTCAATCATTTCTCCTTGTTATTTTTGAAATCTCGCTTTTTGTTTAGCATGGACACTTGAAAATATTATCAATCAACTTGAAACACGCAAAACGTATAAAATGACTATTTATCTGCCCATGCACAACTCTTGACGATATCATAATTTCCAAATATTTTGCACATTCTAACTAGAAAATAAAGATTACCAAATTCATAGCTACATTTATGGTCCTTTGCTTTGATGAGCCCTTCTAACTTGATTTTGATTTCTTCAAGTTTTTAGCTTCTTTTTTTGGCTTCTCTACACATTGTGTGTTGACTTGCATGCCAATAGGGTTCTAATTTGAATTGCATTAGTCCATTTAGGACAATCAATCAATCATAGGGAATCATTTACAAGAGTGGTATTGAAATGATAAGAGAAAACATTTAGAGACTCGTTCTACCCACTACTAGTTGTCGCATGCATTAAAAAGATAACGGTTCAGACACTCGTATAGACTAGATTGACTATTGAATTGCATTAAGTACTAATAGTGATTTTGACATATCATTAGAGGCGTGATAATGATGGAGGGTTAACACACCCCTCTATTAACATCTTCCATTATAATGGGTTTTGTAAGGAGTTTAGGTTAAATTTGGGTTTCAAGGAAGGAGATCAAATTCCTAGCGATTCACAACATAACCAATGAAACTAAGTGAGAGTTTTACGTATTAGGGCACAAATATTTCATTCATATAGTTGAAATTATCCCTACACATACATTGTTGGTTTCATAGTTTTTTGTCATCTTCACAATTTTGGTCATCACAATTTTCTAGTCCTATTTTTGAAGGTTAATTCACCTTGCTAACTAGACCTATCGTCTACCACTTGTCATTGATAATTGCTTCTAAATTCATGTGAAATCGAGTATTATCCTATAACCCATAATTATATTAATTAGTTTATTTTTAAATATTTTTCTATGGTCTAGATAATCCCTTTATATAATCAAGTCTGATATTATGATTTATATTTGTGTACATCCGATTGTAATATATTGTGGTTAGTTTAATGCATTTATTAATATAAAACCACTTTCCATGCCTATAATATGATGACTTAAAAATCAATTAAAAAGAAAAAAGAAATAAATCATAATACTATATTCATATGTAAAAAAAGATAAAAACAACACTTCTATTTTGGTACTTTTGAAATTTAAAATTTAAATAATGGACTTTCATTAAGATATTTTCTCACTATAATTGATTAAATTTTTACATTAAAATTTCAACACAGATATGTTGAAATGTTGATGATTTGATTTCCACGTGATCTCATTCGTTTCAACATGTATGCCTACATTGAATGTTCAACATAGTTTTCAGTATATCTTGCAATTTGGAGCTCAATGGCATAATAATAATAATAATAATAATAATAATAATAATAATAATAATAATAATAATAAACCTTGTTATATTAGTAGATGACATCCTTTCTAAGCCCATGATTTACATATCCTATACTTATTGTGCATGTTTTAGTTTAATAAACAATTCAAGACATTTCTCCATAATGCCAAAATTTACAACTAAGATTGTATTGTTTAAGGTTTATACCTGGTTGTTGCATGACAATCGAAATTAGATATTAGCCATATGTTGTTATTATAAACACCATGATAATATGTACACTAAATGTGGTACAATGGCCAAGGATTATATTTTTTTACAAAATAAGTCAATAAAATGTAATGGCATAGAGTATACAATAATGGAATTGGGACATATAGTTGTGTTTTGTGAATATACAACTTGGATATCAAATATTATGGTTTGATATGTTAGTGAATTTAGTAGACGTTGCACATGCATGTGAATTGGTTACAAAATTGATGGAAATTTTAAGTTGTTGATTTAGGATATCCTAAAATCAATGAAAAATAATTTGTCAAAAACTCATGCACCATATCTATGGTGCCACATTTTTTATGTTTTGATGTTGTATTAGGGTCAATTTTTTCATTGCATTATAGTATACCAACACAATCAAATTACATTATTTTGATTTCTTCAAGTTTTTAGCTTCTTTGTTGGCTTCTCTACACATTGTGTGTTGACTTGCATGCCACTAGGGTTCTAATTTGAATTGCATCAGTCCATTTAGGACAATCAATCAATCATAGGGAATCATTTACAAGAGTGGTATTGAAATGATAAGAGAAAACATTTAGAGACTCGTTCTACCCACTACTAGTTGTCGCATGCATTAAAAAGATAACGGTTTAGACACTCGTATAGACTAGATCAACTATTGAATTGCATTAAGTACTAATAGTAATTTTGACATATCATTAGAGGCATGATAATGATGGAGGGTTAACACACCCCTCTATTAACATCTTCCATTATAAGGAGTTTAGGTTAAATTTGGGTTTCAAGGAAGGAGATCAAATTCTAGCGATTCACAACATAACCAATGACACTAAGTGAGAGTTTTACGTATTAGGGGACAAATATTTCATTCATATAGTTAAAATTATCCCTACACATACATTTTGGTTTCATAGCTTTTTTTTCATCTTCACAATTTTGGTCATCACAATTTTTCGTCCTATTTTTGAAGGTTAATTCACCTTCCTAACTAGACCTATCGCCTACCACTTGTCATTGATAATTGCTTCTAAATTCATCTTAAATTGAGTTTTATCCTATAACCCGTAATATATTAATTACTTTATTTTAAAATATTTTTTTATGGTCTAGATAATCCCTTTATATAATCAAGTCGATATTATGATTTATATTTGTGTACATCGATTGTAATATATTGTCATTAGTTTGATGCATTTATTAATATAAAACCACTTTCCATGCCTATAATATGATGACTTAAAATCAATTAAAAAGAAAAAGAAAGTAATCATAATACTATATTCATATGTAAAAAAGATAAAAACAACACTTCTTATTTTGGTACTTTTGAAATTTAAAATTTAAATAATGGACTTTCGTTAAGAGAATTTCTCACTATAATGGATTAAATTTTTACATTAAATTTTCAATACAAATATGTTGAAATGTTGATGATTTTATTTCCACGTGATCTCATTTGTTTCAACATGTATGCCGACATTGAATGTTCAACATAGTTTTCAATATATCTTGCAATTTGGAGCTCAACGACATAATAATAATAATAATAATAATAATAATAATAATAAACCTTTTTATATTAGTAGATGACATCCTTTCTAAGCCCATGATTAACATATCCTATACTTATTGTGCATGTTTTAGTTTAATAAACAATTCAAGACATTTCTCCATATTGCCAAAATCTACAATTAAGATTGTATTGTTTAAGGTTTATACCACAGTTGGTTGTTGCATGACAATCGAAAGTAGATATTAGCCATATGTTGTTATTATAAACACCACGATAATATGTAAACTAAATGTGGTACAATGGCCAAGGATTATTTTTTTACAAAATATTTCATTAAAACGTAATGGCATAGAGTATACAATAATGGAATTGGGACATATAGTTGTGTTTTGTGAATATACAACTTGGATATCAAATATTATGGTTTGATACATTAGTGACTTTAGTAGATGTTGCACATGCATGCAAATTGGTTACAAAATTGAGGGAATTTTTAAGTTGTTGATTTAGGATATCCTAAAATCAATGAAAAATAATTTGTCAAAAACTCATGCACCATATCTATGGTGCCACATTTTTTATGTTTTGATGTTGTATTAGGGTCAATTTTGTCATTGCATTAGAGTATACTGACACAATCAAATTGCATTATTTTATCATTTAATAGTTCAAGGTTTCTACATAAGAGTGTATACATCTATCAAATTGTGATTGAAAGCATATATTTTAGTATGTTATAGTTACAAGTACCCTTATAGACATATATATTACATGATATGACCTTAAAATTCTTGTTAAATGTCATAAGTTCAACAATACAATCTATATGCCCTCATTTTTTTCAAAATGTAATTTCTAAATTCCCTCGATTCCATATCCAACACAATGCCATGATATTATTATGACATTTACTTGTATTTGGTGAATAGGAAATTATCTTACCATGATTACTTGATAAGTTGAAATTTATTAGATACTTTTACCTGAGGATGATATATATTTCATCGATACTTTCAAATTGTGATACTTCTTACGCTCTATAATATGTTAATTTCAATAAGTAATTCATGAAATATGATATCCATCAATTTTATGATCCTTTCTCATTCACAAAACACATGTAAATGGCATAACCCCATCATTAGAGTCCTTCTATCCCAACTTTTCAAACAATTAGTAAATGCATGACAAAAATATAATGATTTGTTTATTGGGATCAAAACTAAGAAGGACAATAGACACATAAGGGTATGTACATCCATCACAACATAATAATATGCATATATTTCTCATGTATTTTGTAGTTATAAGTACCATAGACGACATGTATGCAAAATTTTATTGAATTCTTGGACATGTTATAGGATTTGTAGTAACTACCCTAAGACAAACACCCACGTGCATGTAATAGATAAATTCGATAAAATCTTAAAAGACAATACACATATTATTTATTTTGGTAATATTAATACTTCTTTATAATACAAATATTTGACATGATATTAGCATTACATAAGTAACTCTCATTTGCAAAGGTACCTTACCCACTAGCCCTCTATGCTCTTATATAAATAAGGAGGAGGCTAGGGTTAGGGTTTCGAAGGTAGATTACTTGTGCTAGAGAACAAATATTCTAAAAGATAAAACTATCCTATTAATGGTGGAAGTCAATTAGTTAATATATATTTTCCTCTAATAATAGGATATGGGTAACTATACACCGATTAGTGCCTATCCATATTTACAATTAATATTAATATTTTAAAAACTTTGGACTTATATAAGTTCCTAAAATTACTATAAATGGGACTCAATTATAAATAATTAATTAATTATAGTTAAAAGCATATAGGAAAAATTACAAACTATCATAAATTAAAAATTAATGGGTCCAACCTTAAAATGAAATATTCTATATATCAGAGATGTAATTAATGATTCACATCTCTTTAAGATAATCACAATTGGGAGTTGTATTCTACCATTTCAGCCTGAATAATTCTAATCTTATTGAAATTCTCATTTTAAACCATACAAAAATGCATGAGTATTAAAATACACTAACATCACCCCTTAAGATGTACTTGGTAAATTAAAATATAGAGGAATCACAAAACTATAACCCCTTGATGACACCCTCCTTCAATTCCAAGAGTATCTAAAGCTAAATCAATTATTTCTCAAGCAAGGGATTTATGAAGATGTCTACAAATGTAAACACCTAAATATGGACCTGTGGAATTTAGTAATTTAATCCTTGGAATTTATCTAATACCATAAGATTAGTGTGCACTAAAATGAATTGTCCCTACACAATCTTTCTTAATTTGTAGTCCCAACCACTAGGTCACACTTGTTACTCATCGCTAACTAGTCAAAATCCTACTTACAGAAGATAGAACACATCTTCAAACATTTGGATACCAATTCCTACTGACATATTGTAATTTTCTCTTCATATGATAAAATAGGGCATGCCATATTAATATATTTAGGTGACTTTGTCTTAAGCCAACAACTTTCTCCTCAAAATATTTCATGGTCAGTTTCTCAAATTCACAAATTACCCTAGTTGACTTAAGGTCAGTTGAGAAGGAAATCCTTTCACAACATTCAAATATAAAATCACATTCATACAACTCATTCAAAGGGACTCTAATACTACATATTTAGGGACTGCCTAGGAGATTACAACAAAGCACCCAATTGCTAAATCACTCTCTCAAGAACTTTAACTAGCTCTAATCCTATAAACATCCTAGATGGCTTTAGTAGGACATTTGAAAAAACTACATGACACCAAAGATCATTTCCATGTGCTAGAAGTCCTATTGGGGTCTTCATTTCCAAAACACATTGATATGCACATCTTTAACACATTATCAAGTGGGGAACTATGAGGATTTAATGACTCTTCAAATTATTACTGCATAGGCATTGCATGAGTAACTCATCCCAATAAGACTAATACCTAAATTTATGTATTAAATTAAAGAAGAAGAAGAATAAGGATCCCTAATATGTTGCATAAATATTATCACATAATTTACATCATATAAAGTGAAGCTATAAACATAGAAGAACACAATGTTAGAGGTGGGATCTAGCCAAAATCTATAGAGAACAAATCCATCCATCTTCGATGAAGTCACTTGGGTGAATTTGTCTATAACACGATACTTCTTCCTCCTCTTAGATTCACACTTCTAAATTTTAAAGATAACTCAATAACACTTTACATATCCTACACACTCTCAAATCAGCTTCGCTCCATCCTAGTCAAAAATAGTTGTAATATCTTCTAACCCTAATTTTTACATACTTTATGTAGCGCATCAAATCTTTTGCAACTGTCATATTGACCTGGACAATATTTAGGATCAATGTATTTATTTTATTTATGGTCTTAATTCATCTCTACACAAAGTAATATATCTTAATTAGAATAAACCCTAATTTTTCATTACATTTTAGTGAACCCTCTTATTTAAAATTATAGGTGGTATAGGGCTTTGTGGCTCACCCCTAAGGTGTCAAATTTCTAAAATTTGATTGATCAAATACCTCTTTTTCTTAGTTTTTCTTTAAAACACTAAGTTACTCTTGGATCATTTACATTACCATGACAACTAATTATCATCCAAGCATTGTTTTTATCTCTCAAATAAACTCCTAAGCAATCCGGTTCACCAAAAGGTGCAACCTGAGGCATTTTTCTTCTCCTTGTAAACATTGACTCCACATCAACTACTTACTTGTAGGCAAATAGGGGTTGAATTTTTCCAAAGTGATGATAAACAGGTGTATTTTTCGCCATGTTGAAAACCATGCAATGTTTTTTAAAGCACTATGAAAATGTAATCCGGTTCACCAAAAGGTGCAACCTGAGGTGCTTTTCCTTCTTCTTGTAAACATTGAATCCACATAAACTACTTGTCAGGTGGAGAGGGGTTGAATTTTTCCAAAGTGATGGAAAATAGAGCCCATGTTTTTTTCCACGTTGAAAAATGAACGGTGTTTTCCAGCACTTTGAAAAACACAATCCGATTCACCAAAAAGTGCAACCCATAGTTCTTTTTTCCTTCTCTTTGTAAATTTTGAATCCACATAAAATAATTTTCAAGTGGAGAGGGGTTGAAGTTTTCCAAATTGATGAAAAACAGAGTATGTTTTTTTGCCACGTTGAAAAACACATGGTGTTTTTCAGCACTTTGAAAAATGCAATCCGGTTCACCAAAAGGTGCAACCCACGGTGTTTTTCCTTCTCCTTGTAAACATTGACTCCACATAAAATACTTGTCAAGTGGAGAGGGGTGAATTTTTCCAAAGTGATGGAAAATAGAGTGTGTTTTTCACCACATTGAAAAATGCACGGTGTTTTTCAGCACTTTGAAAAACACAATCATGTTCTCCAAAAGGTGCAACCCACGGTGCTTTTCCTCCTTGTTGTAAACATTGAATCCACATCAACTACTTGTCATGTGGAGAGGGGTTGAATTTTTCTAATGTGATGGAAAATAGAGGGTGTTTTTTGCCATGTTGAAAAATGCATGGTGTTTTTCAACACTTTGAAAAATGTAATCACGTTCTCCAAAAGGTGCAACCCATGGTGATTTTCCTCCTTGTTGTAAAAATTGACTCCACATAAACAAATTTTCAGGTGGAGAGGGATTGAAGTTTTCCAATGCGATGGAAAATTGAGGGTGTTTTTTTCCATGTTGAAAAATGCATGGTATTTTTCGCCACTTTTAAAAATGTAATCACGTTCTCCAAAAGGTGTAACCCGTGCTGATTTTCCTCATGGTTATAAACATTGAATCCACATAAAATAATTTTTAGGCAGAGATGGGTTGAAATATTTCCAAAGCGATGGAAAACATAGTGTGTTTTTTCCTCATTGAAAAATGCACGGTGTTTTTTAGCACTTTAAAAATGTAATCCGGTTGAGATAAATGTGTAATGCGCAGTGTTTTTCCTTCTTATTGTAAACATTGACTCCAAATAAATTAATTATTAGGTAGAGAGGGGTTGAATTTTTTTGAAGTGATGAAAAACAGAGTGTGTTTTTTGCCAAGTTGAAAAATGCACGACATTTTTTAGCACTTTGAAAAACACAATCCGATTCACCAAAAGGTGAAACACGAGGTGCTTTTTCTTCTCCTTTTAAACATTGAATCCGCATAAACTACTTGTCAAGAAGAGAGGGTTTAATATTTCCAAAGCGATGGAAAAACAGAGTGTGTTTTTACCACATGAAAAAAACACATGTATTTTTTTAGCACTTTTAAAAATGCAATATGGTTCTCCAAAAGGTGCAACATGTGGTGCTTTCCTTGTAGTAAAAATTGAGTCCAAATCAACTACATTTCAGGTGGAGAAGGGTTGAGGTTTTCCAAAGTGATGAAAAATAGGTCCTATATTCCGCTAGGTTGAAAAAAACATGATGTTTTCCATCACTTTAAAAACACAATCCTGTTCTC
Source organism: Taxus wallichiana var. yunnanensis (assembly GCA_018340775.1). Lineage (NCBI taxonomy): Eukaryota > Viridiplantae > Streptophyta > Pinopsida > Cupressales > Taxaceae > Taxus > Taxus wallichiana. The sequence goes on from CM031240.1 coordinate 127,258,278, forward strand.
CAAAAGGTGCAACCCATGGTGTTTTTCCTCCTTGTTGTAAACATTGACTCCACATCAAGTACTTATCAAGTGGATAAGGGTTTAAGTTTTCCAATGTGATGGAAAATGGGGTGTGTTTTCACCACATTGAAAAACTTCGAAAAACTAACCCGTTCTCCAAAAGGCGCAACCTCGATGCTTTTTCTTCTTGTTGTAAACATTGAATGCACATCAAGTAATTTTCAAGTGAATAATGGTTGATTTTTTCCAAAGTGATGAGAAACAGGTCATTTATTCCGCCACATTGAAAAATACATGGTGTTTTTTCAAGACTTTGAAAAACACAATCCCGTTATCCAAAAGGTGAAACCCGTGGTGCTTTTCCTCCTTGTTGTAAAAATTGAATCCACATCAAGTACTTTTCATGTGGAGAAGGTTGAGCTTTTCCAAAGTGATTAGAAATAGGTCATGTATTCCATCACGTTGAAAAATGCATGGTGTTTTCAACACTTTGAAAAATGTGATCCCATTCTCCAAAAGGTGCAACCCATGGTGCTTTTCCTTCTTGTTGTAAACATTGACTCCACATCAACTACTTTTCAGGTGGAGATGGGTTGAATTTTTCCAATGTGATGGAAAATGGAGTGCGTTTTCCGCCACGTTGAAAAATGCACGGTGTTTTTTAGCACTTTGAAAAACCCGACCCCGTTCTCCAAAAGGTGTAACCCGCGATGATTTTACTTCTTTTTGTAAACATTGAATCCATATAAAGTACTTGTCACATGGAGAAGGGTTGATTTTTTCCAAAGCGATGAGAAATAGGTCATGTTTTCCGCCACGTTGAAAAACACATGGTGTTTTTAAGCACTTTGAAAAACACAATCCCATTCTCCAAAAGATGTAGCCCTTAGTGTGTTTCCTCCTTGTTGTAAACATTGACTCCACATCAACTAATTATCAAGTGGAGAAGGGTTGATTTGTTCCAAAGTGATGAAAAATAAGTCGTGTATTTCACCACGTTGAAAAAACATGGTGTTTTTCAGCACTTTGAAAAACGTGATCCCTTTCTCAAAAAGGTGCAACCACGTGACGTTTTCAATCTGGTTGTAAACATTTACTCCACATAAAATACTTGTCAGGTGGATATGGGTTGAAGTTTTCCAATGTGATGGAAAATGGAGCATGTTTTCCACCACATCGACAAACGCACGATGTTTTTTAGCACTTTGGAAAACATGATCCCGTTTTCCAAAAGACACAACCGATGGTGCTTTTCCTCCTTGTTATAAAAATTGAATCCACATCAACTACTTATCAGGTGGAGAAGGGTTGAATTTTTCCAAAGCGATGAAAAATAGAGTGTGTTTTTCACCACATTGAAAAACACGGTGTTTTTTTCACTACTTTGAAAAATGCAATCCAGTTCACCAAAAAGTCCAACAAGTGTTGATTTTCCTTCTCCTTGTAAACATTATCGCCACATCAATTTGTTATTAGGTGAAGAGGGGTTGAAGTTTTCCAACGTGATGGAAAATAGAGTGTGTTTTTGCCACGTTGAAAAATGCACAGTGTTTTTCATCACTTTGAAAAACCCAATCTCGTTCTCCAAAAGGTGCAACCCACAGGTGCTTTTCATTCTTGTTGTAAAAATTGACTCCACATCAAATAATTGTCAGGTGGAGAAGGGTTGAGTTTTTCCAAAGCAATGAAAATAGGTTGTGTATTCCGCCACGTTGAAAAATGCACAGTGTTTTTCAGCACTTTGAAAAACACAATCCTGTTCTCTTTAAAGGTGCAACCCATGGTACTTTTCCTCCATTTTGTAAACATTGACTCCACATAAAGTAATTATCAAGTGGATAAGGGTTGAAGTTTTCCAATGCAATGGAAAATGGGGTGCGTTTTCCGCCACGTTGAAAAACACACGGTGTTTTTAGCACTTTGAAAAACTCAACCCCGTTCTCCAAAAGGTGCAACCCCCAATGCTTTTCCTTCTTGTTGTAAACATTGAATCCACATAAACTACTTGTCAGGTGGAGAAGGGTTGAGTTTTTCCAAAGCGACGAAAACTAGGTCGTGTAATTTGTCACATTGAAAAATGCATGGTGTTTTTCCACACGTTGAAAAACACAATCCCATTCTCCAAAAGGTGTAACCCACGGTGGTTTTCCTCCTTGTTGTAAACATTGACTCCACATAAATTACCTATCAGGTGGATAAGGGTTGAATTTTTGCAATGTGATGGAAAATGGTGTGTGATTTTTGCTACATCAAAAAATGCACGGTATTTTTCATCACTTTGAAAAACCTCCGCTTTTGAACAATGAATCCACATTAACCCCATTCTCCAAAAGGCGCAACCCCTTGTGCCTTTACTTCTTGTTTTAAGAATTTAATCCACATCAAGTAATTTTCAGGTGGAGAAGGGTTGAATTTTTCCAAAGTGATGAAAAACAAGTCGTGTATTCCACCACATTAACAAATGCACGGTGTTTTCTAGCACTTTGAAAAACACAATCCTGTTCTCTAAAAGGTGCAACCCGCAATGCTTTTCCACCTTTTTGTAAAAATTTAATCCACATCAAGTACTTATTAGGTTGATAAGGGTTGATTTTTCCAATGCGATGGAAAATGGGGTGCAATTTCCGCCACATTGAAAAACACAGTTTTTTTTAGCATTTTGAAAAATACAATCCCATTCTCAAAAAGGTGCAACCTATGGTGCTTTTCATTTTTGTTTTAAAAATTGACTCCACATCAAGTAATTGTTAGGTGGAGAAGGGTTGAGGTTTTCCAAAGTGATGAGAAAAAGGTTATGTTTTCCGCCACATTGAAAAATGCACGGTGTTTTTTAGCACTTTGAAAAATGTGATCCCATTCACCAAAAGGTGCAACCTGCGGTGCTTTTCCTCCTTATTGTAAAAATTGACTCCACATCAACTAATTTTCAGGTGGAGATGGGTTGAATTTTTTTGATGTGATGAGAAATAGGTGTGTATTCCACCACGTTGAAAAATGCATGGTGTTTTTTAGCACTTTGAAAAATGCGATCCCGTTCTCCAAAAGGTGCAACCCTTGATGCTTTTCCTTCTTGTTGTAAAAATTGAATCCACATAAAGTACTTATTAAGTGGATAAGGGTTGAATTTTTCCAATGTGATAGAAAATGGGGTGCGTTTTCCGCCACATTGAAAAATACACAAGTGTTTTTCAGCACTTTGAAAACCCGACCCCTTTCTCCAAAAGGTGCAACCTCCGGTGCTTTTACTTCTTGTTGTAAACATTGAATCCAAATAAATTACTTGTTAGGTGGAGAAGGGTTGAGGTTTTCCAAAGTGATGAGAAATATCATGTTTTCGCCATGTTGAAAAGAACATGGTATTTTTCAAAGCACTTTGAAAAATACAATCCTCGTTCTCCAAAAGATGCAACCCTCGATGCTTTTCCTCCTTGTTGTAAACATTGAATCCACATCAACTACTTGTCAGGTGGAAAAGGGTTGATGTTTTCAAAGTGATGAGAAGTAGGTAATGTATTCCACCATGTTGACAAATGCACTTGTGTTTGTCAAAGACTTTGAAAAATGTGATCCCTTTCTCCAAAAGGCATAATCCGCGGTGCTTTTTAGCCTTGTTCTAAACATTGACTCCGCATAAACTAGTTTTCAGGTCAAGATGGGTTGAATTTTTCCAATGTGATGGAAAATGGAGTGTGTTTTCTGCCACATTGAAAAATGCACGGTGTTTTTCAACACTTTAAAAATGTGATCCCGTTCTCCAAAAGGCGCAACCTATGGTGCTTTTCCTCCTTGTTGTAAACATTGACTCCACATACACTACTTATCGGTGAGAGAAGGATTGATTTTTTCCAATGTAATGGAAAATGTGGTGCATTTTCTGCCACGTTGAAAAATGCATGGTGTTTTTCAACACTTTGAAAAACCATTTATACATTTACACCAAAACATTTACATTGAATCTATATAACATTGCAAAAAAAATATGAGAAGATGAGAAGTTAAACTTGAACCAATGAAAACAATTTTGTAGTCTTAATGAATGGTAACACACATTTAAACTAAGATCATTCCATTGTAATGTATACGTAGTATGAAAATTACATGCTTCAATGAGAACTTGAAATTTGAATTCTCTATAATATGTACATTAACTAGAAGTAACATTTACAATACTCGCACATTTAAAATCTTATTCTACTTTAAATTTTGTTATTAGATTTTAAAACCTTCTAATATTTTATTATGTTTTGATGGTATAATTATTATTTACTCTTTAAAAAACTTAAATATACATTTAACCAACACTCTATTGATGTCAAAGGTCACATGGAAAGTGTCATTTTATGCACAAAGTCATATTTTATGTCAAAGGTCAGTTGGACAATCTTCGGTGTGAGTGACTGGTAATTTTTCCTTAGTCAACACCTTGGATAGGATGTACATCTTCTTCCATAATTCTTTGTGACCTTTGTGAATTTTAACAATGGAATTAAAACTCGATACTTTATTTTCAAACACTTTTTTGGTGGATTGACACGTTGTCTCCCATTTCTTAATTTATATTTCCAACTCTTGAACCTTAAGCTTTAACTCCATATTCTTCGAGGAAGCATATAGTAATTGGTCTAATAATTCCTTATTTATCTTTGAAAATTTTAAATATTATAGTTTAAGTATTTCATGCTCGATTTTATAAAACTTTCCTTATTCATTGCAAGTTTCAATTTTATTTCCATACGAATAGACGACAATGACTCATCCTCTTGTCCAACTTGAAAAAATTTTGTTTGTAGGGCTCTCTATAGTCTTTCCCAACACATTAGTAGGAACTATATAATTTTGCATAATCTTTCGGTTTGCACTTGGTGAGGCCTTCCACTTTCTAACCTTATTTTTTCTTGTCATATAATTAAAATTTTATTTAAACAACCAATTCATATTTGTTAACATTCAAATGTAATTGTAACCATAACCATAACCGTACATAAAGAATACAACAAAGTAACCACATACAATTTACTCGGAAGAAGTAATCCACATTCATAGTCACATTAATACATTAACCATATACACAGTGACAACATCATTATTTATACAATAAATGGAATGTCACATAACAAGAATAAAAACCATCTAATGTGCTATAAACAGAACCACAAACCATATTCAATTTAACAAGAATGTAATACTAAATCGTAAACATCAAACACATTAAAGTAACAACCTCATCACACATATATACAATTGTCTTCTAATCACACTTGTATTACTCTTCCTTATTCATCACATCGCATACCAGATATAACAATTCAAATACATGATCTAAATACTAATTAATGTGCACATCATAACATCAACCGAAAAACAACCATATTAGTGTAAAATCACATACATCTAATAATCATAATTTAACCACATATGTCTATCCATATCATCTATTATGCTACAAAGGAAAAATTCATCAAATATAACTAATTTTTTGCATACCACATAATCAATATCTATACATATATGTCTAATATATAAGTAAAATTTTCAAATATGTAAGTGAAATATAAAAGTTCTATGACTGGTATATTCATTTGTTATCATTGTCTTGGGTGGGAGTGCCTGGTGTTTTTTCCTCAATTGCCACCTTGGCCTGCATGTACATCTTCTTCCATACTTCCTTCTGATCTTTGTGTATTTTAAGAATGTATTAAAGTTTTCTACTTGATTTGTGAACACTTTTTTTTCCACTTCACGCATTGTCTCCCAATTCTTAATTTCCAGTTCTAACTCCTGAACCTCGAGCTCCAACTCCATCTTCCTTGAGGAAATTTCTCCTATTTCATCCAATATTTCCTTGTTTTTTTTTGTAAAATATAAATTTTCCAATGCAAAGCTTTCACATTGGTTTTGATATATCTTTGTCTTCTTTGTTACAAGTTTCATTTCTAAATCCATACGAACTGATGGGGAAGGCTCATCTTCTTGTGTAGCACCGACATCTTTGTTTGTAAATCTCTTTGCATTCTTTTTGAATGGATAAGTGTCACTATCGAATGATTCATAATCATTTGGTTCTTGCACTGGTGAAGCCTTGCACTTTCCAGTCTTCTTTAGTCTTGCCATCTAAATAAACCTATATTATAACAATTGATTATTATTTGTTACCATTCAAACATAATTAGAAAGGAAATAATGCACTTAACTTATACGTAACAAAATATTATCATGGATGAAATATATACGAAAGTTTCATAAGCACATCAAACCCAAGTACACATACATGGATGTAGAACATGCAACTATGTAATGATAAACCACAAGCCGTAATCCATAATACACAAAATTTGAAAACAAAATTGTGAATTATCTGTGATAAATTACTGAACATGTCAAACCCAAGCATGCATACAAGGAATAAGAACTCAACTATGTAACCACATACCAAAAACCATAATCCACAATCCATAGTCACATTAATACATTAACCAGATACACAGTGACAACATCATCATTTATACAATAAATGGAATGTCACATAACAAGAATAAAAACCATCTAATGCATTATAAACAAATCGTAAATGGATAACTCTATGTAACCCATAACCACAAACCATATTCAATATATCAATAATGCAGTACTAAGTCGTAAACCTCAAACACATTAAAGTAACATCATCATCATATACACATATATACTAATCCGACTCCTCACAATCAATGTTATACATAAAGGTTTTCATCTCCTTCATTGCCTAGTGTTAGCGACAGACAATACTCCATCATAAAATCTAATACGTTTCTTCTCATTTCTATGAATAGAATTTGGTGTGATGCCAAGAATGGGTGGGGCATCCAATGTCTTTATTCGCAGTATGGCGTGTTGTCTCAACCTATACCGCATCATCCTGAAAGCCAACCATATAGTAAATAAGTGAATGTAGATGAATCTCTCAGTTAAACACATAATTAAATTAAATCATTCATTACAACTACTTGCCTCTTCAAGAGTGTCAAGTTTGATATCATTGAGATCCCAAATAGCAAACCCTTTGACACACTCTGCCAAAGTGTTTGCAAATGTATTAGGGTAGGGAAATGGAGTAGTGGGAACAATGGCCTCATAAATAATCACTTTGACGATAAATTTGGGGAGTGTGATGCCATGACACTTCACATGCAGGCTACTATCACAAACCACTCCTCTCATGACAACCATATCATCTAACATTAACTTGACTTTGACCCCGTCAGAAAATCCTAGAATAATGAAAATCTCAACTGCATTAATAAATTTTTCTTAATTTCACCAAAAAATAATACATGTAAAAAATCAAATGAGAACATTCAATAAATTACGATTCCTAGTTCCACCCTCTCGTATCGCCAAAAAGGTGTGTTTGTTCCCTCTCCTCATGCCTCCCTCATCACCCTCTCTCTCCTCGATTGGAAAAGAAGTTGCAACTCCGGGATTTTTCATCTCCGCCTCTCTTACCTCACATGAAGCTATCTCTCCAATAAGATCGAGACCACATGATGATTGAGAAGGGGCGTGTTATCGCAAACATCCACCTATAACAATCGAGTCATCAAGACAATTAAATATCAACAACATAAGGCAACATACATTTTTCAAGTGCATGTTAAGTGGTTTTTACCTCTCTCTATTTTCACACTATGAATCAAGTGTCTCTATTGGCGTAAGAGTTGACACAAGGGAATTTCATAATCCTACGCATGCCTATAGTTAGTATATACAAAAAAATACACAAAACTACATTGTATCCTTACTTATGAAAGACCAATAATTACTTACATTATCATTCGTAGGGGGGTTAAAATTTTTGCTACTTGTTCCACCCTCTTCTCTAGCTTTTTTTCATGACATAATATTAATTTTTTGATTTCCAACCAAACATAATATATAAAATACTATACTAATCTTAAATTTACCTTGTTCTGATATTTGAGTTTTTATTTCCTCTCACTCTCAACCAATGATCCTCTCTAGACTTTCACATCTCCATTGAATCGTAGGCATATTTCATCATCCACCTCCCTCTTTCCTTCCTAGCTCAACTCCTCGAATTGATATTTGCATTCTTTTTGCAAACTCGATCGATAACCCTCCTCCGCTGCAAGTAGAATCGTTGCCTCAGGACATAGTTCACATCCACCTCCCTCTTTTACACATATGCCCTACTTCTATCTTGAGAGATAGGTGATCATTTCCCGTATGATTATGGCCACACTTACGAGGTTCCATGGAGGGAAGATTATGTTCTACTTGGTGATGTCTATTTAGTCTATGCAACTTGGAAAACCTAACATCCCCACTATCAACACATGATCCATGCTGACAGACATAACAAATATGACCATTAACATATTTGGTTCTATACTCTATGGGTGGCTCATGGATATCTGAGTAAATGGGCTCGAAGGACCATCTGACGTATCGCCATCAACTATTGGAGGATCATCTCCCTTTGCTTCCTTTGTGATGCTTGCAGAAACACGTACATGCCATGTGATGTGAAGGTACTTGTATCTAGGAGTCCAAGTGCATAACTATTAGCCCAACATAAAATATTAAGTATTTTACAAAATAAGTAATGTTCACATATTCGAATATTATCATCATGGAATGTGAAGAAACCTATATGAAAAGACAACAATTTCATAATTGTTATCCCAACAAATGACATAATTGTTACTACTATGAAAAAATTAATGTTCACAAAGTTATATATTACCATCTCATTATTTATGTCTTCCCTAAAAACATAAGAATGGATTGTGAACATGGATCCCATGTCCGAGCTTCGCATGTTTTGTTCATGTGTGTTGTCATAACCATCATTGAAGCGATGCATTGTAAAACAAGTTAAACTGAAACAAATGGTGCATGAACTTATTTATTGTATTTTGCATTCATATTGAGAAAATCGTGCACAATAAATGATTTGTGATGAAATTAGTTGCACACATTATTTTTCAAAACTAGATACTCGACTCTAGATGTTTCCAAAGTAAACATGAAATGTGAATTGCAAGTGTGTTAAAAGAGAAGATAGGATAAAGCATGATGTATCCAAAATGCCTGGTTTATCAACCAACACTATATGATGTATCATCATATTATCCACAAAATATATAATATATACGTTGGAGACAATTCACATAATATTAGTTATTCACAATCTAATAAATAATGTATGTCTACCATTACGCAAAAAGGAAATACAGTGTGTACATATATCATATTGAAATGTCTTCCATGGCAAGTGCTAGAAAAGCTACCACTTCTTGGTTTATAGTGTCCCTAGACACTTGACATACATCTAACCTACCTCTGTTAACTTTTACATGCATGTATGAACATTTCACAAAGTGAGATACACTCTCTAGCACTTGAACTCAAAGAATTGAAAGATTTACATTGTTACATTGGTATACACCAGTCATTTGTTTCACAACAAGCATATCATGAGAAAACACACAAATTTTCCGAACATCGTGGCGTATCGCTTCCTCAAGACCCAATATCAATGCCCTATACTCAGCCTGGTGGAAGGTCATAGTGGCATTTCGACAATTGTACCTCTTTCTACTATCTTGCTTCCATCAGGGTCGTATAATATGAATGATGAACATGCAAGATTTTAGAGGTATTCGACACTCCATGAATTTCCAATCTCCAAATGGAAACCATGCTTACCTTTACAATGGACAAAAATATATCGTAAGAAAACATAAAAAAAAGAATGAACACTTCACAAGTTGAATTTTTCAATACAAACATCAATGGTAAAATGTACTTCTTTAGCTTTCCCTAAATGGGATGCTGAAGTTTAAACCATAAGGAAACACTAATATGTTTTAGGGTTTTCATTTTATCAAATAGACTAATCTTTCTTGATATTTAACAAGTCCATCAATAGCCTATAGTATTGCGAATGACATTCCAATAATTGTCATAGTTTATTCACTAAAAACCATTGTAATGTATATCTAGTATTAAAATTACATGCTTCAATGAGTACTCAAATTCTCTAGAATTAACTCCTTTTCAAACAATATTGGTTTTCTATATTATGTAGATTAAGTAGGGTACAGGTGCATCTCTATATGAGTTGAACTCATATTAGAACACTCTTTACACACAAAAAAACAAACTGGTATATGACTATCAAAAATTGTGAATAAGGTAGACCAAGGGTCACATGGATAAATTTTGAAGAGAACGGGGACTCTTTTCTCATAAACATGTAGTCTACCAAAACCTTTTGGACTTAAGTTCCTTGTCAAGTACACTGACCTAGAAAAAGTCTTAGAACTACACAAGATAATTAAAAAAATAAGTAAATAATCAAAGGGGGGCCATATGAATACCATAAATGATTGGAAATGATAATCACACCAATACAAACCTAAATTGGACAAATGATCATAACCCATACTTAGTGAATTAGAAAATCGTTACCATTACACATTTGGTACCTAAATAGAATTTTAACATAAATGAATTTTAATAATCTAAACTTGCTATAAAATATCTAAAAATTAGTAATTTTAAAAATATAATCCATAGAAACACATATTAATACTAAGGAAAACATATTTAATCCAATGCAAAACATATTTAATATTTAAGCTCATGTGAATCAAGAATATATTTGAACAACAAAATGAAATATATTTAAGTTGGTGTGAATCAACATTCGACAAAAATTAAATATTTATATAGGTTTTTTCAAACACGTCATAAGTTTTTAGAACAAAACATATAAAAGCAAGTAACTATTTTTTTTTTGTTTTTAGCAGCAAACTTGGAGCTGCTTCCATGTGCAATCTTTTTTGCACAATTTTTTGGATCTATTTCCATTTTATGACCGGAACTCCCATCTTCCTCAACTTATGTGGAGGCTCATACTTCTGGGCATCCTCCATCGTGTCATAAGCTAGACCATATCCTCGCGAATGGGGCCCTATAGTGCGGAACTTAGACAAATAAATAACAAAAGTTTTAGAAAATTAAGTTGGGCCTTAACCATGGCTGCAATTTCCGATTTGGGGCTTATTCTGTTGATGATGGTCTATATAGACCACAAATGTGGACCTCCTGAAGCATTCCTCCCTTTGGAATTTGGGAGTTGTCAACGTTATCCCTATGGGATTAGGAGGAATTGAGCTTCGTGTATTCATTTTCACCACACAAAAGACAAACTGAATACAACAACACACATGCAAACATAAATATACAATTAATGTTAGTACGATACATGTCAAATCTAATATACGTCATCCAATATGATAAAATAATCACAACATCAAAAAGCTAATATCCATGACAAATTCAAGTATCAATAAATGCCAATGGCTATCCTTCACTCAAGATGCACCCTCCCATAATATCACAACCATCCATTGCAAAAGGGACGGTTGCGATATTATGGGAGGGTGCATTTCTGAGTGGAGGGTCGGTGGTGACTTTAAAAACCTCTTCTCAACACAATATACCACCCAACTATCGATGCATAATCCTAAGGGCAAGCCCCTTCATCACGCAACGATAGTTGGGCGTATCGATGTGGCATCCTAAGGGAAAGCCCCTTCAAAGCACACACTGATTCTGTCTTTGCAAAGGCACTTGCCCCCATATGCCAAATTGAGAGTGAGAGTATGATATCACATAATTTTTATAGCTTCAACTTACATCATAAAAATATAACTAATAAACAATTTTCTTATATATGCACATTACCATTATCTACAAATATAATTAGTACAAAAAATCAAACTTACTCTAATGTTATTCCATTTAACACAACTAAGTTCTCTCAATCATATTAAGAAATTACTAAACGTTTAAAATTAATTATATTACGAAAAAATTAAAACTAGTCGCAACTATGTCTATTCAAAGATAAATTACTAAATCAAACCAAAATAGTACATGAATAATAAAATTGGAATAATCACAATAAATAGATAACATCAAAAATAAATAGCAATGCATTTACTCTCATATGTAATTTTTAAAGAATAAATACCAATGCATTTAGATAACATCAAAAAATGAATATTTACATTTCAAAGCCATTTATTATGCCATCATACAAATAATAATGAAACAACTTACAAAAAAAATATTTAAAAATTAGGAATAACTTCAACTATAAAAACAACTCAATCATCCATAACGTATGAGTTGAAATTTATATTCAAAATTAACTGAACGAACAGGTAATAGTATCATAAAACATAAAATTTGGGGGACCCTTGAAAAATTGTATCAATACTTAGTACATTTCCATGTGTACTCCCACATATGTCATACACTTGATTCACAACCCTAATATCTTTAACAACCCTAATATCTTTTACAACCTCTTATAATGTTTTGTAGAACCTCATAGTGTTGTGTCATGTTAGAACACTCATGCCTTGATTTTATGTATGACAATAGTTGCCACGTACATTCATAAGAATTCTACACTTTATCATTTTCTTAATAGTATTTTCTTGTCATGAAATATGCAACTGGAGCACTCCATGATCCTCCCTTTTCAGATCATATTCTTAGCATAGCACATGTCAAAAGTAATTGTTACTTGGCTAGGAAGGTGAATATTCTTGTAGTCGATATCAATCATAATTGTTAGCTTATAATATATGTATGTACGTACAGACGTATATATGTATTTATATGTATGTATTGTTACCACACTCTAGGGACCATGTATCAATCTTGATCAATAAGGCACTTATGTATACCAGAAAGGGAATGGTTACCATTCCTTAAGTATTAAACATTATATACTTTGTAGTTCTAGATACTTTCAAAGTAGCCACCCTTATGTATACTAGAAAGGAAATGGTTACCATTCCTTAAGTATTAAACAGTAAATACTTTGTAGTTCTAGATACTTTCAAAGTAGCCTAGATAAATCAACAAGAACACATTCCCCTTATGATCACAAGATATTGTACTCTTAGCCTTATCCTTTCATTATCCACATGTGTAATTAATTTATTTATCATATTGAATAGAAGTTTCATTCAAGCGCATATAAGTATTCCACATTTAAACGTGCTTGGTTAACTAAATGATTTAATCTTTCTTACACATTCTACAATATACTACTCCTCTCTTAGTGTGGCATTGTCCACAACAAAATCGATTATGGGCACCATTATATAGATAAAAAGGTGCAAAAGTGTGAGTGTGGAAACACCCAACCTTATTTTATTATATAGATTGAATGTGTTGAAAACTTGAAATCTCAAGATGGGATCAAAGTAGACTCACTTGAACATCGAGAAAGCTTGGTCACCTGATATGTTATCTAGAATAGGCTCAAACATGAACCTATCCTGTGACATTGATAATGATCCTCAATGATTTCTAAAACTCCAAATATAGCATGAAAATCCTATTGTTTATCCTCCTTGGGAATATTGCTCAGGATATATACAATATTATGTGGTATTTCTATATTTGTTTTTCTTGGTTCAAACCCTACAAACAACTCAAATACTTAGATATAATTTTAGAATAAAGTACAAATTGATCTCCCACTCTCCATTGAGTGATATCACCACACTACATATCAGAAATTTAATAATGGCTTATGTACTTCTCCCCTTATGAGTGAAGTGTATTTACTACACTCTTGATATTATATGCTCAATCAATGCAACTATGAGTAATAAAATGTAACTAGGATAATCCTTCTCTTGGCACAAAATACTGTATGTATTGCATATTAGATTTTAACTCATGGAATACTCTTACAAGATTTAAGACATGTATAAATTTAGACTACACTCTTGTATATGAGTATTGTAACTATAATATTAGATTTTAACTCATGGAATACTCTTACAAGATTTAAGACGTGTATAGTCTTTGTGAATAGTTATCTCTAAGGTGTGCCTTATATATAGTGTATGAAAATAAACTTTAAGGTTATTATTTATATATGAGACTCTTCATTGAAATTCCTGCACAAGCCAAACCGGAAGTCGCATCTAAGGTGACCTAATAAAAGTGACCAAATAGAGAAAAAGACCATTTTCCCAAGAAGGATAGGTTCAAGCAAGGAGGAAGGTTTGACTGTAAATCTAACATATATCACTAAACTTTTCCATATCTCAAATTAACCAATCATGAGCAAAGGGAAGGATGTCTATAGAGGCGGACTAGGAATATTAAACAATCTGGAAGTGGTATTTAGAGTTTTAACATGACAAATAAAAGTGACTATAGTGGTATAATGGAAATCGAAAGGGGAAATGTGTATCACAAAAGTTAAATATGTGCTTCTACTCCAAATTTTCTAAAAGGTGCCAAAATTGATGTTTCCAAATGCCTCATACGAAAATAAGGTTATTAAACTCCTTACTTTAGATTTATCTCATGGCATAATGGTAATAGAAAGGGGAAATGTGTATCACAAGAGTCAAATGTTTTATTTAAAATAATAATTTTTTAAAAGTAAATGGAAGTAGACGGTGTGAAGCCAGACTCCTTAGTCTATAATAGTATCCCCCAACCTATACCAATAGGGGATTTCTATATGGGAAAGACAAATAAGTGGAGATTTATTAAAAATACATTACATACTAATCGTAAAGAACAATAAAGAGTAGTTCAATACGAGAAGAAAAAAAAAAAAATAGAATTTAGAAGTTGAATGATGTAATGAATATGTTCGTTCTATGCAAATGGTTAAAAATGGAAGCGGGAATATTCAAAATAACTAATCAGTGAAACTTTAAGTTCTTAAAATCCATGTTTGAATACATGTTGCAACTATAAATTAAACATTTAAGGTCTCCAACACAACAAGAAGAAGTTCAATGTAAGGGGAAGTCATATATACTAAGTGTCATTCAAATGTTATTATATAGTCATTTGGGAAATTCATTCCTATAGAGTTATAACCTTCAGTCCATGACAAAAATTGTGATCACTACTTGCATAGAAACCTTTTATCAATTTATGTGATGCACCAATGCCACTTAAATAGTTTTAACATTGGTTCTAATGAAATACAAAATTGTATATCTTTTGACAACATAGTCTTGCCAATACCCTTAAAAACTAATGTCATTTGTTATTCCAAGTATTTTAGAAAATAGAACAAAATATGATTGCCATTGCTAAGATTTGCTAAGTAACTTTGTAATGAATCGCATTATTAGTGATCCATATATATATATATGATCCATATATATATTTATGTGGGTTTATTATAACGTATTGTGTAAGTTGTTTGTGTTTGTTTATTATAACGTATTGTGTAAGTTATTTGGTTTGTTTAAACAACTTAATGAATAATATTGGAGAGATAAATAGGGATTTTTTTGTTGAGTTGGTTCAACTAGTCTATGTCAAGTGATAAGGTTTAGGATGTCATTATGGAATCCTTAATTATAGAAGCTCATCTCCCTATATGTATGCATTTTTTGATTGAATCAAATGAACGAAGAAGGTTATTATGTTACTTTGGCTTGTAATTTGATCTAAAATGACAGTATGCCATATTCATTGGGGGAGAAACTAATATAATATATATCTTGTAGTTACAGGTTCGAACCACATAATAAGTTAACTAAGGGACTACTCGCTAGTTACGGGTTCGAACCACATACTGGCTCATCAAACTTATTCTAACTTGACTATTCACAGTATAATTAGGTGCAAATTTAACATGCAGGAAGAAATCATTTATTCAAAAATTTCGCAGAGGAAGCTCACTTGTTGACTATATTAGAGCCAAATCTCCATAAACATAAAACACACGTGTCTAAGTGAACATCAATGGCAAAAGAAAAAATGTTTGTTAGAGGTTTCTTCACCTTCAGAGTCATTATATTCCTTCTAGGTTGTGGTGGTCGAGACATTCAGAAATTTGCACCTGGTGATCGTAACGGGGAAGGTGACATTTAGGTTGAAAACAAATATCAATGGGCTCAAACACTCCAACACACTGTTCATAATGGTCAGGATGTGCTTTTAGGTTTATAACTATACATCATGAACTTCAGTGGAACTCACATGGGGTGATGGTCATATGAATATGAAATGGTGAAATCCTTATGACTTTCTTTATTAATGGTGGTAGACTTAAGGGGAATAATTCCATATTTCCTCCTTGGTGTCATCATTGACCAACATTGGATGTCATTATAGATGTTTTTGAGGAGTTGAAGTGATGTTTGGATTTAAATTTATTAGATGTTATGATATCTGGGAATGAAACATTGAGTTTTTTCATGTGGGTGTGTTGGATTTTGCTGACATTATGTGGAATTCACATTGCTAAAGGTCATCCAATTGGGATAATAGATTAGTAAGAGATCATTAGATTAATATGATTTATTTTCTAAGAAGAGTTTATTCTCAAAATTGGGATATGTACTTGGCTTTAAGAAAGAAGAGTTTATTTAAAAAATTGGGATTGCTCAAAATTGTTATTTTTATTGTATATTTTACAATCTATAAACACCTTTGATTGGAATTATGAATTAGATAGGTATATCATTTACATTTTGTCAGACGTATTTTGTGAATGTGTTTGTTAATGTTAATTTGTTAGTTTCATAGATTCTTCATTCAAATATTTGATTGAACTATGAAATGGATAGATATATCATGTACAATTTTAATGTATTTTGTGAATACATTTGTTCAAAATATTATTTTGTTATTTTCGGTGTTAGATTCTTTGATCCATAAACACTTTTGATTAAAAGATGAGTTAGATGGTGTCAAGGTTATTAAGAACCCACATTTTAAATCAAACCATGACACTGTGTAAATAAAGTATTTATCTACAACTAAACCACGTCCATAGACATCTTACTATAGATTTATCAAAGGCTAAACATTTATGGAATTCATTATTGGGATCAGCCATTTCAAACTTGGTTTAAGTAAAAACATGTCCATTATCAAAAGCAGCAAGATATATATATTTAAAACGAAGTCTAATAGAGAACCATGAAATTTTTGAATTTGGGTTTTAGGAATGGAAAGCACCATGTTGACCATATTTTTGTGTGTTCAGGGAATAGAAAAGGATATGGGAAACATGGTGTTGAGTTTAGTAAAATGCATAGCACAAACACATTGGATTTGTCTAGGTTTGTGTGTAGATGCATTCAATTACAATATGATAATGAATCTATGAAAACATGAATCTACGAAATGATATGAACACTAGGGATTTGAAACTTATAGTAGAATGGATAATTCCTCTACAACAAACTCCTCTACTGGCTCACTACAATGAACATTTTCCTCTACAATGAACTCCTGATGGCTCGTTGAAATAGACTCCTTCCTCCCTTCAGCTTCTTCCTCAAAAATTGTGGTCTTGTTCTTTCCCCCTCATTATCAAGCACATCAGGCGTTTCGTTTCGGGCTTCAATCTCCTCATTTCAAATGCAGGATTGGAATTGATTCAAAGGAGAGGGTATGATTTCATATGATTCATTGGTGCGGAGGGAGAGGGGGCATGCACATTAATAATTCAAATTTTCACAGATAGCATCCTAGGTCACTTCCTCCATGTCAATCAATCTTCCTCTTATGAGTTGTGTGGTCCCCACACCTATTTCTAGTGTGATGTTAGGATTTTAGGTGAATGTGGAATGGTCCATGGCGGGGAGGCACCATCCATGGTGGGGAGGCACCATACATTGGTGTAAATTCAGTGGAGGGTAGCCTCGGCCTCACAAGATAAACATGTACCCATAATATCACTTCATTTTACTTTTACATTTTGACTGATGTGTAGCTGTATTTGTGTTTGAAGAGGTTTGAAATTGTCTTTGAGTTGAAAGGAAACTAATACCTACTGGTCATTTTTTATATCTCTCTAATTCATTATTTGTTTTGATCAGTAGCTTGTCAAGTATGAATCTGTAACTCAAAGCATTAGATTTTTTGTATCTTTCGAGTACCCCATCTCATTTGGATATTCTTTGTCATATTTTGTTGAGCTCAAGATTTTTCAACCCGGGTATTTTCATAATTATCTTAGATATAGCATGAGCTCATTGTTCTATAATTTTATTTAGTTGTAATGAATATCTTTATCTAGAAAGTTTCTTCCTGATAGCAGGTTGGTTTTGGTTTTATTATTTTTGCATTGACTCGTCATTTCGTGTTAAAATCTACTTGAGCTCACTGTGATATCTTTATTCCTAGCACGACATACATTATGGAGGCTTATTGCTAACCCTGGGTAGCTCGCATATGCTTGGGTTTTGATGGATTGACAATGTACTCGTGCTTATCTGTTTATCCTTTCCATTCCTTTTGCCAACACTATATAAGAGTTTAAAAAATGGATTCTTTTATCTGATGGTGGCTAGGGGGTCTTCTTAAATGATGAGGTTTGAAAATTGTAGATGCAGCAGAAGGAAGATGGATTCTTCGGAAAAGGCATGAAGATTGTTTTGTTCTAATATGTGCTATGTGCATTGTAACCTTCTTGCAAAGATTCTCTTGGTAGACACAAACACCACCACTTCACTTTCCTGATTTTTATCTTTTATTTCTAGTAGTTGTTGTATTGATTAAGATAGTGCAAATGCCATTCCTATTATCCCACATATGTATGGGTTAGTTTTTCCTCATTCACTCCACCTCTACGTGAAACAATTGTTTTCTTTTTCAACCCTCCTACGATCACTTTATAGGATATTTAATATATATATATATATATATAATTCAACTCTTATGCAGCTGCATGGAAGAAATTTTGGCCATGTAAATACCTTGGGAAAACTCTAAAACCATTCAATCAAGTACCTTGCAGAGACGTTCTCTCATGGATTGTGTTGGTGGAAAACGTGCACAAAGTGGAGTTTTGAAGAGAAATGAGAAATCCCACAATCTATTGCCAGAATGCCTATAGATGACGTGGTCTTATCAAATGTGGGGATCGTGGGATTAGTGTAAAAAGGTATGGATCATTCTTCCTATTGCTTCAAACTAAACATTTCATCATTTATTTTTTTAGAATTGGAGTTTAGTATGTTGTATATTAAAATAGAAATGCAACTTAGAATGAATGATATGGCTTTTACCTTTCCCAAAAATATTTTTCTTTAAAATTGAAAAAAAAGGGCCTTGTAACCATGTGCATGGAGTGCCATGTTGAATTGTTAATGGGAACCAAAACCTCAAAAAGATCAACGTCGACCCAAGACACCATGAAATTTCTTAACGAGGATGACTAACTCAATTACATGCCTTAAACAAGGTGAGATTCGATACCCCTTTAAACACATTAGTCCCCTTTGGTGACGTTCCCAATCTATAAAATTTGTGATCAGTTTTGGCTTACAAATGTTGTATCGATTTGGTGTAACTGAAAAACATCTTCACCTACCTCTAGCACTCCTATCTGAGAATGGAAACCAACTTTCAGTTTCGAAAAATTAATTTTGTAAGTTAGAGTTTCAAGTGGACATGGGGCCCACTAGTTTTCGTACAACATAAGTGTTCAATGTGTTCACGATAATTGGGCTTGAAATCACCTTCATAAATTGAACCTTGTTTGACGTAATCAAATTTCGTTGAATCCGATGAGTTCTTTGTTTATAGGGGATAGGTAGGAATCGATGAATTTATGTTTGAAGATAAAATGAGTGGTTTTAGAAACCATACTGTAAGCACTTTAGTTGATTTGGTTAGTTTTTGCACACTCGCAACTTAAGCTAGAAAATCTTCCTGAGCATCCCATTGATTATGTAAATTACTCATGAACCCTTTTTATAGCGTTAAAGTGTGTGTAGAGTATTATTTAATCAATTACTTTGTATGAAAGATTTTGTAGTGTGTAGTTTTTTCTCTCCTTCCCCTCTCTCTCTTAAAATAAAAATAAAATTGTGGTCAATCTTGGAAACGTGAATGGATTAAGAATGTAGATGATTTTGAAATAAAATAAAAATGTGTATATATTTAGAAATAGTAAAAATATTGTGAGTAGCCAAGAAAATGTTTTACAACTTCTCTCTCTTCCCTACTCTCTCTCTTAAAAAAAGAAAATGAATATGTGAGGAAATTATCTCTCATCTCTCTCCTTATATCTACTCTCTCTACTTTGTTTGAAATTTATTTAAATGACGAATGTCTTATTTTTCCAAACTCAGTCTTAGGATCGATGTAATGTTGATTACATGGTAATCTAAACAAGAGAAATTTATTTGATGTGATATGTTGTAATTAATGAGTTGTCATTTTAAAGTTATAGTAATCTTGCAATATATGTATTACTATAGAATAATTATATGTATTGTTGTTTCAAGAATTTTACTTTGTATATTTTGAAACAGAATGCCAATGTGCCTATATTTTATAGTGTTGAATTGGATGTGAATGTTAGTGTATGGGATCCTACGTGACCTCCACTCACATATGGAGTGTCATCTCACATGGGTTAGGTTTAGGGTTTTTTTGGGTGTCATGCACTAGGGTTACTCAACTACCTATATGTATACCTTTATTTGACATTTATGAGCATGGCAAGACACTCCACCTGTCTTTTCTTGTATGTGCAAGCTTTATTCTCATTATGAAAGCTCTTCTATTGATTCATAGATTCTTCCTCGCTATTACCCTGAAGCTACTTCGATTCCATCAGAGTGCAACTTCATTGTGGTGCATCGTTTCTGATTTAATTATGATAGACTCTTTCATGGTATCATAGATAAGATTTGGTAAATGTGCACTCGTTAATTTTTAGTTGCGATTTCTCTTTCATGGTGTCGTTCTCTTACTCCTCGTGCAAGTATTTTCGATCATTATATTGTGGATTTTATTGCTAACGTTACTAACAAGTTGTTCCTAGAAATTGTGTCAGTTTGTTGTGTTCTTCATGCATGTGCAAGTATTCTTCATGCTTTCAAAGTTTTTACAAGCTAGATTCAGCTAGCTGCAGCAAAATTTGGAGATTAGTTAAAATAGAGGTTTATTTTCTGGTTTTTAAATTTTTTATTAAACTCGAAAATTTATATCTCTGTCTTGGTCTCTCTTTGAGTTTTCATAGTGTTTTTAGTTCAGGTTCAAATTGTAGTTTTCAAGTTTCCAGTCCTTGGTGTTATGGTGTTCTTCTCCACTAAGCTCCCAAACGAGCTACACCCCTCTCGCAATCGATCTCTTTCTAGCTTGCCTCGAGCTCCCTCATTCCGAGATCCTTAAACCTTGGCAAGCTTCTCAACCCTAAGCTCTTTCCTTCATCTTCTCGTAAACTCATTTTTTTCTCATATCCAAAATCCTTTGCATTTTTGATGCGGGTTTTTTTACATTTTTTTCTTGGCCGAGTTCATTCTTACCAAGTTGGTGTGCATTTTTATTTGTGGCCAAGTCGACCTTCTATGTATTTTTCCGAGTCATGTTTTACCCGCTCGGCCGATCTGCCTCCGCCGAAGTTCGTCCTCTCCTCGACCCGTGAGCTCCTCACTTAGCCCTCATTCCCCGATCGTGTCATGCTCACTGGACTACTCCCGCTCCTTTGGCTCTTTCCCCAAACCGGGCCTTCTCCAATGTCTCTCCCTGTGTGCCGAGCTCTCTGCCTTCCACATTCTCTAACCAAGCCCTCGGGATCCATCCAACTACTTGAACACTCTCTCTCGCGTGCTTTGAGATCTCTATCTTTCATGTGCTCCAACCAAGCCCTCGGGATCCCTCCAACCACTCGACCGCTATCTCCCACGTGGTCACCTCCTCGAGATTCCCCCAAGCTCATCCTCCTCGACCCCACTCTATCCCCCACTCTGAGCTACCTACTCTCCTCCACCTCGCCAAATGAGCCCACACCACACCTTAGTCTCCTCCCCTCGAGACACCCAACTCGTTCCCCACCGAGCCCCAAGTGGGTGTTTTCAAATCTTTAAAACGGTGGGAATTTTTTTAAATTTTTGGGTGGGTCTATTTTATGAGGTGGGCTATATTCAAAGGGAGTATTTAATTTTTTAATTAGATCTTAATTAGGGGATATATTTTTTTCTCTCGTAATTAATTAGATTTAATTGTAATTAAATCTATTCATATTAATTACGATCTTGATTAGATAATATTTAAAATTGTCCTTTACTTAATACTCATTGTCATTTTTTTGAGTCCAAATAGCTCTAAAATTAGCAAAATTGGGTGTTTCCAAATGATAAAATTTAGGCGTTATTGTCAATTTTTTTGCTAATCATGCGCTCAAGTGTGCAGTGACACTTCGAGCACCTCTTTTCCTTTCGAGTGATTTTCGGCATTCTCGCGGTTATTAGGACCCTTCTTGTGTCCATTTTCTCATTGTATTTTACCCTTATTATTGCTTGCGACTAGTGAGCGCATCTCGCCACGCTTCTACAAAGCAAGGGAGTATCCATTGCGATGTGAGATGCTTTTTCTCACAACCAGTTTGATTTCACCCCTTTTTGTTTTTTACAAGTTGTCCTTGTATACGGTGTCACTTTCCCGTGCTTCACAAAACACATTTGTGGTACCCTCTCTTGCACGTTATTACACTAATTGCAAGATGAGTTACCAACATTTCACGACACATGCTCGAGACTCCAATTATATTCAATGCACTCAACTCTAAAGTTCGGGTGGTTGTGATTCTTTTTCGCATTCCTTATCTCTCTCTTCACGATGGATGCTCTTTCAATTCCTTTGCTTACATTGTTCAAATTTTTTAAGTGGAGATCAAAAATAATTATGAAACTAAGGAGTAAAGGGTTATACCACATCACCATGGGAACCGAGACTAAACCGGATGAAGACCTTCAAAAATCTAAGTGGTTAAATCGTAGTGATCAAGCTTTAGGTCTTCTTAGCATGTCCATTTCTCCTTACTTTCTCTTCCAATTGAGTCATCCAAAACACCTAATTTTGCGTGGAAAATGTTAGATAGTAAGTTTGGAAAACAAGATGACATGAGAGTGCATGAGTTGGAAAACGAACTACTAGGATTAAATCCTAGTGACTTTGAAAACCTACAAGCATTCTTCTCAAAGTTTGTCCACACTAGATTGTTGTCAAAGGAGTGTCAAGTAGAAAAGACATATTCTCAACTAATCTTGTTTATTCTCTTTAAGTTAGGTCCTGAATATTTTGTCTTTGTGTCAACATTTTACGCTACAAAAGTTGCCTTGGGCTATGCTTGGAAAATGGCCTCCTTTAAATATTTTTCATCCCAACTCATTCAAGAACAAGAAAAACTCATTCAAATGGGGTCTCTCAAGTCCAAGTCACATGCCCTTGTAGCAAGTACTAGTAAGGGAAAGAAGAATGATAATAAGATAGAGAAAAAGGATCAAATTAAGAAGGAAACCAAGACAAAAATTGAATTTAACACAAATGCTTCAACTTTTGAGCCTAGAGAAAAGAAAGACAAGCTTAAGTGTTCATATTGAAAGAAATCTGGTCATAAAGAGCATACATATATGAGAAAACAAATTGATCACCTTACTTAGTTACTTGAGAAAAATAAAATAGGTTTTTCTGAGTCTATCAAACAAAATGCTCGAAAGGCCGAATATTCTACTGCAAGAGAGTCTAAATCGATAAGAAGAAAGGGAAGGCCTCAGAGCCAATGTTTCTCCTTCATCGATGTGGATTATAGATTTTTGTGCCTCGCACCACATGGCTTCTTCGCATGTTGAGTTCTCCAACTTAGAACCTTGTGATATGTCCCAAATCATGTTTGGTGATAACACAAAAGTGTCAGTTTCTGGTAGTGGATCGGTAAAGATAAATGGGGGAACATTTAACCAAGTGTTGAGTGTTCCTGATCTCTCTACCAATATCCTATCAGTTTACCAAATTACTCACCATGGTGAAGGAATGCAAGTGGAATTTGATTCTAACTTAGTGATTATTCGTGAGCTTAACAATGATACTACAATGGTTGAGGGAAAGGTAGATCACCATTCACGATTGTATATCTTTTCCCACTTACTTCTAACTCATCGCCCACTTCTTTTCTTGATATTGAGAGAAGCGTTAAGTCCTCCTCGACTTCTACTTCTCTACCTATTGAGGTTATTCAGCTCTCTGATTCAGATTCTGACTCCTCAAATGATGATGTTATTAAGCATGCTCCTCCTCTTAACCCTCAGAGCCTTGAGTCTTCTGATTCTGACAGTAGTGGTGATGAGTACTATATCCCTTCTCACTTGAGTGAAGAATCTTCTTACTCTGAGCCTCATTCTCCTGGTCTTCTTTGGGCTAGGAAAAATTTGCAAAGTGCTTGAGATTTAGTTGGAGATACTTCGGATATAAGACGTACTAGCTCGATTTCATTGGACCCCACTTTTTATTCACCTATGATTCTTATTATGTTGGATAATTTATTTCCTCATGTGATGATAGTTCCATTGACATAGAATCACTTGATTCTACTTTGACGATGAGGATTATGCACCCGGTTCCGATATCAAGAGTACTTCAGAGGACTCTTATCATCCTTGTCTCACTATTTTAGAGGGTATTGACACATACCACATCTCATCATATATTTAATGAGTCTCTATACAAGATCACATAGTCATCACAACAACCTCTCATCCACCTTCGAGTGTTTGAGGCCCCTTTCACTCCTCCACCTTCATTGGATGACTCATCCCTATATGACATCACTCTTCTATTTGTTTAGCCCCCTCATTGGGACAAGTATCTTCCGAACATAGTAATCTTTTCGCAGAGTACACTTGTGATGTACTACATGTTTCTCATCCATCTATAGGTATTTCAGAGGAGTTTGTCATCTTCATTATTGGGAGTGCTCCTTCTAGGACTCTTGCCACTTCCACTCTTCTAGAGACCTTCATTGATCCACCCTTGTTTGTGGATATGTTTTCTATTTTGGGGGATGTTTTGTTACCTTCACATCTATTGGACATCCATTCTACATGTGTTCACTCTTCATACTCTCGATTCTGCACTCATGACATTACATTCAGTTTCTTTACACTCGCTTGATAGACTTATGTCACACTTTCGTGGGCCAGACTCGAGTTCTTCGTGCTTGCTGCCTTCAGTTTCCTTCATAGAGTGGGTAGATTTCTAGCACATCATCTCTTTCCTTCCTAAGGGTAGACACACAGTTCGGTGCAGATGGCTCTTCTTCAGTCCAACGGTAGAGGATCTCATCATCGACATTCTTCTGGGAGACTTCTTAGAGTTGCATATTTCAGTTCCCTTTATGGCATCTTCTGCTTTCATCTTATCTCCATATTCCTCTCTCTTCTTCATGTTTCTGAGATATTTCCCTTTTGTTCATGGGTACCTTTATAGGCCAGTCTATGGCTAGGACCCATCTTTGACATCCTTCTTAGATTTGAGCTTTTTTTTTTTTTCTCTTGTGGTGGATGTTTTTCCCACTGGTTTTTCCTTCATTGCTTGGGACTTATTTTTGTGCATGGGTACCTCATCAGGCTTTATGCCAGGACCCATTTCTCTTCTTCTTATTCTTCTAGGAAGATGTTGTTTGTATATGGGCACCTTATCAAGCCTTTAGTTTTCAGGCCCCATTGACACATCTTTCTTAGTTGTTTAGGAGTGTCTTCTTGTTGTTTCTAACTCATCATAGCCACTACCCCAGCTTCAATGAAGGGGGTGTTGGTGTGTGGGATCCTACGTGTCCTCCACTCACATATGGAGGGTCATCTCACATGGGTTAGGTTTAGGGTTTTCTTGGGTGTCATGCACTAGGGTTACTCAACACCCTATATGTATACCTTTATTTAACATTTATGAGCATGCCAAAACACTCCGTTTTCTTTTCTTGTATGCGCAACCTTTGTTTTGTTATGTAAGCTCTTACTTTGATTGATCGATTCTTCCTTGTGATTACGCCGAATATACTTTGATTCCATTAGAGTACAACTTCATCATGGTGGATCATTTCGATTCGATTCTCGCATACTCTTTCGGTGAAGTTGTACTCAATGTTGTACTTATGTTATAAAGATATCTAGTTAATCTTTTGTGATGTTAATTAATGGTTTATTTCGTTAACATTGAAAATTCTAGGTAGAATCTCATCAAAAATAATGAAAATAAAAGAATGAGCTAAAACACCTATTGTACTTCCTCCTCCCATTTGAGTCTCTTTCAAGGGTATGAAACATTGATCGTGTTAATAAAATACTCTAACCTCATTAATCATCTTCTTATTTCGCACCTAAGACATCTTATTAAGGACCTTTTTCTGAATGTTTTAAGAGGTGGTGATTTTATGTTGTGAAACCTATCATTTTTGGATGAGTGAGGTGATCATGTCTAGGTGTTGTAGGTCTAGCCATATCATGAATAAGTTAACCCCCTTGTGCATAATTTCCCTTGTTACCCTAGTGGGTGGCCAAAGCCTTGCAAGATAGTTGGTTGTTGTACCTATGATTGATCTCTTGTGAAATCTAAATTTTGTGAGTGGAGACTAAATTTCGAATTACTTGCGTACTTACCAAGAATTTTAATAGGTCCTTAGGAGGCTTTTGTAATGCATATGATTGTTTAGGATATTCTTCTTGCAATATACACTTAATACTTGCGTGTCTAAGAGAAATTGAATGAGTTGTATTGTCTAGGATATACCCCTTTTGGTCTTAAACTCGTGAGTGTTATGTAAGTGTTATAGGAATTTCATTTGTTCCAAAAATATGTTTACACTCAACCAAAGAAACCATGTAAATGTAGTGAGTAAAAAGGGTAAAAAAGATCAAACTAAGGAATATCTGCTAAAAAATGGTACACCATTGAGCGATGTCAAAACCAACTAAAATGTCAAATGTAATCATAAAATGAATGTGATAAAGTAGGTCTCCATGAATAATACAACAACCTAATAAATTGAAAAACCAAATATGATGCATGATCACATGCTTTGTATGCATGAATTTGGTTAAACAACGATGCTAATGAAATAATGAAATGTAGTGTTAAGAATGGGATAACTTTAGTTGTAGCCAAGGTCTTGTGAGTTAAGGAAATTACATTCTAGTTTCACTTGTAAAATTTAGTAGACCCCTTGGCATAGATAGGAATATATTAAATCTAGGATCACTCAGAAAGTAGAATTTATGGTTGAAAAATGTAATTAACTTATTGCTACTGAGAGTGAATGCTTAAGATGATGAAACAAAAGTAGTTTAAAATTTTAAATTCGTCACTTATATTCAAAGAAAAATATCTATAAGGGAAAACATAGTTGTAATGTACCCTTCCATGTGCAATATGATTGTGAAAATATGAATTTTTAATTTTAGCAATAGATTGTGAATCAAGAATGATACAACTTAATTAGTTAACCTACATAGTTGGTTATAATAACTAGAAGATTAAAATATTGTATTGTTAGTATTAAAAAATGATATCAAATGAACTTGGGATATGTTTTATATTGATTAAGTAGCCTTAATTTTTCTTCTTGTGAATTTTCCTCCTTGTAACGAGAGAATTTATCCAAACCAAGTAAACACTGGTCTTTCTAACAAATCCTTAAGTCAAATATTAGAAGGCGCATGTGTGTATATACATTCCTAATCACAATCAACCTATATAAAGTTATTTCCACAAGAGAAAGGAGTGAATTACAAAGGAACTGCTATAATTGAAAAGTTAAACAAAAACATGTAACCTAGTTGTAAAGGAACGAAGGGTCCCATGTTATGTGTTCTTCAGACAATTATAGTCAACTAAAATGTTTTTGAGAAAAAAACTTTAACATAAGAATTGAATATTAGGAGACTCATAGTTGTTTAAAATGATTTTATTTAATAAATGAGCTATGGAAAATTAATGGAATTGGAGAAAGGAACCAAACGTGCATTCTCCATTAAAGAATAATGTGCTGCAAAATAAAGTAATTGGAGTTTGAACAATAGGAAATTTTAAACCTTATGTGTTTAATTATGTTGAAAACGATTAGGTCATACAAGGGAAACCTAAATGTAATGAATATATAAACCATGAAAATTCCATGATGTGGAGTATGCCTATCCTATATTTCTTATCTGTAATTGGGTCTTTGCCCTCATTTATGTCGTAGGAGTAAGACATTGATGTGTACCCTGTGCTATCCTATTGTATGAGTGGGTTCATGTTTATGTAAGTGTCCTATGTGATGTTGAGTTTCTTTATTTGGATCCCATGTAGTGTGGTGTAGTGTGTAATTAAAGTAAAAAAATATATTCGATAATTTTACTTGGTTCTATTTTTGGTGTTAAAAATATGGGCATTACATATGGTATCAGAGCGAGGTTCATGTTCTCGAACCTCTAGGATGGATTGGAGGTATGATGATTCTACATGGTGGTGATGGAGATGGGAAGAGTAATGTGATATATGTTGTGATGTGACTAGTGTTGTAATTGTCATATTATAAACACATGTGTTATGCATGTCAATTAGTACATATTTGTTATCATGTTTATGTTATTTTGATGAGATTATTCACTCTCATTTTTGTAAACTCAATGAGGAGTTCACATGTGATGTGCCTCCTTTTTGTGTGTGAAAAGAATGTTATTGTAGATTACAGAGTGTTAGAGTGTTTTGTTATTATGTGATATGAAGGTGTGTTGATGTGTTACATGACAAAATTGGTGTATAGTGAATTGGATTTTATCATGATGTCGCCAACGTGTTGTGATGAATCGTGTGTGTCACCATGTTGTATTGCAATTGATTGTATGTTGTAATGTTAGTCATTGTTTTCATCATATGTATAATTCATGTAATATTTGATGGTTCATGTTGTGAATTAGGGGCATATGGTGATCGTATGACCCATATTGTGTAGTACTTGCACCTTAGGTGCATTATGTGGAAAAGTGATCTATCATAACCCGTGAAATTAATTATTTTTTTATACCCTATATATATACCATGCGTAAGACATTATGGTTAATGTGCATGAATCACCATTGTGTTAGTTATGTAGCTATGTGTTATGTTGTGAAACTTACACTAGATGACCCTAAGGGAAGTAATCATCAAGAGTGTATGTGTGGAGAGAGGAGGCGTGGACACGGTTTTCATAATCTTGAGCTGAGTATGAGTGAGGAAGTGGAGTCTTATATAGACTGAAAACCCACTTCTTTCTGTTTAGTATACTTTGAGCTTGTTTAGTGTATTGTGGGTGTGCACCACCTTAGGCTCAACTTATGCCAACTAGCGTCTTCTACTCTTTCCTATTGGGTTGTCCATTGAACAATCCTATGTGATTTTGACTCTATTGAGCCTTGTGGGAGTATGGAGGGATGATTCAGGTAGAGATGATGACAATTACATTATTTGATATACTCATTTATGGTTACATGTATATTTGTTTTGCAAGCCGAGGCTCGATATCTGAGTGTCAGAAACTCGGTGATTACCCCTTTGGTAGCCATATGAGGCCACATAGTGATTGTAATGTTCTATTTCTCAATACGTATTTTATTTGTAAATTGATCATTATCTCTTTTCTTGCAAGAACCAACATTTTTCTTGATTGACGTGTTCTTATATTTTGGGAATTTTATTTGGTTGTTGCACTAACATGTGGTTTTTGCACTAACTATGGCTAATTAGCAATTTGTTTTTCTTAGTTTTAAACTTTCTTTTCATATTTTAAAAGTATTATAGCCTTGCCTTAGGCTTGGGATTTTTAATACTTGGCATTTATGAAAGAGTATTATGCTGGTTGTAATGTCGTAATGTGTTATGATAGGCTCATGGGATTCACCATGGTTTGGTAGAACCTATGGACCGCTTCATTGTGTGGGGGTACACCGCAAAGAGTTACAAATAACAAGCGGGTTGTTGAATTACGAGTTATTATGTCACTTGGGTTAGGGGTGATGAGGTTTTATGTGCCCAGGGGCCATAGGGTGACTCGACCTCATTAAATCGAGAAAGGAGATGGGGCTCATGGTTGAGTGACCCAATATTGTTGATGGCACTCTATGGTTGAGTGAGCTGGTATTCTCGATGGCACTCTGGGCTTTAGTGACCTGATATTCTTGATGGGGCTCTATGGTTGAGTAATCCACTTAGTTTTAACACTATGATCATTTCTCTTGGGAGGTATCCGGAGTTATTTTTCGATCTTTGTGGGAGTATATGGAGTTGTATTTTGTTTCTTTTGATGATATCTCGTAGTTATTTTGTGATGTTTTGTGATGTGTGGAGTTGGTGTTATGAGTTATGTGTACTCTTGTGAGTATTTTTACACATTGTTATGATTGAGGCTTGACACTCCCCTTGGTTGGTATGGATTATTGGATATTGTCTTGGCATTGTGTTGATACGAGTCATGGTTTTGGGTCATAGCATACCAGTTATATATGTATCAAAGCATCATGATTCATTGTTTGTTAGTCACTTATCTGTGTTAGATCTATGTTTATGACATAATTTCTGGAAATTCTTATTTTTGTGGACTACTTGATCTCCTTACATGGTTGAATTAAAGATCTTGTGATGTTATACAGTCTTGAAAGGATGTAGAAAAATGTCTCGTGGGTCATTTGTGTTGTGTTAAGTTTTGTGTGGCATCTTGAGGCAAATTACTATTGGGTGCCATGAACATTAGTCAATTGAAATTCTAAACAATCAATATTAAGAGCTTGAGATTGAGAAATAATCTAAAAGAAAAGACTAATTGAGAAATAAACTAAACGATAAGTAATTAGCAATCTTCACATAACATTAAAATTCAAGATATTGAAAAAAATTGTTTCCTCCCTTGTGGTATCATTGTACTAACAAGTTACTTTGTTCTACTACTTGTGTCATTATTGACCTTATTGACTAAGTATCCTTTAAGATTCAATGTTGTGTCACATTGAGGATGATGCTCTTAAAGGTGAGGGAAATGTAGTGCCCCCACATTTCTTGATATGTTTTTTCTAGGTGTA
Source organism: Taxus wallichiana var. yunnanensis (assembly GCA_018340775.1). NCBI lineage: Eukaryota > Viridiplantae > Streptophyta > Pinopsida > Cupressales > Taxaceae > Taxus > Taxus wallichiana. The sequence goes on from CM031240.1 coordinate 127,289,189, forward strand.
AAGCCTTATATTACTAACCTTGTCAACATGTAGTAGAATAAGGAGAGACAAACATCCTTGCAATATTTTTCAAACCCTTATTTTCCTGGCATAACAAAATAAACACCTAATTTGAGATCTAGAGGATCTAACCACGTGAAACCTAAGTAAACATTGGAATCTTAGCAGTAATTGGATACTTGTAGTGATGAAAGAACATGACAAGCCTTAGGGAACTAAATAGAAGGGGACTGTATGATGGAAAAGTGACATGCGAGCATGTGAATCTACAAGTACTTCTTCCTTGTACCCGACCTCCCGAGGTCATGCCGAGACAGCCAGTGAATGTTGAATATGAATAGATACAGACAAGCTAATCGGGTAATCTTATATCCTCAATACGCAATAATGGAATCTGCGAATCTAAGGCAAAGAAGGCCCTCCTAACCTAAATTGGTGTAATGGTTCATTCAGATATAATGGCTATTTGGAGGCTCCAATCAATGTCGAGCTCTACTGAGATCCTATTTCTTGGTTGTTGGATACATGGGAAGTGACCCGTGGGAGATTCATATATATCTCCAAATAAGGTCATGAAAAGTGGTGATGGGAGGTTTAGTGGATTTGTAATGAACTATGGGTGGTTTTCTGATCTATCCCAGAAAATATTAGATTGATTGGATTCTATATTTAATACAGAGAATGTCGTGATGATATCTGGTGAGAGTGGTGAGGATCTAAATACCAACGTTCGTAAGCCGGTGTTAATACTTAATTGATTTACAGGGTCCGTTGGGTTGTGGGACATGAGGATCACAACCGTGAGTTTGTGGTTGTTGTGGACCTATTATGGTCATGTGAAGAATCAATCCCTTATTCCGACTATCCTGTAATCATATTCCTTTTCAGCCTCTATGTGTAGAACTAGAAGTTGTATGATTTTCTTAGAACACCTTACAAGTGTTCGACAAATTGAATGTGTAAGCTAGTATCTATGTCAATGAGGAGGTCTCCTGTATCAAGTTGTGGAACTAAAGGATCACAAATAAATGCTTGCTCTCTTTTGAATCCTTGTATGGTCATTCAGTTAGTTTATCAAGGCAATCTATAGTTAGGATGATTGGACCAACATGTGTATGCCTTATCGTCTTTGATATTTAAACCACTCAGTTGTTCACTAATTTCTTGTAGGTTTTCTGTTGCTCAAAAGACGTGTATCCTAAGGTCCTGATCTATATTAGCTAATGTCATGGGTAGATTCGGTTGAGGAACTATTGGTTCAAATATATATTCTCTAGGGTGTATAGATTCTCGTGATTCTCATACAAAATGATTCAACTTTTAACTAACATTAAAAAACTAATTACGAAAGAAGTACTTACACTATGCAAGACTTCTTCTATTTTTTGTATTTTCAATGATGTATTTTAATGAAATTAAAGAGCAGCTAGTCTAGTATATTTAGAAAATAAACAAGTAATCTAATAACATAATTTAAAACAAACAAAGTATCCTGGTGTGGATATTTTCTTATGCAGTTGTGATCTTAACCTATATATCTAAGTAACTAATTATTTTGAATTGAAAGGCTCTTGATCCTACCTCGAAGTGAGGAATGACTCATAATTTCACGAAACTATCAATCTCCACAACTTCCCGGTGATATCGAGAGTGAATTTTTAATTGAAATAAAATAATTTACTACCCTATTTGATATGATGTAACTAGAACTTTGATAGCTCAAACTTGGCATTTACAGTAACGGTGGTAAATAAATTTGTGTGTTATTTTGTCCCCTCATTGTGATCTCCTCATTCTTACATGTCCTCATGAATCCAGAAAAGCATGTATATGATAGTATCAATAGAAGATGGTATTCGAACAATGGCAACTTTAGATATAGACCAAATACAACGTGAGTAGGAGAGGGATAGCACAAGTGAACAGAGCTTGACTATGTAAAACGTAGAAGGATTTATTGTGGGAATACAATGCAAATGTACTAAGAGTTGTAGAATCTATCCTTGTGATAAAACAAAACCTACAACATCAATGGATTCTAACTGGAAATGAAGCTATTCTATGCTAAACTAATTATATGGAGCGAGAAATGGAACAAGGCTGAAACAAGAAGATTGAATGAATTCTAAACAACAAAGTAAAGCTAATAATTGATGCAAAACATGAAGCTAGTATAATTCTAAGGAAGAAATTCAAAGACGAAATAAGAGAATTGAGAAGGTGAGGGGCCATTTTTTTAAAACAAGTGGCTATTTATAACCAATGCATTTTGAGGGAATGCTGTTATTATCACCGAATCACAAAGACTGTGCATATATTTGAACTCACAGTGTGATTGGATAACATGGGTACTATCTCCAAGTTGTGGGACTTGCTACTTGAGATAGACCTCCAGAGAAAGCTGGTTCTTGCTCCTAAACTACCTGCCACAATCTACTCTAATGCAGGATAAGCTAACTGTTCTAATCTAAATTTCCAAGGGACCAGGGAGAGAGAATGCATAAAATGAAAGCCTACACTAAAGCGGTGATACACTAGAAAAGGAGGGTGTGAGAGTAGTCTCCAAATGTGTGAAATACAGAGGGAAAGTGCACACTAGAAGAGGTGATGACAGTTCACCATAATCTAGCAAAATGCATTCACAACAATATTCCAAGCATACACAATGTTAATGGATTCCTGCAAGAACATAATAATAGACACAATATTCTTGTGGAAAGATAAAAGGGCAAGAAGAATGCAAGAAAACACAGCAGGGGAAGATACATCCACAAACTTGTATTTTATTGCTTCCTGGTATGCACAGTTCAGTCTATTACAAGATAAGGGCCTGGATCACCATGCAAGGAGTCCACTGCAAGGGCTCGCAACACACTGCGGCTTCACAAAGCAATTTTGGCAGATCTTTGTTACCCAAAAACTCTCTCCTTTACAATGAGCCCAACACTCCAATTTATAGAAAAAAGAGAAGGAAAAGAGAAGGGAAAATGGAAATCCCGAAATCTGTCCTTCAACCACCTATAAGAGGCATTAAATTGGGTGAAATGATTATACATTACTTGCAAAAGGCTCCCCATCTTTTGTCGCATGTGTTGCAAGTAGAGAAAGAAGGATGACCATGCCTCTTAAATGCAATCCCGGCTACCAAATAAAACACATTACGAACTCGCCACGTTTTCTTAAAAACTCGTGCTCGAGAAAGTCCAATTTTGTGAAAATCGGAGCTCGGAGTCAAAAGTTATGGCCGTTTGAAGTTTCCGGACCAAATGTTGACTTTTCTTCTTCTCCTTCGGCCGCTTCGGCTTTTCGCGTGCCATGCGTCCCTCTGTCCCATTTAGCACAGTGCTGAAATTTCCCATTTCGGCCGAACTGGCCGGTTCGCGTGCATTTTGCGGCCCGATGTCCCATTTACTTCTGGCTGTTTGGGACAAATTTTCCCGATTCGCCTGGTTCGGCCGGTTTGCGTCCTTTTTTCCCGCGCGTCCCTGACTGAAAGTTCTCATTTTGGCCGATCCGGCGGTTCGCAGATTTCGCATACCTTCGGCCCAACTATTCCGGCTGCCTTGACTCATTTCGCCTAGTTCGGCAGGTTCACATACTTTTGTCCCACGTGTCCCAAACTGTTTCGGGCTGCCTTGACTCATTTCACCCGGTTCGGCCGGTTCGCGTCCAGATGTCCCAACTGTCCCGACTATTGCAAGGACTAGGACTTAGCCATTTTTATGATTTTTTCTGGCCCGAGCTTGTTTTTTGCAATTTTTTACATTTTCTCAGAACTTGCTCTCTTCTTCTTGGACAGGGGAGTTAGAAAAAATATGAGGGGACCCTAGAAATATGAATTTTTGCCTGGACTCAATATAATTGCTTGGGACAAAAGAATTTGATGCATGTTATCAAAATTACCTTGAGGGGTGAATTTTGGATAACAATTTTGGCGACTCAGCGGGGGCATCGCCTTCCGGATGAAGAACGGCCCATTTGCTTGTAGCAATCCATTGGGCATGGAGTCCGTTTGATAACCTCTCGGCCTGATCTCGAAATTTGAAAACCTGTGTCCTCGAGCCATTTGAATCATTCATTGAGCTGGTTTTCCTATGGCTGCAAATTCTTTTCAGGAGCTTGATGAACTGTAAACATGCACATACTAGAAGCAATAGGACATGTGCACAAGCACTTAGGGAAATAAAAACTACTCTAACAGCAGTACAATGTGCATAAGAACTTAGAGGAATGGGAATTCTAAATTAATATTTACAAGGGTGAAAATCTATCTTTCTAGTAGCAACGTTTGAGATAGATCCCATTGACCGGAATCTGCAATTCTTCACCATCCAACTTAGCCAGTCGGAAAGCATTGCTACCTTTGCATTCAATGATCATGTACGGGCCACTCCAGATGGCATCAAACTTGGAGTGCTTTCCTTGTTTTGCACGATCAACATCCCACTTTAGTACCAAATCTCCAGTTTGTAATATCGTAGCCTTAGTTTTCTTGTCAAAACTCTTTTTGACCAATGCTTTATCCTTTTCTATGGTCTGCATTGCATGCTCTCTTGTCTCTTCTAATTCCATCAGCTCTGCATACCTGATTTCCATAGGTTCAAACTCAGCCAGCTCCAACTGTTTCATGAGTTCCAGTGCTGGCAACTCAAGTGATATAGGTAGAACTGCTTCTTTCCCGTACACAAGCTTGTATGGAGAGCTTCCTGTAGATCTCTTGGGTGTGATCCTATCAGCCCATAGAGCTGATTTGAGCTTTGCATGCCAAGTTCTTTGATTTTCATCTAGAGTCCTCCTGATGATTCTTAGTAGGTTCTTGTTCGTAGACTCGGCTTGGCCATTACCTTGAGGGTAATAGTTCGATGAAGTGCTGAGATACACACAATTCTTGACAGCCCATTCAGTGATCTTTGTGCCAAGGAATGCCAATGCATTGTCTGATATGATAGTGGCAGGGGCACCAAACCTCATGACTATCCCTTCATAGAAATCTAAGATATTAGATTCATTTGCCTCCTTGAGTGCCACTGCTTCAGTCCACTTGGTGAAATAGTCTATTGCTGTTAGTATCCACTTGTGGCCCTGACTTGAATTGGGATTGATAACCCCAATGAAGTCCAATCCCCATTGCATGAATGGCTGATCCACTGAAATTGGACGAAGGGGCAGCGCTGCTAACCTCTCTTTCCCTGTGAAGAATGCACATCTCTTGCATTTCTTGACCCATGAGTAGCAATCATTGAACACAGTAGGCCAATAGTAACCAGCCCTCATGATTTTGAGAGCTGTCACTCATGGAGCAAAGTGGCCTCCTGCTTCCCCGTCATGGAACTCATGTAAGATCTTCTCAACTTGACCTATTCCAATGCATCTCAATAGAACACCATTGATGTCCTTTTTAAACAAAACTCCATCAACAAGCACATATGGAATGGCTTGTAATCTGAAGTATCTCCTCTTTGCTTTGCTCACTTCTAGAGGGCACAAGCCTGTTTGGAGGTAATGCACCAAGTCTTGAGTCCAACATGGGACGGGTGCATCATCAGCTGGTTGGTCTTGATCGTTCTGTAGTAGCAAGACAACATCCTCTTCACTTTTTGGCTCGTCTGATTGTTTGGAAGCGAGTTGCTCACACAAGCCTTTGCCACGAACTAGCTTGGTCACTTTGATTTCAATATCATATTCCATCACCCGAGTGATCCAACCTGCTCTCTTCTCATTTAAATCCTTATTTAGGAGGAAGTCCTTGACGCCAGCATGAGACACCAGCAGTTGAATCTTATTGTTTGAGACCAAATGTCTGAACTTCTTCAAGCTCCTGATGACAGCAAGGACATGCTTTTCGATGAAAGAATACTTTATTTCATAATCTTCCAAGGTTTGACTGAAGAATGCTATGGGCTGTTCTGAACCTTCTCTATTCAAATTTGTGTCAAGATAGTTTGAGATCGTGTCCGATCCTCCAAACGCATACAACATGAAGTCCTTTGAAAAGTCTGGGTTGATAAGAGTTGGAGCTTGTGATATTGCATGCTTGATGTTTTCAAAACTCTCTTTGCCTTCTGTTATCCATTTGAATGCCAGACTCTTCTTCAACATCATTGTTAGAGGCTTCACAAGAGTGGAAAAATTAGGCACAAATCTGCGGACAAATTTTATCCTTCCTAAGAAGCTTTGGAGAGATTTCTTGTGGTGTGGTAATGGAAGCGTTCGGATGGCTTCAACCCTTTCAGGATCAATTGTTAGCCCTTCCCTAGAGACGATGTGGCCCAACAGTTTGCCTTCGTGTGCCAAGAATACACACTTCTTTGGATTCAATGACACTCCGAACCTTCTACACCTCTGAAATACTTGTCTGAGGTGAAAGAGATGGTCTGCTGCATTCTTTGAGAAGACAGTGATATCATCTAGGTATACCAGCACTATATTGTTGATTAAGCCTTTGAATGCCATATCCATAGCTCGCTGAAATGTTGCTCCGGCATTTGACAGTCCAAAAGGCATCTTCTTGTAAGCATATGTGCCCCATTTTGTAGTGAAGGCCATTTTGAATTGATCTTCTTCTTTCACCAATATCTAATTATAGCCTGAGTATCCATCTAGCAATGAAAACCTTTCTGAACCAGCTACAACCTGCAATATTTGTTCCATTGATGGAAGCGGATAATGATCTTTGAGTGATGCTCTATTTAGATCACGGAAGTCCACACACAATCTTATTTCTCCGTTTCTCTTTCTTACCGGCACCAAATTTGCAACCCAACTTGAGTGTTTGATGGGAAAGATGATATTGGCTTCAATGAGCTTGCTTAACTCTTTTCTCATGAGAGGCTCGATATGAGGATTTACTGGCCTTTGCTTTTTCCTGACAGGCTTGGATTTCGGATCCAACTCAATAGTATGTTGTGCCAAATTTGGATTGAAACCTCTTAAATATTTGTAAGTCCAAGCAAAGACATCTGGGAATTCTTGACAAAGCTGAACAAAATCAGATTTCTCTTGTGGAGTACTTACTTTGCCAATTTGCAATGTCTTGCCTTCTTCCACTAAAATAGGCTCTGAATCTTCACCTTTTACTTGAATGTTCACTTTCTCCTTCCGGAACTGATCATTTAGGTTGAAGATTGACTCCAAGGTTATGAGGCCTTTTGGAAATTTGTTAGTCCTCAGCTGCACCACTTGGTCACCATACTGCTGCTCCAGCTTGTCTTGATTTTGGCGGAGAACTCAGCTTCTTCTTGTAGGAAATTAACAATCTGCTGATCATTCTCAAAGACTTGCCAACTTGTGTTGTTATCCGAGATAGCTGGCCTCACAACCAATTTGATATGAGGCTGAGTTTTCTCACTTTTGATACTTTCTACAACATCAAACGCAGCCCCAATTGCTGCCAGTCTGTCCGGCTTCATTCTTTTTTCTTGGGATGGAAATGATGCTAAAAGCTTCAAAATCTTCAATAAGATCCCATACCCGATTTTTGTAGTTCTTCAACAGATCATTTTTGGCAGCATTTTTTCCTTTGACTTGGTTTATGATCAGCTCACTATCACCAAATACTTGTAAATTCTTGATGCCTTTCTTCCTTGCCCAGTGCAATCCATGAATTAAGGCTTCATACTCAGCTGTGTTGTTTGAACAGGAAAACTGGAAACGGAAGGCTGAGTAATACCTTATACCTTGCGGTGAAATGAGCATAGCTCCTCCTCCTGCACCTTGTCTACTCCTTGACCCATCAAAGAACAATTTCCATACTTCATTCTTGTCTTCATGATCTGGCTTGGTGATGCTAGGAAGAGGTTGATTATCTTCATGTAAACAATAGACTCACATTTCAGATTCTTCTATTTCTTGATAGGGATCAAAAGCATGCACCTTGCTTGCCCATTCATAAAGGGTCAAATCTGGGATGCTTCCAACCTTGGTGTCAGCTTCATCAGTGCTTGGATAATCTTCTTGATCAAACGCTGAATAGTTGGTATTGATTTGGCTTGGAGTGTAAGGCTCAATATGAAAGTTTGCAATAGGTTCAGATCTGATTGTGGCCTTGGTTCCATACCTTGTTCTGAACAACATGTGTGACCAATCCACCGAAAGATAGCCTCCAATATTAGCAGTGAAGTCTCTTGACAAGCACAATGCAAAGAGTCCTGGCAGGTCTATGACTGACACATTTTGTAACACTGTTACGTTAGGACATGCGTGCAGTGTGAGGATCAAACCTTTGATTACTCCAACCATTGTCACTGCTGTCCCGTCTAATTGCACTACACCCTTGGAGATGACTTCATATTGGAGTCCTAACTGATCAGCTATTTGCTTGGGCATTACTGAACTACTGGCCCCAGAATCAATCATGCAATTATGCACCAGCTTATCTCCTATGATCAATGAAACATAAAATGGAGGGGGCTTCAACATTTTACCTTGCTGTCCTCCATGATTTCCTTCAGGCTGGGCAGCATTTGTGAGTACCTCCTCTTGCATCTGGACCTGTTGATTTGAAGTTGACCAGTCTTTCATGGCAGCTTGTAGCAGATCTCTTTGTCCTGGGATAGATAGTGATTCCCACATTGATATGTTTACATTTGTCTTTCTCATCTGATCAATGATGTTGAATGGAGATGAAGTATCCCTCTGCTGTCCCTTGGCCTGCGCATTCATTCCTTGCACATGGGCAGCAGTAGCTGGCATTTGAGTTGGCCTAGGGGCCGTTTTAGGTGCTCCTTGTATGTTTGGAGCTACAGTTTGTCTGCCAGCGGCTTGTGGAGTGGTAGAAGGTTGTGGATTACTCGACGCCAATGGCTGTTCCTCTCCCAAATTTCTCCTCTTTGACCTTGTGTTGGCTGCAACACTTTGAGAGGGTATTTGATTCATACCACAGAAATCTTCAGCCTGCCAATTGACAAGAGTAGTTTCGTTCGGAGATGTTCCTTGCTGAGGTGCCCCTCACGCTGGTCTTCTTCATGGTGGACTCTTGTGACCCACCAATGGTTTGCACCATTAGAGCTCGATTTAATGCACCGTTAAAGCACATTGATTGGTTATGTGGTGAGCCGCACGGAAACACCAATCATATTCTTGGGCCATGTTATTTTGGACTGGCACCAAAGCTCTTGATGCAGATGCAACATTGGGGTTGTAGGGCTGAAATGGTCTATTGGTAGGAGGCCTTGCTTGATTCTGATTTACAGCTGGATTGGGTGGTCTTTGAGGTTGATATGGTTGCTGTTAGGTGAGCTTGAGGTTGATACGGCCCTAGCACATTGAGCTTGCTGTCTTTTGATAGTAACCAACTCATTTCCCAAATTTTGCAATTGTTTCATGACCTCTAAGGTCCCACCGGAGTGCCATAACTATTATCACCGAATCACAGCACCCCTGTGCATATATTTGAACTCACAGTTTGATTGGATAACATGGGTACTATCTCTAAGTTCAGGACTTGCTACTTGAGATAGACCTCCGAGAAAGTGGTTCTTGCTCCTAAACTACCCGCCACAATCTACTCTAATGCAGGATAAGCTAACTGTTCTAATCTAAATTTCCAAGGGACCAGGGAGAGAGAATGCATAAAATGAAAGCCTACACTAAAGCGGTGATACACCAGAAAAGGAGGGTGTGAGAGTAGTCTCCAAATGTGTGAAATACAGAGGGAAAGTGCACACTAGAAGAGGTGATGACAGTTCACCATAATCTAGAAAAATGCATTCACAACAATATTCCAAGCATACACAATGTTAATGAATTCCTGCAAGAACATAATAATAGACACAATATTCTTGTGGAAAGATAAAAGGGCAAGAAGAATGCAAGAAAACACAGCAGGGGAAGATACATCCACAAACTTGTATTTTATTGCTTCCTGGTATGCACAGTTCAGTCTATTACAAGATAAGGGCCTGGATCACCATGCAAGGAGTCCACTACAAGGGCCTGCAACACACTGGCTTCACAAAGCAATTTTGGCAGAGCTTTGCTACCCAAAAACTCTCTCCTTTACAATGAGCCCAACACTCCAATTTATAGAAAAAGAGAAGGAAAAGAGAAGGGAAAATGGAAATCCCGAAATCTGTCCTTCAACCACCTGTAAGAGGCATTAAATTGGGTGAAATGATTATACATTACTTGCAAAAGGCTCCCATACTTGTCCCATGTGCCGGAGAGAAAGAAGGATGACCATGCCTCTTAAATGCACTCCCGGCTACCAAATAAAACACTGCATTCGAACCCTGACCACGTTTTCTTAAAAACTCATGCTCCAAAAAGTCCAATTTTGTGAAAATCGAGCTCGAAGTCAAAAGTTATGGCGTTTGAAGTTTCTAGACCAAATGTTGAATTTTCTTCTTCTCCTTCACCGCTTCGGCTTTTCGCATCCCATGCGTCCCTCTCGTCCCATTTAGCACAAAGGTGCTGAAATTTCCCATTTCAAAGCCTCGACCGGCCGGTTCGCGTACTCATGCGAGATGTCCCATTTTCTTTGGATTTTGTTTGGGACAAATTTTACCGATTCTTCCGGTTTGGCCGGTTCGCGTCCTTTGTCCCGCGTCCACGATCGAAAGTTCTCATTTTGGCCGATCCGGCGGTTCGCGTTTCGCATACCTTCGCCCAAATGTTCGGGCTGCCTTGACTCATTTCGCTTGGTTCGGCCGGTTCACGTACTTTTGTCCCACGTGTCCCAAACTGTTTTCGGCTGCCTTGACTCATTTCGCCCGGTTCGGTTGGTTCGCGTCTAGATGTCCCAACTGTCCGACTATTGCAAGGAGTAGGACTTAGCCATTTTTATGATTTTTCGGCCCGAGCTTGTTTTTGCAATTTTTACATTTCTCGAACTTTCTCTCTTCTTCTTGGACGGTGGAGTTAGAAAAATATGAGGGGACCCTAGAAATATGAATTTTTCCTGGACTCAATATAATTGCTTGGGGCAAAAGAATTTGATGCATGTTATCAAAATTACCTTGAGGGGTGAATTTTGGATAACGGTAACTCCCGATTGTACTCTTTTACGATAAAAAAGGAAAAAAACTATTACCAAGGAACCAAAAACATTAATGCAAGCCAAAGTGGTTGAAGAAAGTGTGTAAAATTGAAGATTTACATTTGATTTGATCGTCGGAAGAATCGGAAAATGCATACGGGACCCTCGCCCTATGCAAGGTGGCGATTCTGGGATCGCTTGCCCTATCTTGGCGGCGGTCACAAGACCCCTTGCCTAAGCGAGGTGGTGGTCTCATCACCGAAGACCTAAATGCAAAGAAAAAGGGGGGGAAAGGGTAAAACAAAGCATGCCGAGGCTAAGTGGGGCATCCGAGATACAAACGTATACATGACGAGATTTTTGGATCTCGAACACCTTACAAGGAGACCTATATCATCATTAGGGTATGTGTAACATCATTCGGTGGTGCAGTACCCTACAATTTTGGGTACGTACATATTGCCCCTCAAAGAAGTGTCTTAGCCATGAAGAGGCGTAAAATAGTGGATCCAAGTATGGCTATCCCGAAATGGGGAGTTAGGAGTTATACTTGACATGCCCGTGTGTTGGAAAGTCACCATCCAAGATCCCGCTACCTATAAAAATGAAAAAGGGGACTCAAGTGCAGATAGATAAAACAATTTGAGAAATAAGACTAAATTGATATGAAAAGAGGACTTACCATCTACGCGGGGTTTAGAACTTACCTCCATCGATGCTCCGACCCTGCGAAAGACATTCAAAATCAATTTTAGAAAGCTATATATATAAAATGAACTCATTTTACTATTCATTTACATGGATTGATTTGATAGTTTTTGAGCTCTGGGACCCATGGTGACAGTTTTCGAGAGTATAGTCAAAACGTTCGTGGTGAGATAGTGATCATGCCTTCGAGAGCGGAACATCGACCCACAAAGTCTCAGGTTAGTTCTTCTCGATTTATTGTTTTTGAACCTAAAATGTGGAAATGATGAAATCTTTGTCCTTGGGGGTATTTTTGAAAATACTAGTTTTAAATGTGTCTAGGGGGAGCCCATAGGGTAGGTTTTCATTTTAGTTAAAATGGTGCATTTGCTTGTTTTTAGGCATTTTTAGGGCTTACGACCCATTTTTGCTTGCGAGACAGACAACCACCCCGAGCGGGGTGGCGGTTACTGGGACCGCCATCTTAGAAAGGCGAGTTGTTATGGAATAGCCACTCTGCACTGTGGCAGCAGTTCACGAAAGAAAGCAAAAATAATTCTTTCTTTTATTTATTTCTATATTTCTTGCACTTTTACATGTTTTTAATAGTTTTTCTAATTGGATTTTGGTGCTAACTTACTCCTTTTTTGTGTTTTTGGGTGTATGCAGAAGAAGGAGGAGTATATTAGATGGAGCGGGAGAGGGAGTGTGATCTTCTCCTAGCATTATTAGAGGCATTCTCTCGGGTGGAATGAGATACACTTCGAGAGGGTGGCATTTGGAGGATTGTGCAAGTCCCTCATGTTGTGCCTGCTAGTCACATACTATGTGACTTATTTTCATACTGGGATGCGGATCAAAATAATTTTCAATTGTTAGGAGTTAGGGGTGAGTGGACCATCACCTTGGAGGATGTTTACCGTATATCTTTGGGGTTCCGATCCTTGGGCGGTGGTTGTCTCTTAAGACAACAATACCAAGATCTCGGTGGTTCGGTGGGCCACCTACATGAGAGATGCGGTTGTATCGATGGGATCGAAGAAGGGTGTGAGGGTCTGCTCCATTATTGGGTCGAGACATTACCGTGCTCTACAAGGCCATCATGGGCATCCTTGCTTCGAGATTGATTGGAGATAAGGAGGAGACACTCTCTTATATTCTCGGGTCCCAATTATTGCATAGATTAAGGGCCATGGACATGTCTTATCTTGGGAGCAGACATCCTCGAGACTATCTAGCATGATTTATACGGGGTAGTCTCGATTATAGGGCAATCACTTGAGCCACCCGACTCTTGTCATGAGTTGGGTGTATGAGCATATAACCCCATATGGGAGAGGTGTAGAGGTAGAGGATCCCGGGGCCGTCAGGGTAGCGAGGTTTATAGGGATGATGGTTCTTAGAGCACCCCACCAGCCAGTGGCCTCTTTAACCACCGCAGACATGGAGGCCACTCCTTATCAAGCCATGGTATGGGTATGGGGAGAGGATATTGTTACATTGATTACTTGTCAGACTACCAGCCAGTTGGTAGATAGGGTGGGGAAGTTGGAGATCCACCCCTTTGATAGAGTACCATAGTAGTTCGGCATCCCCTATAGTAACATGCTTCCTCCGGTGGGGCCAGTGTATAGATCTATTCATGAGGCTCGGGGAGGTCCTAGAGGCCGAGGTTGGACTATTTTTACTCCCGGTGTTCCCATTGTGGCCAGGAGGGTGGTACATGCTTGAGGGAGAATTGATGCTCCTCGGTCACCTTTACTTTAGATTCGCGGTCCCGCCCATAGCAGTGATGAGCCTATTGATGTGGACTCGAGTCTAAGGAGTTCACTAGGGGAGAGACAGAGGAGGAGATAGAGGAGATGGAGATTAGTGAGATGGGTACGGGAGATGACAGTGATCATGAGTGGCATGATACTCGGGGAGATCCTATGGGCCGAGAGGGGAGGAGCGAGTGCAGAGAGGGTGACTATGGTCTAAGAGAAATTGCTCTCTCGAACTTAGGTGGATATGATAAGTCCATTGCAGGTCGTCACATTGCCCTAGATGTGGGAGAGGTACACCGATCAGTGGCGGCAAGTGGCGGCGCGTATCCTAGAGATCTTTCTTGGAGGCCCAAAGATCCAAGTGAGTTTCTATTCTTCTCTTGATATTTTTTTTAGTTAGAATTGTTTTAGTCATTATTTCTTTATGTTTTGTCTACTCTTGGCTTTATATTTGATCATTTCCTAACATATTTTCTCCTTTACCTACGGTATTTGTTGATGAGTGGCGAGACTTGATTCATCGAGTATGTATAGATACCATGTTGCTCCTCTCGAGAGAATACTCGTCTTTGAGATTTCTATGGATGTGGGGGAGCCTTCACGGTCAATGTAGGCATGCGATGTTTTTCCTCTGTCTAACATGTGGCGAGAGATCATGACTTCTCTCCACGCCGAGGTCTTTGGATATTGGACGACAAAGCGCTTGATGAGTGTTAGGATACGCTGGTTCTTAGATATAGGATACGTTGGTTTTTACTTAGTTGTCTATTCTTATCCTGTTATCTTTTATCACATTATTCTCTGCCACTTTTGTGGATCTTCCCAGCATAGTTAGGAGTCAGTTCAGTTCTTCTGTCCTATATAAACTGGACGTGTGCATTGTTCTCTTCAGAATAATATGAGATAAATCTATCTCTTCTTATTTCTCTTTCTGTAGCTCTCAGTTTGGTATCGAGCGATCAAGTGAAGCATCTGCTGTGAAAACGTTCTTGTTTGAGTGCGTCAGTGTTTGGTGTTGAAGGCGTCAGTGTTTGAGTGCGGGAAGCTCAAAGGAGGTTGAGGCTGAAGGGTCTATTTTGCCTGCCTTTCCACCATCTCTCTGGCGAAATCCGGATCCACCATCGATCCGCGCAAGCTCCCCGAGGTTCAAATTCCACCCTTTGCTGCTGCGTGAGGATATAGTCTTCCTGGTGGGGTGAGAGAGGCACGAACTCTGCTGGTGGCGTAGAAGAGAAAGGCGTGTGGAGTGCGTGAGGAGAAGCCTGTGTTTTTGGCGTGGACAGGATCTATTTTTTCTCTCATACGTGGTGTATTCAGCCTGTGTGGAGCAGTGTTAAAAAAAAAAGAGCACATAGAATCTTTGCCCACTCGCACATGAGTACAGAAGAAGTCACAATTACTTCTCTCCCGGTGAAGCGTTTGGAGAGTAATGGCTGTGCGCCGTATTGCAGAGTGAGAAGAACAAGATAAAGCCATATCCTGCCCTTGTGGCCCTGTTGATCTTCAACGCGAGATTTCTTCCTGCCCACTGGTTTCGACGCCATTTTCCAAATTCTACAACCTGTGTAGCGCCTGAAGCTTTTACATCGTAGGCATGCCTACCGCATTGCGTGGAGCGATTCTCTGCTGCGTGGAAGAGTGTGCTGCGAAAACAATCTTGCTGCAGCCGGACGTGGAGAGTTACTCAGTCACCTGCTGAAGGAAGGCAGCACGTGCACGTTTTTCGAGGTAATTTTGAGTCTACATCAGTCTCTTCTACACTACATCGAATGTCGAGTGTAGACAACTCGATTGAAAGCGTCAACAACACGGTCGCCACAGCTGAAAGCCACAACATCAACTCGCCAGCCAGAGAACACTGTGGAGAAGCTCCTGAGAGCTCCGGGTTCTACTTTGCCTTGCTGAACGAGCTTAAAAATTGCGGCAATCTTGCATTCGACAAACTTGTTCGAGAAGGACTCCTTGAGTACTTTCTTTTCGACGTCAGCTGCCAAGCAAAGCGAGTATGGGAAGAATTAGAAGCCGGATACGACGCAGATTGTGACGACGAAGAAGAACACCCTGCAAAGCGTCGCCGTCTCACAGCACGCGAATATCGCGAGCATCTACAAGCCAGTCATTCTCGACAGTGAGTCCAAATTGTAATAATTTTTTCAAATAAATAAATATTTTTTTATTATTACAATGTCTGCTCCGAAGTTACTTCTGTCAGATGCTCAGTTGCTCAAAGGGCCTAATTTTGTGGCCTGGAAGACAAAAATGAAGACAATCCTTCAGTTTGAAGGATTATGGGGAATTGTCACAGGATCTATGCCTGCTCCCACAGCCCCCGATGAACTAGTAAAATATGACATGGCTAGTGCTAAAGCCTTGATGCTGATAATGCTCAGTATCAGTGATGACGTGCAACCGCATGTTCGGAATGCGGAGAAACCCAAGGAGGCCTGGGACAAGTTGGCAACCATTTATGAAGCCAAAAATCAGACAAAGATTCTTCATCTTCAGTCGAAGCTGCACACCCTCTCTATGGGGTCTGACGAGAAAGTGGAGGAATTCCTGCGTCGCGTGGCTGAGTTGAGATCGGAGTTATTGGCGCTCGGTGAAATGGTAGACGATAAACTACTCGTCCCAATCACCTTGAGAGCACTCCCTTCTCAATTTCGAGTGTTTGTTACAACACTGAATGTGTCTAAACAAACAGTGACATTCGAAGAGCTTGTGAATTTGCTGCAGCAGGAAGAAGCTATCACTTCATCGCATGGGGAGTCTCAGGACAAAGCCTTGTTCTCAAAGCCTAATCGTGGCCAGAAGAATCGGAAAGGTCCCCCAGAGAAGCCAAATCCAGCGCAATCCAAACAGAAAGATCAAAAGTCAAAGAGATGGTGTCACATTTGCAGAACCAATACTCATGACACTGATCATTGTTGGCACAACAGCCTAAAACAAGGGTCTTCAAGCCATACAAGCACATCCGGGCGCGAAGATTTTCAAAAGTCTAAACGACGTCCCCACTGGAGAAAGCAAAAAGGACATCTTGCAGCCCAACAAGAGGATGATGAATCTGATGAGGAGACATCAGAAGGAGCCCATTGTAGTAAGAATCTTGTACTCGTCTCTCAAACTTCTCATTTACGAAGAAAGTCGGTTAATAGACTCAGTGCAAGCAAGCATATGTCGGTGTGACAAGAAGTCTGTTTGATTCACTACGTGAAGAACCAAGCCCGGAGATCGAGTTCGGATAGCGGATGATAAAGAGTACATTGCAGAATGAATAGGGAATGTGACCATTCCTCTGGGGCCACGAAAATGTACACTTACAAAGGTACTATATGTTCCTGGCTTGACTAGCAATCTTTTGTCAGTTACTCAGCTCTTGAATCATCACCTTAAGGTTGAATTTCTTGTTCAAAATGGCATTAAATCATGCTTAATCTCCCGACAAGGTACGGTTCTTGCTAAAGCCTTTGTAAAAGATAAGTTATTTGCTTTAGATACTGTTTCATCTTCTGCAGTAGCTTTATCTGCTTCAACAATAGAATCAACTGCCTTATGGCATTATAGATATGGACACTTGTCGGTCGGTTCACTGCACCAGATGAGTTCAAAAGCAATGGTCCGTGGACTACCCAAATTGTCCAGTTCCTTGCCTATTTGCCCTGGTTGTCTTGCAGGAAAACAACATAGAGATCCATTTCAAGCGAGCACCTTCCATGCCAAGAAGTGTCTGGAGATAGTTCATACCGATCTGAACGGCCCATTGCCTGCTTCATTTTCAGGATACAAATACTTCCAGTTGTTCGTGGATGACCACTCTCGCAAGATGTGGGTATATTTCCTAAAGTAGAAAAGTGAGGCTCTTCAACACTTTCAGAACTTCTATCATCGTGTTGTCAAAGAACTGGACAACCACTTCTTCTACTCCGCTCAGATCGAGGGGGGGAATTCACATCAAAGAAGTTCTTGGCCTTCCTAAACCATCACGGCATTAAGCAACACCTGACTGCTCCCTACATGCCCCAACAAAATGGCATTGTTGAGCGTCGCAATCGCACAGTGATGGAGATGGCTCGCTGCATGCTATCAACTACAAAGCTAGGAGAACACTATTGGGCTGAAGCAGTACAAACGGGTCAATATATCTTCTCAACAGAGGCACCAACAAAGATTCTTGAACAAGACGCCGAAGAGGTATGGAGTGGTAAAAATCCATCAATTTCTCATTTGCGAGTATTTGGTTGCACAAAGATACATGTATGTCCCAGCTCAGAAGAGAAAGAAGGTAGAGCCAAAAACACTCCCGTGTATCCTTCTTGGCTACAGTACTACCTCGAAGGCGTATCGTCTCATGGATCCTGAGACAAAGAAAGTATACGAAAGTCGGGATGTGGTTTGTGACGAGTCATCCTTTGACTCAATAGTATCAATAGAAGATTCACTTCCAAACACATCTCACCGATTAGTCTCTGAATCAGATGATGAGTTGGAGGAGACTACTCAGAGAAAAGAAATGCTACCAGGAGAACTATTTGTTGACCTTGGAGAACTGCAGAATGTGACTCCACATCAATCCTCACGGCAACGACACAGTTCTTCTCAAAAGCAGTCAAGTTCTCATCCGAAGTGGGTACAAAGAACTATCAAGGACTCAAATTTGCAACAACTCCCAGATACATCATCCGGAGTCAAAACAAGGAGTCAAACAAGAAATGAGGTAAACTTTGCACTCATGAGTTCACTGATGAATAGCTCCGAGCCAGATAATGTTCGTGAAGCACTCAGTCAAACTCAGTGGAAGGAAGCTATGGAAACAGAATATGACTCACTCATGAAAAATCGGACATGGGAACTTGTCGATCTACCTACAGGAAAGAAACCCATAGGCTGCAAATGGGTCTTCAAGACAAAATATAAGGTAGATGGATCCATCGACAAACATAAAGCACGACTTGTAGCCAAAGGATATGCTCAGAAAGAAGGCATCGACTATGAAGAAACCTTTGCACCCACTGCAAAGATGAAGACCATCAGAGTAGTTTGCACACTTGTAGCACAGAAAGGATGGAGACTTCAGCAGATGGACGTCAAGAGTGCTTTCCTAAATGGTGATCTGAAAGAAGAAGTATACATGACCCAACCTGAAGGATTTGTGGATGAAAATCAGCCTAAAAAGGTATGTCGTCTCATCAAATCTCTTTACGGACTGAAACAAGCTCCCAGGGCATGGTATATCAAGATCAACGATCACCTTTTGCAGCATGGGTTCACTCGTAGTCCCTCAGATTCAAATCTGTATATAAAGAAGGTAGGCAAAGAAATTATCATTCTGGTTGTTTATGTAGATGATCTTGTGATCACTGGTAGTTCAGAAGATCAGGTTGATATTGTAAAGAATGATCTCAAAAGAACCTTCGACATGACAGATTTGGGGCTACTACATTACTGTCTTGGCTTGGAAATATGGCAAAAGGAGCATCACATCTTTGTCTCCCAGACAAAGTATGCCAAGACACTCCTGGAAAAGTATAGAATGTCCGATTGTAAACCTATATCCACTCCCATGGAAAAAGGCTTGCAACTTTCAAGATTCCAGGACTCACCTCAAGTAGATGCTACTCTCTACAGGAAATTGATTGGAGGGCTCATCTATTTGACATACACCAGACCAGATCTCTGCTATGCTGTCAGCTATCTTTCCAGGTTCATGCAAGAGCCAAAGAAATGTCACTGGAATGCAGCAAAGCATGTTTTGAGATATGTCCGAGGAACAACTAATTATGGTCTAGAATATAAAAAGAATGATCAATTCTTCCTACAGGGATATGTCGACTCGGACCATGCGTTGGATCTGTTGATGATAGGAAGTCAACTACAGGATACATATTTCATCTCGGATCTGGACCTATCTCGTGGATAAGCAAGAAGCAGAATGTTGTTTCTATCTCATCCATAGAGGCAGAATATCGCACCGCACGAGGAGCTGTGTGCGAAGTGATATGGATACGTCGCATTATGGATGACCTAGGAATTCCTGAAAAATAGTCACCTATTCTCTATTGCGACAATCAGAGTGTGTTGAAGCTCATGCAGAATCCAGTCTTTCATGAACGAACAAAGCATATTGAAATTGACTGCCATTTCATTCGAGAGCACGTCTTGAACCATCAAATTCAGCTCCAGTACTGTCCTACTGAAGCACAAGTTGCTGACATTCTCACTAAATCTCTTGGAAAAGTGAAATTTGAATCTTTCAGAGGTCACATTTGCAAGAATAATGTAATAAGGGGGGGAATGTTAGGATACGCTGGTTCTTAGATATAGGATACGTTGGTTTTTACTTAGTTGTCTATTCTTATCTGTTATCTTTTATCACATTATTCTCTGCCACTTTTGTGGATCTTCCCAGCATAGTTAGGGAGTCAGTTCATTGTTTCTGTCCTATATAAACTGGACGTGTGCATTGTTCTCTTCAGAATAATATGAGATAAATCTATCTCTTCTTATTTCTCTTTCTGTAGCTCTCAATGAGGAGTAGTCATTCTCATAGCCAGATGGCGATTCTTGGCCATGACCATGAGCCCTCGGTGCATTGTGAGTGCCGACGTAGCAGAGTCCTAGACGTGGTCATGCACCTTTTGAGGGATCCCATAGGGATTGAGAGACCACTCTTGTAGTATTTTGTCAGATATTTATATGAGTGTTTTTGTACTTTTTGGTCTCATTGAACATTTTGACCATGCCTAGTGCATGATGGCATTGTATATGAAACTTGATATATATATATATATATATATATATATATATATATACATATATATCTTTTTGGATCTAGACTTTTGGTGCCTAGAATTTTATGACTCGTTTCCACATGTTTACTAGATGTTTTTAGAATATTTGTTTTCATGCTTTTCAAAATGTATGCAATGGATGAGAAATGATAATAAAAAAAATGTTTTACTTTGTATGTTTTTTTGTAATGCTAATATGAGATGATACAAACATATGGTAGTACCAAACTTTTAAATTATTTGGGAAATGTTTGTAATTTTTTCTTATGTTGACAAAATATGATGAATGTATAGTAATAAAGAGATGAACTTGCCCTAATCCCAATTCCACGCAACTAGTAAGATGCAAGGGCTCAACACCAAGAGTTAGGAAGGGCACAAGATATATGAGTTTGACAAAATGGAACGATGAGAGACAGAAAAACCAGTAACAGAAACCAAACTTAGACCTACACACCTACCCTACTCAAAACTACCACCAAGCTTAGAAGGCCACTTACTTTCTAGTTTATCTAGACTTAGATTCATAAATGGCAACTTGGTTGACAAAATCTGATTTTGAGGATTTGATCTCTCTAGAATTTGGATATTTTTTTTCTCTTGATAGAATTTGATTTGTGCTTCTAGCATACCAAGATTTGTTAATTTGTTTGAATGTACCCCCACACCCCGCATCACGCCACTAGTAAGAAGCATGGGTTTATCACCAAAGGCAAGATATAGGTGAGTAAGGGCACTTCTTTCCTTTCCCAACCTCACACCACCAGTAAGAGATGTGGGCTTATCACCAAAGGTTGATGGGGCAAATAAGTGTGTAAAATAAAATATTCTATTTTCTTGGTCCTTTTGATTCTATTTGATTTTGACATTTCTGATCTATGACTTTGGGATATCCTTTCTTTCAAAGAGATTTTAAGAGGGATAGATGTGACACCAAGAAGCTTCTAGAACAAACCGTAGGTAAGGACAACTTCACCTAGTAGAAAGAAAGAGCAAAACCAAGTATGCAGGCCTTGGTATGGTTTTCGTCAATACTTGTCTGTCGAACTTGATGAGAAGATTTGAAAAATAGTTGATGATGTTTGAAGAGATGTGTTTTGAATGCTTTTTCCAATACTTTCAGAAATTTGTAACAGATTTCTTAAGAGTAAGCTCCTAGACTACCATTTTTACGAAATGAGTGGACAAAATGAAATAGCTAAATGACTAATGCAATGTAGGTAGCTATAATGTACAAGTGGTGATTCTGATGTTTTACGTGTAAAACCATTTAAGATGCAAGGAATTGATAGTTTCATTGAATTCCTCACCTTCTAGTGTGCATAAGAGATACGCACCATTTCCGTAGTCCTTCATGACTTGGTATGGGCCCAACCATTTGGGCCAGAACTTTCTTCCTTCGCCGGTTTTCTTATCAATCTAGCTGTCTAGTCTTAAAATTAGATCTCCCTCATATATTTTTCACTCATAGGCATTTTTTGTTATACTACGGCACATCCGGTCAAAGCCATAGGCTCTGTGCCATTATTTAGTGTTTAACTTGGCCTCGTCAAGGTTTTCTAGTTGAGAGAGGTGTGGCTCCTCGTAAGCTTCTTCATCCGGAATCCCTTATAAAGAGATGCAGAGACTAGGTATTTCAACCTCAAGCGGGAGAACTACTTGCTCCCAATACCAACTGTGAGAAAGGGGTTACTCTTGTTAGTGTTCTTATTGAGGTTCGATGGGCCCACAAGGCTGGATATAGTTTTAAATGCCGATCTCCCTTGTTCTCCTTGACAGTTTTGAGGAGAATAGCTTTCAACGTTTTGTTTGTCGCTTCATCCTGCCCATTGGCTTGATGGTAGTAAAGAGAGGTCATGTGATGGTTTATTTTGAATTTTCTGTATAACTCATGGACCTCGTCATTTTTAAAGGATGTGCCATTATCTGAGATAATGACTTGTGGGACACCATACCTATAAATGATTTGGTTTAGAATGAATTTTGAAATTACCAAACTGGTATTGTGGTGACAGGCATGGCCTCCACCCATTTGGTAAAATATTTCATGGCGGTAATTATAAAATTATGGCCATCGGTTAATGAGGGAGAGAATTTTCCTATCAAGTCCGTGACCCCACGTGGAGAAGGTCCACAAGGTTGCTTTGGTTGCAGGGGATTGGCTTTGGCATGTGAATCTCCGAGAGAATTCTTGGCATTTGTGGCACTTACGTATAAATTCCACTGCTTCATGCTCAAGAGTGGGCCAAAAATAGCCCATCTGATGTATTTTGCGAGTGGTGGTGTGACCACCGAAGTGGCCTCCACATATCCCACTATGGGATTCATGAAGAATCTTCTTGGATTCTTCTATGTCGACGCATATTAAAGCAAGTCGTCAAAGGCTTTAGGATAGAGTACCTATTCTAAAACAACATATTTAATGGTAATAATTTGTAACCACCTTCTTTTTGGTGATGTGGCACCTTCCGGGTATGTGTGGTCTATGATAAAATTGATGATATTAGTATACCAGGGACATGTAGAGATGGGGGGCTTGGTTTCGACAAAGTATACACACTCATCCGGCAAGTCCAGATTTACCAGATTGCCTCCATCTAGTGGATTGTCAGCTAACCAATCTGTAATGATTTTCCCTTAAAAATTTTGGTTTATGAATGTCAACTCAAATTCTCCCATTAAGGTTATGAAACACCCAACTTTTGAGAGGAAAAATACCATTGTGTGAGAAATGTTCGTAAATGATCTATCTTTACAATGACCCTTGATTCTTGGTTTGACATGTAATGTCTTAAACATTTTTTTGTGAAGACTATGGCAAGTAATTCTCTCACTACCTATGTATAATGTGTCTCATAATCAAGCAACATTCAGCTAATGAAATAGACTACACGTTCCTATTTATCATTGTCTTCTTGAGCCAACATGCAGGTGAGTGAGACATGAGTGGCTCGTGAGTATAGGATCAAAGGTCATCTGGTTTAGGAGGCATTAGCATGGGTGGAGACAACAAGAAGAATTTAAGCGCATCGAAGGCCTCATTACATTATTCAATATAATCAATGTTATAATCTTTCTTTAATAGATTGTTGATTGGATGAATGACAAAACTTATATCGGGATGAACTGCAGATTGCAATGAGTTTCCCAAGAAATGACTTGATTCAGACACTCGTCTGAAGGTGGAATCAGTTCATGAACAACTCCGTATTTTAGCTGGATCAACATCAATCCCTCATGAAGATATAATGTAGCCTAGAAGTTTTCTCCTATCACACCAAACACACACTTCTCTTGATTTACTATGACACCATATTCAATTAATCATGAGAGGATGATAAAAATCACTTACGGATGATCACAACATTTCTTGGCCTTGGCCAACAAGTCATCCACATAGGATTCCACAATTTTATGGATAATATCGTGGAATACATATGTCATTAGCCATTGATATGTAGCACCGGTGTTCTTAAGACCAAATGGCATGACGATTGTAGCAATAAGTTCCCAGGAGTTATGAATGTAGTTTTGGCTTGATCTTGTTCAGATATTTTAATCTGATTATACCCCGAGAACCCATCCATGATGGATAACAGTTCAAATCTAGTTGTTACATCAACGATAACGTCAATATGGATGGTAATGGGAAGTCATCCTTGGGACAAGCTTTGTTAATATCCCGAAAATCTATGTAAATACATATCTTCCCATTACATTTTAGGACAGGGATGATATTAGATACCCATTGTGAATAGTCAATGAGCTTGATGAATCTCACTTGGAGAAGCTTTATTACTTTCTCTTTTACCATGAGAGCCACTTTTGGCTTCATTGGTCTTGACTTTTGTTTAATTTGTTTTGCATCTGGTTTAGTGACAAGATTATGCATAGCGACATGTGGTGCAATGCCCATCATTTCTTTAAAGATAAATGTGAAATCCTTTTGATGTTCTTTGAGGATTTGGGTGTGTATTTCTATCTCCTCCAGAGTTAATGAGGATCCCAACTTCAAAATATTTTGTTCTTCCTTCATTCCAATGTTTATGTCAATGGTTTCTTCTATTAAAGAAGCATTACCTTCTTCAAATTCAGGTGGGGCTAGAGGTAGTTCCAAGCTTTCTCCATTTTCTATCTCATAGATATAGAGATCCTTCTATGGAGGAGACTCTACCATGGGATTTCCAAAATAGGAAGAGGAATGTGGTATTAGGGAAAGATCAACTATACGGTGAGCAAGGTGTAGCTCCACATAGACGTTTAGATATTCAAGAGTGACTCTATCATCATCAAAGTGATCCATGATAGAAAAATCATTATCAGCTTCTCCATGAGTTAGGAATGAGTTTGTTGGTATTTTACACACTAATGGTTCGGTATGAAGTGATACTATGAAATGTATATCTTCCAACTCGCTGTTTGGAGTGAACCGGGAAGTTGAGGTTGTTATTGAGTGTGCAAGAAGGTTCTGCTCTCATGGGATTGCTTCAATTGATATGAAGTTAAATCCCTTACTTAGATCTAACATTGCTATTTTATAGAGTTGTAAATGCTCATCTCTAGTTTCATATACCTCAGAGACTTGGTTTGCAACTAGCTGCGAGTCTCCTAGTACCCTAATGTCATCGACACCCATTCTTTTAGCTAGGATGAGGCCAAGGAGGAGAGCTTCATACTCAGCCCTATTGTTTGTACATTCAAAGTTTAATTTAAAGGTGATAGGTAGGATCTTTCCCTTAGGTGAAGTAAAGATCACTCCCACCCCAACTCCAAAGTGACATCTAGCTCCATCGAAGTGGAGCATCCAATACTGCTTGGAAAAGTAGATGTTGGGATATCTCGTCATATCTATTTATTTTTCTATGGTTACTTCTAACATAAAAATTTCATCCGATGGAAGAGAAGCAATTCCAGTGGTGTGTCCCACACCACGAATCAAATGGTAGGAGAATAGGTAAGTCCTTCTCTAGAAAATCGACAATTTTTGCGGTAGTCCCTAGTGACACTATTTTTATGACATTGGTCTCATTTTTGAGTGTTGGAATATCTTTGGATGGATTTTTAATTTCTAATTTTGTGATGGGTATCAACTCTTCTTTTGGTTTCGAATCAATTGGATTGATGAGTTGATTTGTTGGGAGTTCAAACTTGGAGTGAACGCCCAGTCTTTTCTTCAAATCAGCTAGGTGTATATCGAAGGGTTTTGGGTCACCTTGTGCCACAAATATTTTCCCTAAGTGTAGAAATCTTATTTCTTGGAATAATGTGGAAGGGATTGCCTTCATGCAGTGTATCCATGGCTGACCAAGGATCATATTATAGTTGGTTTCCGATCTATAATATAAAACTCGATGAGGACCATCTTAGGTCTTAAAGTGACTAGTACAACTATGGTTCCAATCGAAGTGGCCTTGAGGATATCATATCCTCTTAGTGCATTTCATGTTGTGGAACAATTTCTCTCTTCATATCCTAACTTTTGAAGAAAAGTGAAGGGGACTATGTTAACGACTGCCCCATCATCAACCATTGCATGTTTAACATAATTATTGTAAACCCATACTTGCAAATGTAAATCTGGGTCGCCTCTTCATGCAATCTCAACGTCTGTTGGAATTTTTCTTATATCAAATATAAATTCAGTATCCTATCTGGCTGCCCTGAGGATAAACGTCAAAGTTTACATGGTTTACTTGCGTTTCGGAGGAGGAGTGATGTTGATTAAATGACCAAGGCGTAACGATTCTAAGAGGGCAGCTCTATGGGCAGGAGAGTTCTTTAACAAATCCAAAAAGGAGATGTGAGAGAAGGTTTTAGTTAAATTGTTAATTAAATCATAGGCACCTATGGGTTTTACCAATGTCATTGACTATTGTCTCGCTCCAATGGATAAGTTAGAGTAGGTTGAGAAGAATAATCTCGTGTTTTTGTTATGGTTTCTATGGGTAGCTTGTTGTCTAACTCTACCAAACCAACTATCTTGGTTTAGGGCCAAGTTCGTAGTTGGGATGAGACTGGTGGATTTAATGAAGTTGAAGCTTCATGTTCATTGTTTCCTGTTACAACACCCTTGTTTGTTCCACTAGGATCTAGCCTGTTATTGTTAGAATGGTTTGGGAGTGGATCATTAAAGATCTTGAGGGGTGCATTTTGAGGGGAAATTTCCCCGTATAAGTGTTTGGCATGGGTACTAGAATATTTGCTAAAAACATATCTATAAAGAGTTTTTTTGATCTTCTGGCAAACACTACATGAATTTATTATAGTCATGACAAGTCTTAGTATCATGGCCTAGAATCTTGTGGAAGCCACAATACAAATTGGGATTATAATTTTGAGGTTGATGATTTAAAACCTATTGTGGCCCAAAATTATGATAAGGTTGCTAGTTGTTAGAGTTAAAATTTTGAGGCTGCTGCCTTTTGTTTTAACTTTGATATCCAATTGGGTTTTGATTTGGAACTTGTGTTTGGATTTTTCATTGTTGTCATTGTTGTTGTTTTGGTCACGGTGGACGATTAAAATCCACCGCATTGATTGTTGGAGTAAAATTGTTATTCCGTTGATTATTAATAGGTGGAAAAATGTTTACAACGTTTTCCCTTTTAACTTGGTTAGTTACTCCATCTGTTGTAACTCCGTGGTTCTTGTTAAGGATCTTAGGTCCTTGATTAGTGTTCCCGGTATTAGGATAGGCCGCGGTGTTTTGATTGGGAGTGGTTAGTTTCCCATTTGTTCCATATGTCTTACGACCACTATCTATCGCTGTTTGGTCGATTCGAGAGAGCACTCTCGAGTACTTCATCGTAAGTTCTTAGTGGGAACTTCTGGACTTCTTCCTTTATCTCTCTATTGAGAGAATTAAGGAATAAATAACATAGTTCCATTTGATCCATGTTTGGAGCACTTGCCGAAGAGTAGAGGACTATATGCCACCTTTGAATAAACCGAGCGGTGGATTCATTATGTTCTTGTTTTATATACAAGAACTCCCCGATTCACGTTCTTAATAATTTGTTCATGTCAAAAGCTTTAATGAACTCTGACACGAGTTGTTTAAATGAGTGTATCGAGGCTTCAAGTATTCTGTAATACTAATCAAGGGCAATACCTTCTAAGGTCTTAGGGAATATTTTAGCGACAACCCCGTCCCAGGGGAGTAACTCCTGTATGGTTGTGGCATAGGCCTTAATGTGTGCATTTGGATCACCTTCCCCTTTGTATTTGGGTAAATCAGGAAGAGCTCTTTGAAGCATAACACCTCATATGGTGAATTATAGGGGCTCTTTTAAATATTCTGAATAATTCCCTACCACGTAGGCCTCGACCATTGGTGGCGCTTGTTGAGGGGGTGGAGGTGGAATGGGTTGTTGATATGGCATAACATATGCATTTGTAGGGACATAAGGGAATCCCTGTGGTTGAAAGAACAACGTAGGAGAAGAGAACATGTCTCCTTATGGTGACTTTGAATAAATGTTTAAGTAAGGAGGAGAATTGTTCTAGTACGGGTTGTTTGGTACCAAGTTGGGAGGTGTCATCTTTTCAACTAGAGTTGTGTTTGAAAATGTGGTCCTAGTTGGTGTTTGCTATGGGTAACTATAAGGATTTTGAGGAGGCATGCCTAACGTGCCTATTCTTGTAAGGAGGTCAACCTGATTGGGGTGATGTGGAGGGTTGGGGATTCCTATTTTCCCAAAATATGAATTTTGGTTTGCTTGAGCAAGTTCTAGCCCTCTAACCTTCTTAGCTAAGGCTGAAATGACCTCTATTGGTGAAGACATAGTGCTTTGCCTTAAGGGTGTTTGTTGTATACCTTGAGGTTGTAAAGGGGTGTGATACCTTGCTATGAATTGGTCATTACCTTGCCAAGCTTCACTAAGGGTATTTCCCATAGGTGGAGGAATGGGGGTGTTTTCCTTGAATAGGGTATCAAATTATATTTATAAACTCCCTATAGATGGATACATATTTGGGAAGAATTGTTCACTTTTAGAAAAGTGTGCTAAATACTCCTCATTAAAAATGGGAGTGGGTATGACTGTCTACTAATCGTGGTCTAAACAAGACCTGAGGAGATGAAGTAGATTCTTAAGTAAACGTCATATTGTTAGAGCCTGAGGGCTCTGGTTGTTGTGTTTGTGCAAGCTGATCAAACTCCTCAATTCGGAATGAAGAACTTTAGCTAGTTATCGAGGGGAGTTTGAGACGACAAGTAATTACTTGAATAGTTATTAGCCCATGCAAAAGCGAGGGTGATGGTTGTCTATTTGTTTGACTATAGTTTACCTCGGTACCTAAGAGAGGTCTGCCATATGCATCGTATCCCGACATATTCGGGGGGTATATGAATACCCATAAAATAATGGGAAAGAGCGAAGGTGGATGAAAGAAATGAATAATAAAAGAGGAAGAATTGTTTGTTCATGTCGGGTTCACAAATTTTGTACAATGGAAAAGTGACATGTGAGCATGGGAATTTACAAGTACTTCTTCCTCTTACCCGACCTCCCGAGGTCGTGTCGAGACAGTTGGTGAATGTTGAATATGAATAGATACTGCATAAGCTAATCAGGTAATCTTATATCCTCAATACGCAATAATGGAATTTGCGAATCTAAGCCAAAGAATGCCCTCCTAACCTGAATTGGTGTAATGGTTCGTTCGGATATAATGGCTATTCAGAGGTTCCAATCAATGTTGAGCTCTGCCGAGATCCTGTTTCTTGGTTATTGGATATGTGGGAAGTGACCTGTGGGAGCTTCATATATATCTCCAGACAAGGTCATGAAAATGGTGATGGGAGGTTTAGTGGATTTGTAATGAACTATGGGTGGTTTTCTGGTCTAGCCGTAAAATATTAGATTGATTGGCTTCTATATTTAATATAGAGAATTGTGTGATGATATTTGGCGGGAGTGGTGAGGATCTAAATACCAACGTTCGTAAGCCGATGTCAATACTTAATTGATTTGTAGGCCCATTGGGTTGTGGGACTTGGGGATCACAACCATGAGTTCATGGTTGTTGTGGACCTATTATGGTCATGTGAAGAATCAATCCCTTCTTCCGACTATCCAAGTAATCATATGCCTTTTCAGCCTCTATGTTTAGAACTAGAAGTTGTATGATTTTCTTGGGGTATGTGTAACATCATTCTCGAGTGTGTAGTACCCTATAATTTTGGGTACATATAGGAACTCTGCTATTATCCATCCTCAAATCAATCACATCTTCTTTTAATTAGCCATGATCACAAAATAACCCGCTATCCCTAATATCTCTACATTTTACTTTTACATTTTGACCGATGTGCACCTGTATTTGTGTTTGAAGAGGCTTGAAATTGTCGTGAGTTAGAAAGGAAACTACTACATAGTCATCATTTTTGTATATATTGTATATATCTAATTAGTTATTTGTTTTGATCTTTAACTTGTTGGTATGAACTATAACTCAACATTAGATTTTGTGTATCTTATCGAGTCGTCCATCTCATTTGGCTATTCTCGTGTCTAATTTTGTTGAGCTCAAGATTTTTCAGCCTGGCTCTTCTCGTAATTATCTCGGATATATCCCGAGCTCGTTGTTCTATAATTTTATTTATTTGCAATGAATATCTTAATCTAGCAAGTTTCTTCATGATAGTAGGTTGGTTTTGGTTTTATTATTTTTGCATTGACTTGTCATTTCTAAGTATCCATATCACTTTTTCACCGAGAATTTTCTTTGTTCAAATATGTTTGATCTCACCGTGATATATTTATTCCCAAAGACGACATACATTAAGGAGGATTATTTATAACCCCGGGTAGCTCGGCTATGCTTGGGTCTTGATGACTTGATAGTGTACTCATGCTTAAATATTTATCCTTTCCAATCCTTTTTCCAACACTAAAGAAGAGTTAAAAAAATGGATTCTCGTTGTCGATGGTGGCTAGGGTGTCTTGTTAAAACATGAGGTTTTAAAATTGTAGATGCAGCAGAAGGAAGATGGATTCTTTGATAAAGGTATAGAGATTGTGTTGTTCTAATATGTGTTTTATGCATTGTAAGCTTGCTGCAAAGTATTCTCTGGTAAATTACAACCACCACTTTGATTTCTTGATTTATTATCTTTTATTTCTGGTAATTGTTGTATTGCTTAAGATAGTGCAAGCGTCATTCCCGCTATCCCACGTATGTCCGGGTTAGTCTATCCTCTTTCACTCCACCTCTATGTGAAGCAGTTGTTTTCCTTTTTCAATCCTCCTTCTATTACATTATAGGGGATTTATATATATATATATATATATATATATATATATATATATATATATATATATATATATATGATTCAACTCTTATGTGGCAACATGGAAGAAATTTTTGCCATGTCAGTACCTTGGGAAAACTCTAAAACCATTTGATCAGGTGCCTCGCAGAGACGTGCTCTCATGGATTGTGTTGGTGGAAAAACGTGCACAAAGTGGAGTTTTGAAGAGAAATGAGAAATCCCACAAATTGTTTCTAGAATGCCTAAAGATGATGTTGTCTCGTCAAATGTGGGGATCATGGGATTAGCATAAAAAGTATGGATCACTCTTCCTCTCGCTTCAAACTAAAAATTTCATCATTTATTTGTTTAGCATTGGATTTCAATATGTTGTATATTAAAATAGAAATGCAACTTAGAATGAATGATATGGCTTTTACCTTTCCAAAAATATTTTTTAAAAACTTAAAAAAAGGGCCTTGTAACCATGTGCATGGAGCACCATGTTGAACTGTTAACGGGAACTAAAACCTCAAACAAGATCAACGTCGACCCAAGAAACCATGAAAATGCTTAACCAGGATGACTAAATCAATTACATGCCTTAAACGATGTGAGATTTAATACTCCTTTTAACACTTCAGTTGGCTTTGGTGACATTACCAATCTATAAAATTCATGATCATTTTTGGCTTTCAAATGTTGTATAGATTTGATGTAACTCAAAAACATCTTAACTTACCTCTAGTACTCCTATGTGAGAATGGAAACCAAATCTTAGTTTCTAAAAATTAATTTAGAGTTTGAAGTGGATGTTGGGGCCCACCAGTTGTTGTACAACATAAGTGTTTGATGTGTTCATGATAATTGGGATCGAAATCAATTTCATAAATTGAACCTTTTTTGATGTAATCGAATTTCGTTGAATCCAGTGAGTTCTTTGTTTATAGGGGGATTGGTAGGAATCAATGAATTTATGTTTGAAGATAAAATGAGTGGTTTTGGAAACCATACTATAAGAACTTTAAGATGATTTGGTTAGTTTTTGCACACTCACAACTTAAGATAGAAAATCTTCCTCAGCATACCATTGATTATGTAAATTACTTGTGAACCCTTTTTATAGCGTTAAAGTGTGTGTAGAGTAGTTTTTAATCAATTACTTTATATGAAAGGATTTTGTAGTATATAGCATTTGCTCTCCTTCCTCTCTCTCTTAAAATAAATATAAAATTGTGGTTAGTCTTGGAAATGTGAATGGATTAAGAATGAAGATGATTTTGAAATAAAATTAAAATGTGTATCTATTGAGAAATGGTCAAAATATTGTGAGTAGCCAAGAAACTTTATTACAAATTTTCTCTCTTCCTAGTCTCTCTTATAAAAAAGGCAAATGAATCTATGAGTAAATTATCTCTCCTCTCTCTCTATCTCTTTATCTACCTCTCTCCGTACTTTGTTTGAAATTGCTTGAAATGATGAATATCTTGTTTGTGCTTGAGTGTAAGGGTTTTACATACTCATTCTTAGAAGTATTGTAACGTTGATTGCAGGTACTTTGAACAAGAGGAATTTTTGGATGTGATATGTTGTAATTAATGAGTTTTCATTGTAAATTTATATTCATCTTGCAATATATGTATTACCATAGAATAATGATATGAATTGTTGTTTCAAAGAATTGTACTTTGTATATTTTGAAAGGAAATTATAATGTGGCTATATTTTATAGTGTCAAATTAGATGTGATTGTTGTACTCAATTTTTACCTATGTTATAAAGATATCCAACTAATATTTTACAATGTTAATTTT
The DNA here is from genome assembly GCA_018340775.1 of Taxus wallichiana var. yunnanensis. NCBI lineage: Eukaryota > Viridiplantae > Streptophyta > Pinopsida > Cupressales > Taxaceae > Taxus > Taxus wallichiana. The sequence goes on from CM031240.1 coordinate 127,321,471, forward strand.
TGGTTTATTTCGTTAACAACCAAAATTCTAGGTAGAATCTCCTCTCATCAAAACTAACGAAAATAAAAGAACGAGCTATAATGCCTATTGTACTTCCTCCTCCCATTTGAGTCTCTTTAAAGGGTATGAAACATTAATCATGTTAATAAAATACTCTAACCTCATTAATCATCTTCTTATTTTTCACTTAAGACATCTTATTAAGGACCTTTTTCCTCAGTGTTTTAAGAGGTGGTGATATTATTTTGTGAAACCTATCATTTTGGGATGAGTGAGGTGATCATGTCTAGGTATGGTAGGTCTAGTCATATGTTGAATAAGTTATCCCCTTGTGCAAAATTTCCCTTGTTAATGTAGTGGGTGGCCAAAGCCTTCCGAGATAGTTGGTTTTTGTACCTATGATTGATATTTTGTGAAATCTAAATTTTTTTAGTGGATACTACGTTTTGAATTACTTGCATAGTTCCCAAAAATTGTAATAGGTCCTTAGGAAGCTTTTATAATGCATATGATTGTTTAGGATATCCCTCTTGCAATATACACTTAATAATTGTATGTCTAAGAGCAATGAAATGAGTTGTCTTGTGCGAGGTTGTACCCCTTTTAGTCTTAAATTCCTCAGTGTTATGTAAGTGTTATAGGAATTTCATTTGTTCCAAAATTATGTTAACACAACCAAAGAAACCACATAAATGTAGTGAGTAAAAGAGTAAACAAATATTAACCAAGGAATGTCCGATACAAAAATGGTACACCATTGAGTGATGTCAAAACCAACTAAAATGTCAAATGTGATCATAAAATGAATGTGATAAAGTAGGGCTCCATGAATAATACAACAACCTAATAAATTGGAAAACCAAATATGATGCATGATCACATGCTTTGTATGCATGAATGTGGTTAAACAATGATGCTAATGAAATAATGAAATGTAGCCTTAAGAATGGGATAACTTCAGCTGTAGCCAAGGTCTTGTGAGTTAAGGAAATTACACTCTAGTTGCACTTGTAAAAGTTAGTAGAACCCTTGGCATAGATAGGAATATATTAAATCTAGGATCACTTAGGAAGTAGAATTTATGGTCAAAACATGTAATTAACTCGTTGCTACTAAGAGTGAACCCTTAAGATGATGAAACAAAAGTAGTTTGAAATGTGAAATTCATCACTTAGATTCAAGGAAAAATATCTATAAGGGGAAACATAGGTGTAATGTACCCTTCCATGCGCAATATGATTGTGAAAATATGAATTCCTAATTGGAGCAATGGATTGTGAATCAAGAATGATACAACTTAATTAGTTAACCTACATAGTTGGTTGTAATAACTTGAAGATTAAAATAATGTATTGTTAGTATTAAACAATGCTATGAAATGAACTCGGGATAGGTTTTATATTGATTGAGTAGCCTTCCTTTTTATTCTTGTGAATTTTCCTCCTTATAACAAGAGAATTTATCCAAACCAAGTAAACATTGATATTTCTAAGAAATCCTTAAGTCAAATATTAGAATGTGCATGTGTGTATATACGTTCCTAATCCTAATCAACCTATATAAAGTTATTTCCACAAGAGAAACGAGTGAATTCTAAAGGAACCAATATAGTTGAAATGTTAAACAAAAACATGCAACCTAGTTGTAAAGGAACGAAGGGTCCCATGTTATGTGTTCTTCAAAAATTATAGTCAACTAAACAATTATTGAGAACTAAACCTTTAACATAAGAATTGAATATTAGGAGACTCATACTTGTTTAAAATGAGGTTATTTAATAAATGAGATATGGATAACTAATGGAATTGGATAAATAAACCAATCGCACATTCTCGCATTAAAGACTAATGTCTTATGCAAAATAAAGTAATTCGAGTTTGAAAAATAGGAAATTTTAAACCTTATGTGTTTAATTATGTTGAAAATTATTAGCTCATACAATGGAAACCTAAATGTAATGAATATGTAAACCATGAAAAGGCCATGTTGTGGAGTACGCCTATCCTATGTTTCTTACTATAATTCGGTCATTGTCCTAGTTTACATCGTAGCAGTAAGACATTAATGTGTACCCTATGTTGTTCTATTGTATGAGTTGGTTTAGGTTTATGTAAGTATCCAACGTGATGCCGAGTGTATTTACTTGGATCCCATGTAGTGTTGTGTAGCATGCAATTAAAGTGAAAACTAAAATTATTTCGATAATTTTACTGTTGTATTTTGGTTTGAAAATGTGGACATTAAAAAACTGTTAAGTTCTGAAATAAAGTGGTTATGCCCTTCCTCTGCTATGACACTTTGAGAAAGAAACCTATGTGTGGAGGATTTGATACCCAAAATTGCATTTATTTTCTATTGTGAAATGAGAAATGATGCAAAATCTTTGTTAGTAGAAGATTAGGAAATGCGTGGAAGTAATTTTAATCAATCATAGCAACACAATTTCAAACCCCAAATTCATTGATCAAATCTTATATAAATTTATAGGAGAAAAACCTGAAGAACTAGCCTATGATCTCATGAAGTAGTATGTGAGGATGAAAATCATGCCCAAAGATGTTAGTAACATTGCAAGAAATAATATAGAAGCACAAAATTTTGATAGAACCAAATTCAATCCCACGAGACCTCCGGTATCTACTTTGTATTGTTTCAAAGTCTCCAAAACTTGTAGTTCTATGACATAGTGTAATGCCCGCTAAAATACACACAAACACAGACACAACCCTGAAAAACTTGGATAAATTTTGTTTTTGACTTACTTGGAATTTACACTTCAACACAGTCACCGTAAGGGGTAACAACCAACTCTAAAAAGCTTGACAAAATGTTGACCACATAGGCAACAAGGAAACATACAATACCCAACATGAACAATTCAATTTTTTCTTCAACAAGACACGATGTAAAATTCCAACCAAAATACACATTTACGATTAAGGACATCCCATAATGTCAATTATTTTAATATTACGTATTTACAAAAAGTGTTTTTCAAGATGTGACATTACAATCTAGAACATTCATGTTTTGATTCAAACAATTATTCTCACAAAGATGAACTTATTTCTTTTATACTGTTGTCTAATTAGCTTAAGATCAAGCTTTTAAAGAGGATCATCTATAATATGTCAATAACTTAAATTTTTGATTAAAAGAACATTTTTGAATTCTCACAAGGATATTCATCCATACACAAGCTATAGAATCTTGTTTCCTACCTCCATTGCATAAGGTGATGAGCGTAAGATCTAGTTAAGGGGAAAGTATAATTTAGATTTGGAACTACCACCTCCTTGTGAGGTAAGTGCACTAAGTTGGGGGGCCAAAAGGGGGTCTTAAGTGGACGCATTTTTCTAAAAAATAAAAAACTTCAACTTGTATGAATGTTTCGAAATAGTTACACTCAAAATTGGAAGATATTGTAGAAATACAAATCATATAATTTTGAGTCTAGTTTCTAAGCTACAAAACTTTATTGAAAATGGATAAGTTTTATTGGGTCAAACAACTAAAATACAAACAAGTGCTCCTGATTTTGTTAAAAAAACATAATAGAGTGACTTTTGTGCCACCCACCATTTTTAAAGTACCATTGAGTATTTTTAAAAACCATTTGGTAGAAAGATAGCTACAAGCATCTAGTTTGTGTTAGAAGTTTTTTTAGATTTTTTTAAAGAGTATTTTTTTTATTTATGATTTTTCTAGTACAGAAATTTTATGTTTTGAAAAATGACGGAGCTCCGACCGTGTCCCCCCCCTAACTACTTCAAAAAAATCAAAAATTAGATTTTTTTAATATGTATATAATTATGCTTATTTTGTGCAAGTATATATTTTTCAATTTGGATGACCCCAAAAAAAAAGATACATGATGAAATATAGACATATTTACACTTAAAAAAAAACCTATAAAAAGGCATATTTAGAAAATAAATAAGATGGAAACCTTAGATTAATAAAAAAATTCAAAAATTATATTTTTGGAAAGAAGAAACTATGCTCTACATCGTGGTATAATTTTTTTAAATGGATCAATTGTTTTATTTTGATTTATCATAGAGGAAGTGGAATTTTTACATTTTCCTACAAAAACACATTGTTTGCTGTGTTTGTGTAGGTCCATGCCTCAGGTTGGGGATCCAAACTGGATCCCAAGCCTTGAGGCATGGCTTGGATAAAGAGATAAGACAAAACACGTACGTCTTATAACGTGTATACATTTTTGAATTATTATTATTTATATTTTATTATTTATTATACTTTAAATTTATTTATGTAAATATAAGAAATTAGGGTCACTTTGCACCTTATGGAACTAGTCTCATAGCTCCATTAGTCACAGTTTAGGAGATAGTTTTTTATAGTATAATTTGGTCAGTACATAGGTAATTTTCAGGCTTTCAACATTCAACCTAAATCTTTTAGCATTTAAATTCTACAATCGAAACCCTAAACCCTAAACCTTAAACCCTAAACTCAAGGCCCTAAACCTAAACCCTAAACCCTAAACCATGATCCCTAAACCCTAAAACCTAAACCATAAACCTTAAACCCTAAATCTTAAGCCCTAAGCCCTAATCCTTAAATATTCATCCCTTACCCATGATCCCTAAACCCTAAACCCTAAATCCTAACCCATAAACCCTAAACCCTAAACACTGAATCCTAAACCCTAAATCCTGAAGCCTAAACCCTAAACCATAAGCCCTAAATCCTAAACACTAAACCCTAAACCCTGAACTCTATGACCTAAACCCTTAACCCTCAACCATGAGACCTAAACCCTAAACTATAAACCCTAAACCCTAAAATGAAAATAATAAATCCTAAATTGTAAAACCTAAACCATAAACCCTTAACCCTTAACCCTAAACCCTTGAACCTACACCCTAAACCTTGAGCCTTAAGCCCTAAAACATAAATAATAAATCTAGATCCCTAAGCTCGAACCCGTAAACCTTGAACCAATAACTCGAACCCCGAACCTTAAGTCATAAACCATGAACCATGAACCCTAAACCCAAATCCCTAAACCATAAACCCTATACGTTAAGACTTGAACCATACACCCTAATCCTTTTCCCAAACCCTACAACTTAAACCCTAAGCCCTAAACCCTAAATCTAGAGCCCTAAGCTCTAACCCCTAAACCTTAAACCCGTAACTAACCCCTAAACCTTAAAATTGTAATCTATAAACCCCAAACCCCGAGTCGTAAACCCTAAACCATGAACTATAACCCCTAAACCATAAACCCTAAGCCCTAAACCATAAACCATAAACCTTAAGACCTAAATGTTAAATCCTAAATGTCCCTAAAACCTAAACCCTAAAAAAATCATAAACCCTAAACCCTAAACCCTTAACCCTAAACTCTAAACCCTAAGCACTAAATTCTAAACCCTAAACCATAAACCCTAAGCCCTAAACCCAAAGCCCTAAACACTAAACCCTAAACGCTACACTATGCAACCTAAACCCTTAACCCTCAAGCCTTAACCCTGAGACCTAAAACCTAAATTATAAACCTAAACCCTAAAACAAAAATAATAAACCTTAAACTCTAATCACTAAAAACTGAACCCTAAACCCTAAACCTTTAACCCTAAGCCATGACCCCTAATTTGTAAACCCTAAGTACTAAATCCAAAACCCTAACCTCTAACCCTAAACGTCATATATTTCAAGTAGGTCTCATGAGTGAGTTCATTTTTCAAATATTTTACGACCAATTTCATAGGCTTATGCCTAGAACCATCATTAAGTCTGATTTTACAACTACCTTGTATATGAGAGGTGAGAATTTTCCTCCTTTAAAATATCAATAGATGAAATACATCAAATTTTTATGAATCTCTTTGAATTTTTTTCCTACGAAGTCGATGAACCCTTTTTCAATTGAATACTCTCTATCAATACTAATAAGAATGGGTAAGACACAAAACATTATAGTGAGTGAAATAGTTCACATGCAATGGGCATTTCCCTCCTTTAAAATATCAGTAGATGAAAGGCATCAAATTGTGATGACTCCCTTGAATGTTCTACCTACGAAGTAGATGAACCCTTTTTAGTTGAATACTCTTTGTCAATACTTATAAGAATGGGTAAGACATAGAACATTATTGTGATTGAATGGGTGAGCCTAATCCATGAGCCTTAAATCTTGAACCCTAAACCCTAACCCCTAACCCCTAAACCTTAAACCTTGAGCCTTAAACCCTAAACCCTAAACTCCTTGCCCTAAACCGTAAACATTGACCTTTAAAAATTAAGCCCTAAATCCTAAACCCTAAAATGTAAACCTTAAATACTTGAACCCTAAACCTTAAACCTTGAGCCCTAAATCATAAACCCTATACCATAAACCATAATCCTTAAACCCTATACTCTAACCCCTAAATCCTAAACCCTAAACCCTAAACCCTAAAACCTAAACACTGAGCCCTAAACCCTAAACCTTGAGCCCTAAACCCTAAACCCTAAGCCCTAAAAACTAGGCCCTAAAGCATAAGCCCTAAGCCAAAACTCTAAACCTTGAACCTCAAACATAAACCCTCAACCTCAACCCCTAAACCCTAAACCTTGAGCCCTAAACCCTAAATCCTCAACCCTTAACCCTGAACCATAAACCCTCAAATCTAAACCCTAAACCGTAAACACTAAACCATGAACCCTAAGCCTTAAGCCCTAAGCCCTAAACCCTAAAATATGAACTATGAGCCTTAAACATTAAACCTTAAACCCTAAATTCTAAACCTTGAGTCCTAAACCCCGATCTCTAAACCCTAAACCCTCAGCCCTTAACCCTAAACCCTAAATCATAAACCATCACCCAAAGGAAAGTCCTAAAAAGATCATTCAACATGTTTTAGTGTGTAAGGAATAGTGTTCAAGGTGATCGATCAACTCATTTATTTTTGATGAGAGAATACTTTTTTGAAGGCCAAAAAGGTATTTTTGCCATTTTGTAGTTAATTGAACACCCTTCAAAACAAGCTAAAATGAGTTAGTCATGTCACCGAGCTATCAAGGACCATGATTTTTGAAGTATTTAGGCATCGTTTGTCTCCATGAGAGACATATGAGAAAAAAAATATGTATGGGAATCATGAATTTGATTCCATGAAAAGATGCTTTTAGAGCTAGGAAAGGTGAGGGGATGATCTTTATATGGAGCACCATGTTTCTAAGAATGAGAAATCATCTGAGTTCACTTGATGCAATTCACTTGGTACTATTCGTAAAAATGCATTCAACACCTAGTAGTGTTATTACACCTTAAAGAGGAGGCACATTACAATCACCTCATTTTGGCCATAGGACAAGAATCCCATTTTGGGAACAATCCTCTATCTACAAAGTGTGGATCTCATTTTAGTAAGAAGTAGACAAGCATTATACATTTGATTCATGGTCACTAAAGTGAATTATGGACCAAATTTAAAAATTAGTACCAATTCAAGCAAAGTGGTCGGGCCATAATTCATTTTAGAAGGTTAAATAACCTAAAAAATATTGTATGCTTTCCCAAAACAAAGACCGACTACAATATATATGTCCTGAAAGTTTTAGGTCATTTGTTGAAATCCTAAAAATGAGTAAGTACTGACTAGATTATAACTGTTGGAGCTACGGGACCACTTCCATCAGTGCAGAGTGACCCTAATTTCTAATATTTACAAACATATATTTAAAGTATAATATTTCTTTTATTCTTTTGTATACTTAAACATTTATTTTTGTAAGTATAAGATGCCCAAAAACATATACATGGTCCATACTATTCAAAATGCGTACGTGTTTTGACTTCTATAAAATACGTAAACATTTTGATTTCTTTAAAATGTGTACACATTTTGACTTTCTCATAATGCATACGCATTTTAGGTTCGGTATTTACCAAGCTTAAAAATTAAAATGCGAGCGCATTTCACCTATTTTTGGGTTTTTGTCCACTTTTGGCCCCCTAACTTCATGCACTTACCCTTTGCAAGGATCGAACATTTAACAACAATAAGATAAGATTACAAGCACTTTAGAAGAAGTTAGATGAAGATGATAAAATTATTTTTATCTTTGAGATCTCATTATTTCTCAACCATGATTTTATTGAGGCTAAGAATCTATCCAGAATGATTAAAGGTGTCAATTAGACTTTACTTGACGAGATTTGACATGAGCATACAAATTACATTTTCAATGGGTGAGTTAGATTGAATGGTTTGTAATAAATTTCCCTCCTACTTACATAACCTTTTATCTTCCAAAACTAATAATTGATTTCACCATAAGATCATTTAAGAATTCACCATACAAGGATAATGTTGATTAGTTTAGCTTGGGAAAACAAGGTATATATATTTTTATTACAAAATATAGTTTCCTCTTTGATCTCTTAAGGGATCAAATGTTATCAAGTAGATCACATCTACATTAATTTATTCATATATATATATATATATATATATATATATATATTATTTTAACTTTTACAAGTATTATCTAACCCATAACCATACGGTAATCAAATTGTATATTTTCCACAAAAACAAAAGAAGCCAAAGTTTCAATATTTACGACAACATTACTCTACAACACATAACACTAAGGCACTAGTTTTCTTCTCAATTTCCACGTAACCCATTCCGAGTTTTACAACATAAAATTATACGTAAATGTGAGCTTCACAAACACATTTGGTGTAATATTCTACAATTCTTTCCCTCATCTAATTGCATAAGTCATCTGTAAAAAATAATAACCAGAGTCAGTTCATGATAATTGAGCAAGATAAGACTACACAAAGCAACAATAAGCTACTATCTAACAATATCAAGAAAGGAAACATTCTATTCCAAGAATTGGATCGAAGCTCTAAATAATAACAACCCCTTAAGATAAATAAAATTTCCACCATTCCAATCTAAGAAGAAATCCTTATACTTCAATTATGAACATTGTCTCAAAAGCAATGAAAATTTAACAATCATTTGAGAAGGGACCATTAGCCTGATAAGTTAGAAACAATAGTCTAGTGTAATGGGGTTTCCATCGAATAAACAATTAGGTTATAAGATTGAGAACTGATATTCAAACCAACAATCTAAAATCATAAAATGGTACCAAAAGAATGAGCTATGATACTAAATTTCTAAAAAAAAAATTAAACAATTAATCCAGAGGAAACACGGGATTCAAGGTTAACATGAAAGGTCGAGTGTATTAAAATTTTAATCATATAATCATATAGATTATATGAAGGAAATCTAATACACAACCACAACTCAACATTATTTAAAAGGGAAGGCAAATAATACTAGTTTTGTCCATTGACTCTAAGGAATTGCACAATTATTCTAGAAGAGGAAACCTGTCCTTATAGACTAATAATGACAAGCGAGAGTAAAGGAGAGTTCCGTCATACAAGTTAACATTTTAAACATCAATCCAAGTTTTACCACACTAGGTATTTCAAAACCTTCTCTATAATCCTATAGTTTTGGTTAAAAACAAGTGGATCACCCCTTCCGTCATAAGTTTTTTTAAAGTACCCCTCATTAACGTATTCAAACCATTCTAAAAGGAAAATTGTATTTATATGTATCACCAAAATCCATTATCTTAACATCAACTTTAAATATAAATCAACAATACATCTATATATAAATACCCCCAAATATCCCTAATGCTCTTAACCATTCTATCATAAGTCAACAAGATATCAACACACATACATCATCCAAAAGTCAATAAAAATCAGCGAGATGAAGAATTATATAAATCCTAGCTAGAGTCAGCATGATTAGAATTAAGCCAAGTAGTTCGACAATACAGAGTATTGTCCATAACTCACACATGAAACTTCAAATGTTGGTGACAAAATATTTGTTACAGTTTAAGCTTCATAAGGAATGGTCAAAGTGCCCCTTAGGGAAAAACCTTAAACATTTTAGACCTACACTGATCATCAACATGCAATTAGGGTATACATCTAGTATCACACATAGTTATGTAGGAATACTCAAGGTAATCCGAGTACCTTAGCTAGGATACACCCTCAAAGCATAAATCTAACCACAAAAGTCAACCACACATAAATTTTTGCAAACCTATGAGATAGTTTGAAGGGAACATTTAATTGGTTCAAGAAAAGAGAACATGGAGGTCTAACAGACCTCGAAAACCACACCACTCCAAGGTTGGGAAACACCAAAGAACAACTGACATTACGAGATTGTTGACATAATCCAAAAGGGTGATTAAGTGTCCATAAAATGATAGTCAACCTAGATCAGGTTCCATCTAGTAGTTGTTTGCTAAAGCAAGGTTGTCATACCTGTGTGAACTTCTCAACATACTGTAAATGAAAGGTAAAGCTACACTGGACTTGATTCCACTAATCTAGTTTATTTAAGGAAAAACAAAGAAGGGAAAGGGGGTCATAAACCTAGATGATAAATACAACTCACACACCTGGAAGAGACATTATCCGATAAGGTGACTACTTGAATAACCATATCTAAAATTTCACAAAAAAAATAGGAGCAACCCGATTATCTAGGAAGAAATCTAATCCAAAAATGACAAGCTCGTAAGAAAAGCAAGAGGTTTGTAAATACAACAGGATTGCCTTCACAACAAAAAACACCAGTTATAAACAACATGAAAAACTTGATACTCAAACCCAAAAATGCAGCTAATAAAGGTAGAAGGTTGATCATTCACGCATGAACACACAATATTTAGCATAGGAGGAAAATAAATCTATGTTATCCACTTTAACATCAATAATGATTAAAGCCAAAACAAGAAGATTACAAGAGGAAGGGAGATATTTTCCGTAAGGTGTAAAAACCCACATCAAAAGCAAGAAAGACAACCAAAATTTAAGGAAAAGGAGGTTCTATTACATTATATTTTTAAATCTAGCAAATGTAGCAATGAGTAGGATTAACTTTCCTAATTCTCCAGCTTCAACAAATCGCATGGACACCTCACAGACTAACATCAACACTCTTCAGGTCGAATCTCCTCTCTTCTACTAGTTGGGTGCTTGAAATTCATTACCATCCATGCTTATCATAGGTAGGAGATCCATTTTTAAGTGACATATGACAAAAATGGATGTGGGATTAAGGACTACCATGACAAAGAGCAAAAACACCAATGAGTTTATTGAAAAATGCCCAGGAACATCAAATACACATGAGGCAGGGGGTAAAGCCAAGCTCCAAAACATGTAAACATCCTCCCAGCCTGCGTCAAAATGGAACGTTGGAGTAGGGTTCGAAATCCAACAAAGAAGAAAGGAAAACGTTTTGTATTCAATTGTAGTCGTAGGATCCCGAGAGGTCGTGTAAGAAAAATATGGTGGTGTACATAAGGCTCTGAAAACTCGTTGACAAAAAAATGCCTCAAATAGATGTGGTCTCAAGGAAATTACCACAATTGCAAGATAAGCACAAAAGGGATCTAAAAACAAATGACACTACTTCACCCAAGTAACCAACAGGTGTTTAGACCGATTAGCTTGCATTTGTAAGCATCCACATAGCGAGGTCAAAATGGTAGCTTTGAGACATGTATGGTTCCATGTAGAGGAAAGGTGAAAGAGAAATTCTAGAGAGGAAAAGAGTGGAATAGTAGGAAAGGGCACCATTAATTCTTAGCGTAAACCAAAACTACTCAAAATAGTAGGTAATTAGCATGGAGACATCTATATCCCTACACATGTTATAGTTCCATGAGGCATGATGCCCATAAGAAGAAACAAATGACCAACTAAACCTTCCTCCCGAATAAAGTTTCCACTCCTTCCTCTTCGCTTTATACAAAATTCAAACAAATAGGTAGGAAGAAGTTATTTCTTAGAAAAACTCGATCTATTTTCCAAAGATACAAATCCTAATAAATAAATTTTGAGCTACAAAGAGGGACGAAGTCGTAGGATGGTAAAAGAGGTAGATGTTCGACTTCTAACATCATTGCAACTATCCAACCCCTCTTGAACCATCACATTAACTAGGGTTATATCAGTTGAGTCTTAAGGATCTTAAAAGATTACTTGTATTTTCATGCTAGGAAAGAGTCAAGCCGAAATGGGACATTGCAGAGGAGTCACCTCACACTCTCAACAAAAAAAAGAATTATCTATCATTATTTGTGTGGCACGGAAGAAAGATATCCTTATGCCCATCAACCACTTCTCAAAGGAATTAAATCTCCTTTACTCCCGGTGGAAGGTCTCCTTACCCTCCGCAACATTTGTCATAATTCAAATATATGAATTTTAATATTATTTTATTTAATATATGTATATATAAATATTTTTTTACTTGCTAATAAATTTTTTTTTTGTTTAGTAAACTATTTTCATTTATTTATTTGATTCGGTCAAGTTAAATAATATTTAATTAATCTATATATCTTGTTTGAATTTGTTTATTAATCTCCTTATTGTTATTATCCAACCAAAACAAAGAAAAGAAAAGAATTAACTAGGGCGAAATTTGGTGTCCATGGAGGTCCTCAAAGCTTTAGTGAGATAAGACGACTTGGATCCGATACCTCCATGAACATCCGAGAAATTGGAGGAGTATGCTCTTGCATCGACAACCAGGTGTGAAGGTGGAATCCACACTTCATCGGTTAAGGATGAAAAAGTGGAGCATTACATTCTCCTCCCCTTAAGAAAGAAACATCCTCGATGCGTGAGATGATGTAAAGAAAATAAAAATAAAAGAGGATAAGTAAAAAGGACAAATAAAGACAAGGATTCTTCCTATGGTAAAGAAAAAAAATTGATCATAAAGCACGACCACATGGTAGCCTTAGAAACATTTTGACAAAAATTTTAACTTTCAAATTTCTGTGAAGATTGGAAGTTCCCTCTTATTCATTATTTAATTAGTCTCTTTCCGTTTACATTATTCCTAATTCAATTTCTTTAAAATTTTATTGTTGTAGAGTTTTAGTTTATTCATTCTTGTGGGTTCCCAACATGAACTTCTATCACAACACCCTACCAGGGTCATACACAACACTAATAATTCATAGGCATAACTTTACATACTTTCATGACAACACCACACCACAAGAGCTTAACCAAATTATGGAAGAGAATGCATGATCCACATAACATAGTACTTGTCACACATCTATGACTATCATATAATACTACAACAAAAGTGTACTATAACAACTAGAAATTTCCACAATTCCACAGATGAAGGTTTCACATAACTCAGAACAATAGCTATAGGTACATAGTTTCATCAAGGGCATCAATTCCATAGCCACAACATCACAAAAAATCCAGCTAACATGAGTAACACATACATCATAATATCACAACAAAAACATCATAAGAACTCGCATACCTCCCGAAGCATCAATCACACACACACAAATATCTTGTGCCTCCCTCAAGTATCCTAAGCCTCCCTCAATCTCTTATTCCTCCTTCAAGTCTATTATGGATCCCTCAATCTCTTATGTCTCCCTCAATCAGTAATAAATAAATAAAATTCCTTTTCACTCCCTAAAGAGGTCGGTTTCCCTATCGCCTTAAGCACACATAGAGTCTAGGAACCCCTAACCTAAGTGACATAATAAATATTGGTTCAATACCCTCTAGTTATATATAACTCCTTTGGGTGTACCCCCATACAACGAAGCAGGTCCATAGGTCAAGTTATTCAATGGTGCATCCCATGACCCTATTCCACACATTAAAATAATAGAACTAGAATAACATTCCAATTCAAATGCAAAGTGGCAAAATAAAAGCCTTTGGAAAGGTGGTAAAATTTTGAAATTTAAAGGAAGATCCAAATCCAAGAAAAAAATGGCCAAATAGCCATAGTTAGTGCAAAAATCCACATGTTAGTACCATAACCAAGGAAATGCCCAAAATATAAAACATGACAATCAAGAAAATTGTTGGTCCTTACGAAGCGAAATAAAAAGTTTAATTTATGAAAAAAATACACATATAAGAATAACACATTATGATGACTATGTGGCCTTATCTGGCCACCAAGGGGGTACTCAATGAGTTACTTGGCACTCGGAACATCGAGCCTTAGCTCATAAAATAACATATCAATAATAAAACTGTCATCATCTCTATTTGAATCATCCCGCCACCACTTTGACAAGGCTAAACATAATCATAACTACACTTAGGTTGCATCAATACAACAACCACATAGGGAGAGAGGAAAGAAGCACATGTCATCATCTACGAAACCAAAGGTCGGCTTGAGTTACTAGCCCATGGTGCACAATTCCTCATTCCAAACATACACTCTTACCGATTTCCCTCAGGGTCAGTTAGCGTAAGGTTCACAACATAACATCCAACTACATCACTAACACCATGGTGGTTAGAACACCTTACAATAGCATATAATGCATGGCACCAATATAGGTATATCAAATTCATGGTTTACCACACACCACATCACCACATGTTGCACCCCAAGTGCAATCATTGTATGATAGGGATCATATACCCACCATATGTCCCTAAATCATGACATGAATCATTACATATCACATGAATTACAATTATGATGAGCACAATTACAACATACAGTCAACTGCCATATAACATGGGAATACACACATTTCTACACAAATGATAATGACATCATTAAGAAATCCAGTTCACTACAACCAACCTGATCGTACAACATATCAACACACCCACACATCACAAATGCCAAAAGGATCCAACACTCTGAAATCAACAATCACATTTCTTCCACACACACAACAAGATAGTGTTTCACACTTGAATTCTCATAGAATTCCTGAAAAGGAGGAAGAATACTCTCATCTCCAACACATCAACATGCTAACAGTTATGCACTAAGTGACATACACAACATGTGTGCTCACAATATCACAATTATGACATAGTTCACATCACACTTATATCACATTACTCTTCCAATATCCACCACCATCACGTAACACCATCACAACTCCAATCTATCCCAGAGGTTTGAGAGCATGAACCTCCACTCTGATACCAAGTGTAACATCCGCTAAAAACACACACACCAGACACAACCCCGAAAAACGTGGATAACGTTTTTTTGACTTACTTGGAGTTTACAAGCCAACACTAGTGATCAAAAGACATTACGAACAACTCTCAAAAATCTTGACACAACGTTGACCACATAGGCAACAAGGAAACATACAACACCCAACATGAACAATTCAATTTTCTCTTCGACAACGCACGACATAAAATTACAACCACAATAATACACAGTTATAGTTAAGGACATCTCATGGTGTAAAGTTTTTTTGATTATGTATTACTAAAAACATCTTTCAAGACCTAACTTTACAATCTATAATATTCATGTTTTGATTGGAAAAATTCTTCTCACAAAGTTGAAATTCTTTCTTTTGTACTATTGACTAATTAGCTTAAGATCAAGCTTTCAGAAAGAGGATCATCTATAATATGTCAATAACTTACTTTATTTGTTTGATTAAAAGATCATTTTCCAATTCTCACAACATTATTTATTCATACACAAGCTATAGAATCTTATTTCCTACCTCCATTGCAAAAGGTGATGAGACAAAGCTCCAATTGAGGGGAATGTACCATTTAGATTGAACTACCACCTCCTTGTGCAAGGATCAAACATTTAACAAAAATAAGAGAATATTACAAGCACTTTGGAAGAATTTAGAGGAAGATGATCAAATTGGTTTCATATTTAAGATCTCATTATTTATTAACCAATATTTTATTGAGGCTAATAATATATCCAGAATGATTAAAGGTTTAACTTAGGCTTCACTTGACGATATTTGACATGAGCATACAAATTACAATTTCAATGGGTGAGGTAGATCGAATGGTTTCTAATCAATTTCCCTCCTACTTATATAACCTTATTATCTTCAAAAAAATAATAATTGATTTCACCTTAAGATCATTTAATAATTCACCATAAAAGGATAATGTTGATTATTTTAGCTTGGGGTAAAACAAGGTATATATATTTTTATTACAAACGATAGTTTCCTCTTTAATCACTTAAGGGCTCAAATGTTATCAAGTAGATCAGATCTACATTAATTTATTTTTATATATATTTTATTTTAACTTTTATAAGGATTATCCAACCCATAACCATATGGTAATCAACTTTTATATTTTCCATGATAACAAAACAAGCCAAAGTTCAATAGTTATGACAACATTACTCCACAATACATAACACTAAGGCATTGGTTTTCTTCTCAATTTCCCATAGAACCCATTCAAGAGTTTTAAAACATAACAATATTTATACAAAAGAGCTTCACAACAAAGTTTGATGCAATATTATACAAGTCTCTCCCTCATCTACTCGCATAATTCATCTACAACAATTAATAACCTGAGTTAGTTCATGAGAACTGAGCAAGATAAGACTACACAAAGCAACAATAATTTACTATCTAACAATCTTAAGAAAGGAAGAATTATAGTCCAAGAATTGAATAAATGTTGTAAATACTAACAACCCCTTAAGTTAATTAAAATTTCCACTATTCCAATACAAGCAAGTAAAGCCAAATACTTCAGTTATGTACATTGTCTCAAAAGAAACAAAAATTTAACAATCATTTGAGAAGGGACCATTGGCCTGATAAGTTAGAAACAATAGTTTAGTGTAATGGGATTTCCATTGAATAAAAAATTAGGTTATAATATTGAGAACTGATATTCAAACAAACAATCTAAAATCATCAAATGGTACCAAAAGCACAAGCTACGATACTAAATTTCGAAATGACAAAAATTAAACAATTAATCCAGGAGGAAACACAAGATTCAAGGTTAACACAAAAGGTCAAGTGTATTAAAATTTTAATCATGTAATCATATAGATTATATGATGGAAATATAATACACAACCACCACTCAACATTTTTTAAAAGGGAAGGAAAATAATACTAGTTTTGGCCATTGACTCCAAGGAATTTCACAATCATTCAAGAAGAGGCCACTTCCCTTATAGGCTAGTAACGACAAGTGAGAGTAAAAGAGAGTTCCATCATACAAGTTAACATTTTAAACATCAATCCAAGTTTTACCACACTAGGGATTTCCAAACCTTCTCTATAAGCCTATAGTTTCGATTTAAAATAAGTGGATCACCCCTTCCATCACAAGTTATTTTAAATTACCCCTCGTTAACATATTCAAACCATTCAAAAAGGAAAATTGCATTTATAAGTATCACCAAAAGCCATTAAATTAACATCAACTTCAAATATAAATCAACAATGCATCTATATATAAATACCCCCAAATATCCCTAATGCTCTTAACCATTCTATCATAAGTCAACAAGATATCAACACACATACATCATCCAAAAGTCAATAAAAATCAGCGAGATGCACAATTATAAAAATACCACCAAGATTCATCATGAGTAGAATTATGCCAAGGTAGTTCTGATAATAAAGGAGTACTATCCATAACTCACACATGAAACTTCAAATCTTGGTGACAAAATATTTCATTACGGTTTAAGCTTCATAAGGAACATGGTCAAAGTGCTCCTTAGGGAAAATCCTTAAATGTTTTGGACCTACACCAATGATCAACAGGCAATTATGGTATATGTATAACATTATACAAAATTATGCAGGAATACTCAAGGTGCAAGACAACTAGTAATCTGGGTACCTTAGCCAAGATACACCCTCCAAGCATAAATCTAACCACATAAGTCAACCACACATAAAGTTTTGCAAACCTACGGGATAGTTTGAAGGGAACATTTAATTGGTTTGAGAAAAGAGAACATGGAGGTCTAACAGACCTTGAAAACCACACCACTCCAAGGTTGGGCAACACCAAAGAACAACTGACATTACAAGATTGTTGACATAATCCAAAAGGGTGATTAATTGTCCATAAAATGATGGTCACCCAGATCGGGTTCCATCTAGTAGTTGTTTGCTAAAGCAAGGTTTTCATACCCATGTGAACTACTCAACATACCGTAAATGAAAGGTAAATCTACACTAGACTTGATTCCACTAATCCATTTATTTAAGGAAAAACAAAGAAGGGGAAGGGGGTCATAAACCTAGATGATAAATACAACTTGTACACACCCGGAAGAGACATTATCCGATAAGGTGACTACTTGAATAACCAGATCTAAAATTTCATAGAAAAAAAGGAGCAACTCGATTATCCAGAAGAAATCTAATCCAAAAATGACAAACTTGTAAGAAAAGCAAGAGGTTTGTAAATACAACAAACTTGCCTTCACAGCAGAAAACACCAGTTATAAACAACATGAAAAACTTGATACTCAAACCTAGAAATGCAACTAATAAAGGTAGAAGGTTGATCATTCAAGCATGAACACACAACAACTAGCGTAGGAGGAAAATAAATCTATGCTATCCACTTTAACACTGACAACGATTAAAGCAAAAACAAGAAGATTACAAGAGGAAAGGAGAGATTTCCTATAAGGCGTAAAAACCCACAACAAAAGTAGAAAAGACAACCCAAATTTGGGGAAAAGGAGGTTCTATTTCATGATATTTTTAAATCTAGAAAATGTAGAAATGAGTAGGATTATCTTTCCTATTTCTCTAGCTTCAACAAGTCACATGGACACCTCACAGACTAGCATCAACACTCTTCAAAGTTGAATCTCCTCTTCTTCTTCGGCTAGGTGCTTGAACTCCATTACCATCCACACTTAGCATAGGCGGGGAGCTCCTTTTTTAAAGTGACATATGACAAAAATGGATGTGGGCTTAAGGACTACCGTGACAGTGAGTAAAAACACCAATGATTTTATTGAAAAAGGCCCAGAACATCAAATACAGTGAGGAAGGGGGGTAAAGCCAAGTTCCAAAACAAGAAGACATCTTCCTAGCTTGCGTCAAAATGGAACGGTTAGAGCAGGGTATGGACATCCATCGAATAAGAAAGGAAAACATTTTATGTTCAATTGTAGTCATAGGAGCCCAACATGTCGCATAAGCAAAATGTGGAGGTGTACATGAGGCCTATAAACCGTTGACAAAAAAATCCTCAAAGACATGTGGTCTCAAATAAATTATCATTATTATAAGATAAGCACAAAAGGGATCTAAAAATGACCCGCTTCACCCAAGCAACCAATAGGTGTCCAGACCGATCAGCTCACATTTGCAAGCATCCACATAGCTAGGCCAAAATGGTAGCTTTGAAACAGTATGGTTCCACACAGAGGAAAGGTGAAAGAGACAAATTTTGGAGGGACAAGAGTGGAATAGAAGGCAAGGGAACAATTAATTCTTAACGTAAACCAAAACTATTCGAAATAGTAGGCAATTATCATGGAGGCATCTAGATCTCTACATACATTATAGTGTCTTGAGGCACGATTCCCATAAGAAGAAGAAAAACACCAAGATACACCTTCCTCCCGAATAAAGTGGCCACTCCTTCCTCTTCTATTGCATACAAAAACAAACAACAGGTAGGAAGAAGTTATTTCTCAACAACAATCAATCCGTCTTCCAAAGATACAAATCCTAAAAAATAAATTTCGAGCCAGGAAGAGGGACAAAGTCCTAGGATGGTAAAAGGGTAGATCTTTGACTTCTGACATCGCTGCAACTATCTAACCACTCCCAAACCATCACGTTAACTTGGGTCAGATCAGTTAAGGATTATGGATCTCAAAAGATTTCTTGTATTCTCATGCAAGGAAGGAGTCAAGTCTGAAAGGGATGTTGGGGAGGAGTCACCTCACACTCTCACCAACAAAAGAATTATCTATCATTATTTGCATGGTAGGGAAGAAAGATATCCTTATGCCCATCAACCACTTCTCAAAGGCATTAAAGCTCCTTTACTCCCGTGGCAGGTCTCCATACCCACCGCAACATTTTCCATAATGAAAATATATGCATTTTAATATTATTTTATTTAATATATGTATATATAAATATTGTTTTACTTGCTAGTAAATTTATTTTTTGTTTACTAAACTACTTCCATTTATTTATCTCGATTAAGTCAAGTTAAATAATATTTAATTAATCTATATATCTTGTTTGAATTTTTTTATTTATCTTCTTATTGTTATTATCCAGCCAAAACAAAGAAAAGAAAATAAATAACTAGGGCGGAAGCTGGTGTCCATGGATGTCCTCAAAGCTTCAATGAGATAAGATGAATTGGATCCGATACCTCCATGAATATCTCGAGAAACCGGAGGAGTACACTCTTACATTGACAACCTGTGCAAAGGTGGAATCAACATTTCATTGGTTAAGGGTGACAAAGTGGGGCATTACACATATTAACTTAGTCTTGTTTGATAACTAGAAGGAGAAAATTCATTCCAATCTTGTAGAAGGTTGCAATACATATGACAAATGCAAGGTCAAATGCCCTCCGGGTTGTCCAAGTTGCACCACATGAACAAAGCAAGATCACACCTTCATCTGAAATTTTGACAAACGAGAAAACATATGGTCATCGAGATCCAAAAAAATCTAGATTATGTCCTCACCACAAGAAGCTGAAAGGACAAGTTGTGACTCAACAAGATGGTGAATCCAATTAAAACGATGATGATGATCCAGGGGTACATTTGTAAAAACTATGTAATAAGGGTGGAAATGTTAGCTTAATTAAACTTATTATTACATTGTGAGGGTGGTTTCCTCCACTTAGGCATTGCATTGGTTATAGCCACTCAATTTAACAAAGATCATCGTTAACACTCCAAAGATCACCTGGATGAATAATTACGAGCAATCCTTCTCTTCGGTTGATAGAATGGGAACTTCTCTGAGCATGGATGACTTGAGTTAAGAATAACCTTCAAAGTAGGATAGATCCTTGGGTCAATCACCTAAACTAGTTGTCTTGCGAGGTTGGAGGGAGAGAAACAACAAAAACATAAGGAAAAGCATGTAAAATAGGTCATACACCAACGTTTTGGAGACTTATGGCTACACAAAACACACTAATTGACTACTAAAGACCTGAAAACAATCATTTCATATGTTGTTTGATTGACGTCTACACTTTACAAAAGGCACTTAAAAGCTATTGGCAAAGGATATGAGGGAATATCTATGTCGTATTCACTTCCCAAACTAGTCAATAAACTAACATATACATAAGATGATGTCCAAAAACTTAGAAATTAGTCAATGAAGGTGTTTAGGATTCATAAGAATTTAAAGGAAACAAAATATTCACTAACACATACCCAATAATCTATTGTGACACACTTGAAAATTGTTCAATTATTTCTTCAAATAGGTGTTTAAGTACAAAAATGGCATAGCCTAGGCATGAAAATAGAAAGAGGATTTGACTCAACTAACTCTCCGAGTATAGCACTTCCACTTCGGTTTAACTATAATTAACTAATTGGAGATAAATCCAATGTTATCTATTTTTCCATCCCATGCACAATTCAACTCCTTTTACAAATAAACACAAAAATCTAATACTAACATTGCAATTAAATTATGCATGAGGTGTACAAGGACTAAAATTGGGTTTGCAAGCTTTTCTTCTCCTTTTTGACTTGGTTGACCTCTATTTGCAAAAATAAGGTATAAAATCCAAAATTAGAAAATATTAGGGTGACTAATCATGCCTCCCTTTTCTTCTCCACGTATGCATCTAGTTTTTTACTTTATATGGGTATGGTGAAAATCACCTTCCCCAATGAAAATAATAAAAATTATTGGAAACATTACGTAAGCCCATATACACCGTTCATAGATACAATGGAAACACCTCGTGTATGTGGGTATACCTATTTTGAGGTGAGTCTCGGTATCAAGCCGATTCCTTATTGATGTATCCTAAACTGATATTTTTGGGGTTTGAGCGTAAAAGAAGACTGTAAAGGGGTTTAAAACTGAGGTGATACACCAAACTTGTATGAGGTATTTGACTGAGTACATGCACAATTGATATAGGAATGAATTCTTGGTGCATGAGCCAACAATTTTCTGCAGATTATTAAGGGAAAACACTTTGATGTATTGAGGAAAAATCACAACAATACTACTAAGTTAAACATACACATTAATATCATGCAAAAATTATTGAAATTTGCAATAGGGTAAGATGATTAATCAGGGAATTCAACATTCACAAGATTAATGGAACATACACAAGACTACAAATAATTGGAAAGGCAGAAAATACTTCACATTCAAAGGGAAAAAACTGTAAGAAACTACTTCAACACTCTTGTATCTAAAAGTCCTCTCTTTGTGCTTTATCTAAGGCACACAATATATAGCAAAATTAATTACCCACCCTTCCTAAAAATAGACTAAGGTTGTACTCACCCATGCATTCTATTTTTATCCTTTATTTAATAATAAAAAAGGAATAAAAAAATAATACAAAGAGGCATTAATAGCCTTTGATTACATCATCAGTCAAACTTGAAGTTGACTGTTCTATTTTTAAGAAAAGCATGGGTGAATAATTTGCTAATAATAAATCTTGCTTGATGAGAAAGTCTCCTCCTAGTGCATGTAGATTATGTCCTCTTGTTGATCTGTCCTTTTTGAAGGCATGCAAAAATACTCCTGTGTATTGAGCAAAATCAAAAATACAATATTTGCAATACTTGCAAAAATAATTCATCCAAATATCCACTTAATGGGGACCACCTCCAAGCTCAAGTTCTGATGTTGACATTCCTTGTCCTCTAGTGGTCACATGAATAACATACTATAATTCATCTACAACTCTTCCAATAGTGGGGACCACTTGTGGTTGTGAGCACTTGTCTTCATTGGGTTTGGCCACTTTGTGGACTTAGCACATCACCATGGTTTAATTTTTTGGCCCCCTTGTATACACACATGGCATACTTTATAATCTACCACCTTTTGATTATCACTACCTTGCAATTTCTTGTTAGTTTTTTTGAATTTTGAAGAGAATAAGGTTTAGAATTTACCCTTTTCGGTGATCATTATTTGGCATGTATGGTTGTTGGCACCCTTTGATCATTTGGGACATAGACTATGATGAATACTTTGAAATTCAATATGAAATGATTTTTGTTTTGAATGTGGGGCTGGCCCCCTCTCCATGATGACTCACCCCTTCATGCATTTTTTGGTGGTATTTTAACTTGGGTTGAGTTTGCTTTGAAATTTGGTGATGATCTTGGGTCGTTGATTTCTGTACTATTTGATCACAAACTGTCGATCTTGACCATGGTTAGGGTTTTGAACCCTGGAAATTAATTGGTTGGTGGCTTATGGAATGGTGGTTTACTTTGATTTAGAGATTGATCTAGATATGTTGATCCTTGACCCGTGGAATGTTGATCATTGATGCTTTAATCATGGTTGAGTTTCGAACTAACCCAATACTTGAGCTTGGTGGTAAAGGTCATTCGATCTTGGATCACTTCATTTCTTTTTTTGTTTATGGCTTGAAGCCCAAGAATTTTTTTCTCTTAATACCATTGTTGAACTTTGTGAGCTCGACTCCCATGCAAAAATGGTTACCTGTTATTTGTCCAATTTGTTCAAGTTCTTTGAGAAAAGTGGTTGTGGGGTTTGTCACCATTGTCATTTTCTTGAGCTCGGCTATTTTTCGAAGATTTGGTATTGCATCTGTATTTCTTAGTCATTTCTCATTTAAGCTGAGATTTTTAACTCTTTAAAGGTTTTATGGCCACCATTTTGATTATTTTGAGCTTTGAGTTGTTTATTCTGTATTATTTTATTCCTCATAATCGATCCATTTTGGAGTATGAAGTTTTACATCTTGGTTGTAATACTTCAATGCATGGATTTTTCTCTATTCAAGCTTTGTGTGATTATTGGGTCACCATTGTGGGTTTCGAGCTTAAGACTGGTATAAGGAAGTTTTTATTTATATTTTGTGGTATGATTTCTCCGTAAGCGTTCTGAGCATTTCAAATCATGGTTTCTTTGAATCATTAAGTCATTGTTGATTTTGCCAATTTTTCGAGTAAAAGATTATTTCAAATTTCTAATTTCTTTGAGCTCATGTTTGAGCTTGAATATAAAAATGTCAATGATCCTGTAACATGAAGATTTTTTTTCAATGGCCATGTGGGCTTGATTCTTCTATACATAATTTCTTTCGAGACTGACAATACATTGATGCTTTTGAAGAAATCTAAAGTGTCACCTTGCTCGAAGTTATATTTGCATTTGTTTGACTCTAATACCTAGATCTGGGGTCTCATATTACATTGATTATTCAACCATTCCTCTATGATTTTCTGAGTATACAGAGTCCTGTCTCGAATCCTTTTTGGGTTGTTTTCTTTCCTTGCATGATCTTTGTATGAACCATTTTGGGCTCTCTATGTATTTAGTCATTTAAGCTACATTTGGTTGTTCATTCTTTGGACCACAAACCATAAAAATAAATAAATAGTGAACAATGTAAGCTCCTAGCTTTTGTGCATTGATGACTGTGTTATTCCACTTTGAAAATACACTCATGTCCATGATTTTAGTTGCAATCTTTCTTTTTCTGGCTTGTATTGTGTTTGATATTACAGATGAAA
Organism: Taxus wallichiana var. yunnanensis; assembly: GCA_018340775.1. Classification (NCBI taxonomy): domain Eukaryota; kingdom Viridiplantae; phylum Streptophyta; class Pinopsida; order Cupressales; family Taxaceae; genus Taxus; species Taxus wallichiana. Next base: position 127,346,067 of record CM031240.1, read on the forward strand.
ACATTGTTCTTTCAATGTTCAAACCTTGATGTCATATCTCTGAGCTTTGTACTCATTTGAAATCTGAAGTTTGTGTTTATCAATTTAGAACTTGGTGAATCTTTTTATTTATTAATCTATTTTGCATGATCTTTTTTCATCATATTGTATTTTGATTTAAATTATGTTGTTCTGAAATTTGTACTGCTGAATGGCTTACATGCCTCTTTGATGAAAGATGATAACTTTGATTTGATTGATAGCATGTTCTTCATTTTGATGGCTATAATTCTTAATAGACACTTCATGAATAAATTTATCTTGTTTCATTGCATTCAATGTTTGAAGAAAGAACACTCTTTTCCTGGAACTTTTGAGTTATTGGACATTCTGAAAATGACTTGTGTCTGAAATCTATACTTTCTTTTACAAGTTGTATGGCTTTGTTTATTTTGTCTTCTTTCTGAGTATATTTGAAACTGAAAACTTGTACTTCCTTATCCTTTTGAAAATAATGGTATCAAGGATCTGTGTGCCATACTTAGATGTATCATGCAAATGCATTCCATTATGTCATGTCCTTCTGAAAGTAATGCTTACTTTGCTTCATTAATGATGTTGCTTGCTTGTTCATTTTGGAAATGTAATTACAACCTTTGTAATCATGATCCTCCAGTGGCTTTGAGCTGGAAATACAATCCATTCCTTGAAGCTTTTATTTGTATCATTTCCTTCACTTGTATTTGAAAGTTGCAATAGTCTTCTTTTTAGCTATATGTTAGTCTATTTATTTATTACTTTTGGGAAGTGATAATGTGTCTAGCATGTATGCTTGTGCCATGTTTGAAATTGTGACATGCATTTTGAAATCTTCTTGAAAACTTGTACCTACACACTAAGAGAAATAATTAGAAAATAGGTGAAGGCTTGAAGCCTTTCTTTTATTGTTGATTTCCTCTTGTGTAATATTTCTCAAACTGATATTCTACTCATGAATTCTTTTTTCTTGCTTTCTGTATCACTTATTTGATTTACATACAACTTTTAAAGCATGTATTAGTTAAAAACAACATGATGGAAAGTTGTAAATGTCCATTTTACATGGTGAAGCCCTGTCAAAATTTTCTCATACCTCTTTCTCATTATGTTTCATTGTAATCTTCTCTTTCTAGTTAACTTCATCCTTTTTTTGAAATCTGATTTTTCTTCTTCACCTTGAGTTACATTTTGAAACATGTACTTCTATTCAATGTCTCTACTATATTTTGTACTATAAATTCTTCTATTTCTAGAATAGTTGTTGAACCTTTGAGTTGCATTCTTCCTTCATACTAGTATGTACTTGTGAATTATCTACTTCATGTACCATAGGATAGAAGTCATTGAACTATGCAATCTTTATCTCTAGTGAGGACTATAAGACATGATTTATTTCTTCTTATGGCTGTAACTATTTTTGCACACTTAAGAAAATAGTTAGAAAATATTTAGGCTTTTTGGCCTCTCTTATATCCATGGTTTTTCTTTTCTTCTCTCTTCTTCTTTCTGAGTGAGTAAATCATGTATGTTGTTTGATCTTCATGTAATTTATATCTCTTGTTGTTAAGAGATCCATATGCATGAATTAGGATAGTATAGGAATATGGATTAACCTTGAGCTCATAAACTGATAGTTTTCTCTTTTTTTTTTTGGTACAGTGCTTTCAGCAGTGAAGATGGAGAGGGAACAAAGCTAAAGATGAGATGCATCAACCGAAGAAGAAACCCCAAGGCAATGATGGGTTCACTCATACTCCTTTATTTTCTCTTTCATGCATATGTACCTCTTATTTCAAGTAGTTGTACTTTACTTTTTAGTTACATCCCATGGCTTGTGTGGGAACATTTGAAATTCCTTATGAATAAAACATTGAATTCTGAAATTGAGTTGTGTATTTCTTTCTGCATTTCACTTTTTGATATGGATTGTATGATGAACTAAACAACCCAATAATATAATTGAATGTCTTAATCATGAAGGAAAGAACATTAAAGAATACTGTAACATCTAGTAATGAACTCTGATTTTGTAATCTGTAATTATGATTGTTGTTCCAAAACTTAACACTTCATCTATTATGTAATTTGGTGTCTTCATCAAGACAACACAGCTATCCTTAGGGATTTGTGTTCTTTTGTTAAAGATAGTCATGAAATTGTAGACTATGTGATTTGTTATGTTTTGTAACAACACACATAGCTACAAATTTCATGTAATCATTAATTAATTCAACAAAACAATATTGTCTAAAAGAACCTCCCTAGCTTAGGTATACTTCACCAATGCTATCCATCATAACAAAGTTTTGAGTTGCCCATTTTTGCACAAGTGCAAAAATTGTCAACATTTCTAGCGATCTTGTGGGGAAAGCTTCTGCTAGCTTGTAAACCAATGCCTTGCTCTTGTCCATTGGGCATGGAGTCTAAAGCATGTAACCAAAATCTTACCTTTGAAGGTCAACCCTTCCAAAATGAACTAAAATGGGAAAGGATATGGTAAACAGATCATGTGCATGAATGCACTTATTGAATTGAAAAACATTGCAATGTGTAGGAACTGCACTTATTGAAGGGAAATCCTACTCTAAACAGTCACTGTAAGATTTTCAATAATAGTGTTTGAGAAACATACCATTCATAGGAATGGGAAGTTCCTCTCCATTCAGCCTTGAAAGTTGAAAAGCATTGTGTTCTTTGCAAGCTGAAATCATGTAAGGACCACTCAGATTGTATCAAACTTTGTGTGTCTTCCTGGCTTTGCATGATCAACATCCCATTTTAACACAATATCTCCTTCATTGAAGATTCTGAACTTGGATTTCTTATCAAAAGTCTTCTTCATCTGTTTTTGATTCTTTTCCATGTTTACATGAGCTTGATCTCTTAGCTCTTGTAATTCCATTAATTTGCATAATGAACTATGCAATGGTTCATTCTCAAAGCTCCATTTGATGTAACAAATCTAATGTGGGTAACTCAACTGAAATAGGCATTCTTCTTCTCTTCCATAAACAAGTTTGTATGGTGAATTGCCAACTGATCTTTTAGGAGTCACTCTATCAGCCCAAAGTGTTGAATTCAACATTAGATGCCAAGCTCTTGGTTATCTTTGAGTGTTCTTTTGATGATCCTTAAAATATTCTTGTTAGTACTTTTAGCTAACCCATTACCTTGTGGGTAATAATTAGATGAAGAACTTAAATAAATTCCATGGTTAATAGCCCAATCTGTTACCTTTGCACCAAGAAATGCTAAAGCATTATCTAAAATGATAGTTGTTGGAACACCAAATCTATAAACTATACCTTCATAAAAGGATAGTATCGAAGTTTCATTAGCATTTCAAGGCTATTGCTTAGTCCAAGCATGTAAAGTAATCTGTAGCAGTCAAAATCCACTTGTGTCCTTATGATGAAGGTGGGTTTATCATGCCAATAAAATCAAGACCCCACTACATAAAAGGTTGATCAATGAAATAGGTTGTAAGGGAAGTGAAGCTAAATGTTCTTTTCCAACAAAGAAAGCACATTTCTTACACTTTCTAATCCATTCAAAATAGTCCTTGAATATGTTGGGCCAATAGTAACCAACTTTCATAATTTTTTAAGGTTGTGGTATGTCTTTGAAAAAAATGACCTCCTGCAGGTCCTTCATGGAATTTCGATAATAATTGTTGAATTTTATCATATCAACACATCGTAACAAGATTCCATTTATATCTTTTTGAATAACACACCATCAATAAAAACATAAGGTACAACTTGTAATCTGAAATACCTTCATTTATTCTTATCCATACCTTCCGGATAAATGCCATGTTGTAGATAGTTAACTAAATCAGTCATCCATCTTGATTCTTGAACTTCTTGAACAAGTTTAGGTTGTTGATTTTCTTGTTGAACCATGATGTCTGATTGTTGATACGTAATTTCAGCATGTTGTTTTGAATCTTTTGTTTTGTAGCTTGTTGTTTTTCCATATCAGCAATTAGATGTTCACACAAACCTTTACCTCGAACTATCTTCACAACACGGATATCAACATCATACTCCATGACCTTTGTTATCCAACCTGCTCTTTTCTCATTCAATTCTTTATTTAACAAGAAAGCTTTCACACTTGGATGAGAAACAAGAACATGAATTTTTTGTTTGAAAGCATGTACTTAAAATTATTTAGTCCTTTGACTACTGAAAGTACTTGTTTTTCAAGAAATGTGTACCTTTTTTCATAATCATGCAAGCTTTGTCCAAAGAAAGCAATTGGCTGCTCAATATTTTCATCATTAACTTGAGTTAATATGGTTGAGATTGTTTCAGCTCCTACAAGTGCATACATTGTAAAATATTTATCAAAATTTGGATTTGCAAGAGTAGGAGCTTGAGAGATGGCTTGTTTTAATTGCTTCAAACCCTTCTCTCCCTTCATTTTGGTCAAGAGAAAGTCTTCTCTTTCTTTAACATAGTTGTCAATGGTTTAACCAATGCTGCAAAATCTGGAACAAATCTTCTAACAAAGTTGATTTTTCTAGAAAAATTGTAATGCCTTCTTATGATGAGGTAATGATAGTTGTGATATGGCTTGATTCTGAAAGGATCAATTGCTAAACCTTGTTTAGAAACAATATGACCAAGTAATTTACCTTGATGTACTAAAAAGATAGACTTTTTGGGATTCAAAGATATTCCAAACTATCTACATAACTGAAAAGTCTACCTTAGATGTATTAGATGTTCTTCTAATTTTTTTGAAAATACGGTAACATCATCTAAATAAACAAGGATGCATTTATTTAACAAGCTATGAAAATCCATGTCCATTGCACGTTGAAATGTTGCACCAACATTTGAAAGGCCAAAAGGCATTCTTTTGTAAGCATAAGTACCCCACTTGGTGGTAAAAGTTGTTTTGTACCTATCTTCTTCTCGAACTAGAATTGATTGTATCCACTATAACCATCTAGAAGAGATAGTCTATGAACAGAAACTATTCTTAAAATGATCCATATTTGGAAGTGGGTAATGATCTTTTAATGAAGCTTTATTAAGATCTCTGAAATCCACACATAATCTGATTTCTCCATTATTTTTTTTCCTAACAGGAACAAGATTGGCTACCCAACTTGAATGCTTAACTGGAAAGATAATACCTGATTTGATCAACTTAGATAACTCTTTCCTCATTAGAGGCTCTATTTTGGGATTTATAGGCCTCTGTTTTTGCCTAACTGGCTTGGAATTTGGCTGTAATTCAATAGTATGTTGTGCTAAAATGGGATCAAACCCTTTCAGGTCTTGGTATTTCCAAGTGAAAACATCTTTAAATTCCTTGCAAAGATTAATAAAAGAATGTTTTTCAGCTAGAGAACATACCTTTCTAAGAAACAAATTTTTTCCTTCATCAACTGAGATCTCTTCATAATTATCAAGCATTTGTTGACATCTTAGTTTTGTCTTTCCTTAACTGATCATCAGTGTTGAAGATGTCTTCTAATGTGACCAAGCCTCGAGGTAGTTTATTTGTCTTTAATTGAACAATTTGGTCACCATATAAGTGTTGTAATTTATCTTGATTTACTGCAGAAAATTCAGCTTCTTGCTGCAAAAACCTATAGATTTGATCATCATTTTCAAAAACCTACCAATTCAAATCATTATCAGGTATAGAAGGCCTAACAATTAGCTTTATATGAGGTTGAATCTCATTTTTTAATCTGTTCCAGCACTTCAAAACTAGCACCAATTCTTTGCAAGTCTATCTGCATGCTTATTTTCTATTCTAGGAATGGACTGGATATTAATAGCTTTGAAATCTTCCATTAAGTTTGAAACTCTATGTCTGTAAGACTTCATTAATGGATTCTTACAAACATTGAAATTTCTTACTTGATTGATAACCAACTCAGAATCACCAAAAAAATTGTAGCATGCTAATACCTCTCTTTCTGGCCCAAAGTAAGCCATGAATTAATGCTTCGTATTCAACTACATTACAAGTGCATGAAAATTGGAGACTCAAAGATGAAAAATACCTTTTTTTTGGGGAAGTGAGCATCAAACCTGCTCCTTGTCCTTTCTTGTTCTTAGCTCCATCAAAATGAAGCTTCCAAATCCCTTCTGCTGCATTTTCTGTTTTGGACAACAAGGGAATTGGTGTGTTTTTTCTTCATGCAAAAAATACACACCAAACATATGTTCTTCAACTTCTTTGAAAGGATCATGAGCATGTTCTTCATGTGTCTTTTCATCCATAAACAGGTTAGAAACACCATCTAATGTTGAAACATGAGTTGTATTATCAAAATCAATAGACTGGTCTAAAGTTGCATAATTAGCTAATGCATTAGAAGCATGAGGCTCAATGTGAAATATGGCCAATGGTTTGAATTGATAGTAACCTTGGTCCCATAATGTGTAGTGAAAAACAAGAAGGACCAATCTGAAGAGAGATAACCTCCTATTTTTTTATGAAATCTCTTGATAAACATATAGCAAAGTAAGGAGGTAAATCTACAATAGTAATATTTTAAAATGGAAACATTTGGGAAAGCATGCAATGTTACCTCTAGATTTCTGATGACACCAACTGTATTAGTTGTAGTTCCATCAAGCTAGTAGACACTCTTTTATGTAGGTTCATACTGCAACCCAATTTTTCTACAATTGCTTTTGGCATAATTGTGTTACTTGCACCATTGTCCACCATACAGATTATGAACAAGATGTTCTCCAATAATTAGTGATAGATAAAATGGTGGTGGCTTCTTGATGTCATGAGCATTTAAAACTTTTGAACCATCCATTTAACCTCTTTGATGTGGTCTTGTTCCATTGTTCAAGGACCATATCTTTTTCTGAACTTCCTTTTCTTGTTTTAGAAGAAATCTGCGTAGCTTAGCAAGTTCATGAGAAAGTAAATCTTGTTGTCTGGAATACTTAGAGCATCCCACATTGAGATGTTAACATTATTTTTTCATTACATCAACAATGTTAAAAGAAGCAACAATTTTAGAGACAGATTCTACTATTTTAGCATAGGCTTTAGCAAAAATTGATTTGCTTAGCTATTGCTTTTGATATCGAGGTATAAATAACCTTCTTGGATCAGGTTGTAGTTATTTTTGCTACTCTTTACCAGCTGAAACACTTTTTTTTTTGAGGAAAAAAACATTGTTAGCTAGTTTTGGGCCTGTAGTTGTTGTTTTATTAGTGTGATAGGGTAGAACAGGCCTATTTTGTTGTTTTTTACTTTCTGCAGCCTTTTCTTGAGCCCTAGTAGTAAGCTAAATGAAATCATCCTCACTAAAACTGACTAAGTTCTATTTAGGTGCCTTTTGAACCTAAGTATCTTGCTTGCCCACCCTCCATTTGAGGCATGAACAATGTCTCAGATTGAGGTTGTGCAACAAGACTTATGTTCAGAAAAGCATTTGGGCAAACTTAGTTGAATGAGGTTGATTACAAGGTTGACACCACTCTTTTGTAGCCATATTAACTGGGACTAAAGCATTAGATGAACTAGGAGCCTTTGGGTCAAACTACCTTTGCTTGATAAGGCTACCTATAATTTTGATTTTGTTGGTAAGGCTACCTATTTTGTTGGTTTTTGATTTTTTGATAAGGAGCTTGATAAGGTCTGCTAGGTAATGCAAGTCTATTCTCAATTGAATTCAACTTTGTTTCCCATAGTCTGCAAAAAGCTTTAAACATGTCATCTATGATGGGGCTGCACAACAAGGTTCTATAATCGTGATAGGTTGTGGGATAGGTGCTAAATCTCCAAAAAGGCATTGAAGGCCTTGGTGCTAATTTTTCGGCTTGAATAAGACTATTTTCAGCTCTTATAGCAATATCATAAGCATCGGGAGAGTTTCACCTCCCATAGACTGAATCATAGTTGAAATATCATTGTTTAATGCTCTAAGATAATAAAGAAAAGCATGATCAGCTTGAGGCTTGACACTTGCTGGGATTCTTTCCCAAGTTCTGGAAAAATGAATGTTGAAACTAGACATAAATTCATGAGGAGCTCTTTTAATGGTAGATAGTTGTTCTATGAGAGATAAATGATCTGAATTATCTTGAAATTGTTTCAGCAATTTACCACCTAAATCATCCCAAGTTCTTATGCTTCCAATCTCTAAATTTCTATACCATTGCAAGGCTTGTCCTTTAAAGGATGCAACTAAAAGTCTCAAAGCCACATCTTCATGAGTAATATTATGGACTACACATATGGCTGCAACATCTTTGATGTGCTCTGTAGGTGTAACCTGATTTTCACTAGTGAATGATGGAAAAATTTTCATGGCAGCATTAGGGATATCATGATAAACTGGGATTACTAATGGGCTGCCATTAGTAAAGGTCACAAAATTCTAGGTGGTTGAATAGCCATTTGAAAAACTGGGATATGAATAGAGAAATTGATACGTGGTGAAGGAATATTAGGAGGAGGGTTATCAAAACCAGGTCTATTATAAGGTAAAGTATTACCAACTCTTCTCCTTCTTGCAGAATTCAAAGGTAAAGAAATAAACTCAGAAGGAATTCCTCTTACCGATGATCTTGTAGTCACTTTAGGCATGGAACATGCTGCAATACTGGTCTGAAATCAGCTTTATGGAGTCACCAAATAGATCTTTAAATCTTTAGAATAAATTGTTGCAGCTTGTTGATCCAAAAGTAACTTTTATTTTTTTAAATATGATGTAGATTGTTGTAAATATTTGTAACTTGCATGCAGATCTGATTCGTTGTCCCACCGGGCATGCCAAAAAAATGTTATCTCTCAAAAGTGCACCCTATAGAGAGATGGTTGCAGGTGTTCTAAGCTTACAAATTTTATCTCTCTCTTTCGTAGATACAATGGAAACACCTCAAGTCTGTGGGTATACCTATTTTGAGGTGAGTCTCTGGTATCAAGGCCGGTTCCTTATTGATGTATCCTAAACTAATTTTTGGGGTTTGAGGGTAAAAGATGACTGTAAAAATGAATTTAAAACTGAGGTGATACACCAAACTTGTATGAGGTCTTTGACTGAGTACATGCACAATTGATATGGAATGAATTTTTGATGCATAGCCAACAATTTTCTGTAGAATATTAAAGGAAAACACTTTGATGTATTGAGGGAAAAATCACAACAATATTGCTAAGTTAAACATACACATTAATATCATGCAAAATTACTAAATTTGCAATAGGGTAAGATGATTAATCAGGGAATTCAACATTCACAAGATTAATGGAACATACACAAGACTGCAAATAATTGGAAAGGCAGAAAATACTTCACATTCAAAGGGAAAAACTGGCAGAAAACTACTTCAACACTCTTGTATCTAAAATTCCTCTTTTGTGCTTTGCCAAGGCACACAATATATAAAAAATTAATTCACCCACCCTTTAAAAATAGACTAAGGTTGTACTCACCCATGCATTCTATTTTTATCCTTTATTTATTAATAAATAAAGGAATAAAATAAAAAAACTAATACAAAGAGGCATTAATAGCCTTTGATTACATACATTCAAACTGTAGTTGACTATTCTATTTTTAAGAAAAGCATGGGTGAATAATTTCTAATAATAAATCTTGCTTGATGAGAAAGTCTCCTCCTAGTGCATGCAAATTTTGTCTTCTTTTCTGATTTGTCCTTTTGTGAAGGCATGCAAAAATACTCCTGTGTATTGAGAAAAATAAAAATACAATATTTGCAATACTTGCAAAAATAATTCATCCAATATCCACTTAATGGGGACCACCTCCAAGCTCAAATTTTGATGTTGACATTCCTTGTCTTCTAGTGGTCACATGAATAACATATTGTAAATCATCTACAACTCTTCAATAGTGGGGGACCTTTATGGTTTATGATGCACTTGTCTTCATTGGGTTTGGCCACTTTTGACTTAAGCACTTCACCATGACATACCATGGTTTTTTAGACCATCATAGTAATTGTTGGCCACCATATATATTGCCATACACACATACACATGTGATATATATAGTCTACCACCTTTTGATTATATTATCATATTATTTTTGTCGGATTTTGAATTTTGAAGAGACTAAGATTTAGAACTCCCTTTTTGGTGATCATTCATTTGCATGAACATATTTGGTTATTGGCCCCTTTTTGATCATTTGGGACATTACTATAGATGGTGAAGACTTTTGAAATTCAATATGAAATGATTTTTGTTTAATCATGGGGCTATGGCCCCCTCTCCATGATGACTCACCCCCCTTCCCATGCATTTTTTTTGGTGGTATTTTAACTCGGGTTGAGTTTTCTTTGAAATTTGGTGATGATCTTGGGTCGTTGATTTTGATTGTTGAAATTTGATCACAAACCATCGATCTCTTGACATGTGGTTAGGGTTTTTGGAATTTGCATTTAAATGGTTGGTGGCATATGGAACCATGATGGTTTGCTTTGATTTTGAGATTGATATTAGAGACATTGATCCTTGACCCGTGGAATGTTGATCGTTGATGCTTTAATCATGGTTAGTTGAACTAACCCTAAGTTTGGTTGATCTTTGAGTGGTGAGTAAAATTTCATTGACTCAATGATCACTCCATTCATTCATTTGATTTTTTTTGGTCTATGGGTGAAGCCCTAGAAAAATTTTTTTGACGCCATTGTTGATCTCTTTGAACTTTGTTGACCTTGACTCCCTTCAAAAAAGGTTCCTGTTATTTTTTCATTTTCTTCTTTGAGTTCACATTTGTGGTCATGGTTTGGTTGTGACCATTTCAACCATTTTTTTCCATTTCAGCTTGAATTTCAGTTTAGTTTGGATTTATATTGTCATTTTCATTCATTTTTTTTTATTGAGCTTTTTTCTTTAAAAACTTGATTTTTGATTTTATGGCCACCATTTTTATTATTTCAAGCTTTTTTTTTAAAGTGATCTTGATTTTTCATTTTTCATCTGATTTAATCGAGCTTCGAGCTTTTTCAATTTTTAAGGTTTCTTGGTTGTTTTACTAATTTACTCATTTTTCATGCTTGAGCTTTCATTTTCAATGTGCTTTTCGGGATATTCTTTAATTGATTTTTTGCATTGGAGGTTCACTTTTGGTTTATTTTCATCTTGATTTTGATGGTTTTTTTTGATATTTTTGGGTGGTGGCTTTGATTTTTTACTTAGCGAGACTTCAAAGTTTCTTTTAATTTTTTTGAGCATTAATTGCGCTTCATTTTCATTTTTCTATAAGTTTCTGATTCTTTCATTCAATTCTTTCATCTTTGATTTTTTTTCATTGAGGGTTTTTAACTTTGATCATCATTATTTGATTGTTTATTCGACTTTGATTTTTTTTTTTTTTGATTTTTTCTTTTTTTTTCATTATTTCTTTCATTCATTTTGATTTTTTCATTTCTTGACATTTTGATTTTGATCATTAAAATTTTTCAAGTTTCTTTCATTTCTTGGTTGATCCTTTTGAAATTTTCAATTTGAGTTTACTTAATACCTAGATCTTTTTCTTCTTTTTGATTTTAACCTTTTAATGAGGATTTTTTGAATGCTAAAATGGCTTTTTCTATTATTTATTCTTTGTCCATGTTTTTTAATTTTTCAAAATACCCATTAATGGATTTTTTATTGAACTTATATTAGTTTTAAATTTATTATTTTGCATTTAAGCTTGGTTTTTTTTTTAAAATCCAAACCATAAATTTCATAAAAATTTGTTTCAATGAACTTTGTAAGTTTATACTTATTTTTTATCATTAATTCTTATGCTATTTCTTGAAAATCTTGTAAATTTGATTTCTTTTAAATCATTTTTTCTTTCATTAATTCCTTTGATCTTTGAAAAACTTTTAAAATGTTCAAAACTTGATCTCATATTCTCTTGAGCTTTGTTCATTTGAAATCTAAAGTTTTCCCTTTTATCTTTTTAGAACTTTTGAAACCCATTTTCATGGATTTCAATTATTTTTTTTTACATGGGTTTATTATATTTTCCTTAAATTATGTTTTCTAAAATTTTTTTCTTTCATTGAATGAATTACATCTCTTATTTGAATGAAATATGATAACTCGATTTTTTTGATAACATGTTCTTCATTTTTTTCACATGGCTATAATTATGATTATACACTCTTTGAATAAATTTCTTTTTTTTCTTTGAATTCAAACATTGGAAGAAAGAACACTCTTTTTAATAGAACTTTTTGAGTTATTTTGGAATTTATGAAAATATCATTATTTGAAATCTTTAATTTTTATTTTTGTGTTTTGTTTGTTTATTTTGTCTTTTTTCTCGATGATATTTTATATTTGAAACTAAAAAAATTTTTACTTCATTATCCTTTTGAAAACAATGGTATCAAGGCTTTTGTTTGCCATAATTAGATCTATTTCAAAATTCATATCACATTTATTTCAAACATTTCACTTTAAAAGTAATGCTTACTTTGCTTCATTTTGATGTTGCTTGCTTGTTCATTTGGAAATGTAATTATAGCCTTTATAATCATGATCCTAAATTGGCTTTGATCTGAAATATAGCCCATTCCTTGAAATTTTATTTGTATCATTTCCTTCACTATTTATTTGAAAGTGAATGGCATAATATTTTTGCTTTGTTATATATTTAGTCTATTTATTTCTTTTCTTAATAGGAAGTGATAATGTATCTACTTTAATATGCATGCAGAAAATTGAAAATGCCCATTTTGAAATTGTGACATGCATTTTGAAATCTTTTTCTTTTTTTTTATACCTACTATTGTACTAAGAGAAATAATTAGAAAATTGATAGGAAGTATTGAAGCCTTTTTCTTTTATTTTAATTTCCTCTTGTGAAATATTTGAAATTTATAAATGATATTATGATTTTGATCATGAATTCTTTTTTTTTTTATCACTTATTTATTTTATTTACATACAACTTTTTAAAAGCATGTATTAGTTTAAAAAAACATGATGGAAAGTTGTAAATGTCCATTTTACATGGTGAAGCCCTATCAAAATTTTCTCAGATCTCTTTCTCATTCTTTCAGTTGTAATCTTATCTTTTAGTCATCTTCAGCCTTTAAATTTTGATTTTTGCTTCACCTTTGAGTTGTATTCTAAAACATGTACTTCTATTTGCAAGTCTCTTCTCTATTTGTACTATTGTAACTTCTTCTATTTCTAGAATAGTTGTTGAACTTTGAGTTGCATTCTTCCTTCATACCAGTATGTACTTGTGACTTATCTACTTCATGTACCATAGGATAGAAGTCATTGAACTCTGCAATCTTTTTATCTATAGTGAGGACTGTAAGACATGATTTATTTCTTCTTAACTACAACTACTTTCTACACACTTAAGAAAATAGTTAGAAAATATTTAGGCTTTTTGGCCTCTCTTATGTCCATGGTTTTTTTTTTTTTTTTCTCTCTCTCTTCTTTCTAAGTGAGTAAATCATGTATATATTGTTTTATCTTCATGTTTGATCTTATGTAATTTATATCTTGTTAAGAGATCCATATGCATGAATTTGGATAGTATAGGAATATGGATTAACCCTGAGCTCATAATTGATATAGTTTTTCTTTTTTTTCTTTTTAGGTACAGTGCTTTTAAGTAATGAAGATGAAGAAGGAACAAAGCTAGAGATGGAGATGCATCAACCTGAAGAAGAAACCCCAAGGAAATGATGGGTTCATTCATACTCCTATTTTCTCTTTCATGCATATGTACCTCTTATTTTAGTAGTTGTACTTTACTTTTAGTTACATCCCATGGCTTGTGTGGGAACATTTGAAATTCCTTATGAATAAAACATTGAATTCTAAAATTGAGTTGTGTATTTATTTTTGCATTTCAGCTTTCTGTATGGATTGTATGATGAACTAAACAACCCAATAATATAATTGAATGTCTTAATCATGAAGGAAAGAACATTAAAGAATACCTGTAACATCCAAGTAATGAACTTTGATTTTACAATCTACAATTATGATTGTTGTTCCAAAACCTAACACTTCATCTATTCTGTAATTTAATGTCTTCATCAAGATAACACAGCTTGTCCTTCGGGGTTTGTGTTCTTTTGTTGAAGATAGCATGAAATTGTAGACTATGTGATCTGTTATGTTTTGTAATAGCACACATAGCTACAGATTTCATGTAATCATTAATTAATTCAATAGTAACAATATTGTCTAAAAGAACCTCCCCTAGCTTAGGTATACTTCACCAATTTTATCCACATTTTTGCACAAGTGCAAAAATTGTCAACATTTTTGGCGATCCTACGGGGAAAATACCTTCTGCTAGCTTGTAAACCAGTGCCTTGCTCTTGTCCATTGGGCATGGAGTCTAAAGCATGTAACCAAAATCTACCTTTGAAGGTCCAACCCTTCCAAAATGAACTAAAACTAGGAAAGGATCTAGTAAACCAAATCACGTGCATGAATGCACTTATTGAATTGAAAAACATTGCAATGTGCAAGAACTACACTTATTGAAGGGAAATCCTACTCTAAATAGACACTGTAAGATTTTCAATAACAGTGTTTGAGAAACATACCATTCACAAGAATGGGAAGTTCCTCTCCATTCAACCTCAAAAGTTAAAAGCATTGTGTTCTTTGCAAGATGAAATCATGTAAGGACCACTCTAGATTGTATCAAACTTCGTGTGTCTTCCTAGATTTGCACAATCAACATCCCATTTTAACACAATATCTCCTTCATTGAAGATTTTGAACTTGGCTTCTTATCAAAAGTCTTCTTTATCTATTTTTATTATTTTCCATGTTTACATGAGCTTGATCTCTTAGCTCTTGTAATTCCATTAATTCTACATAACGAACCTACAATGGTTCATTCTCAAGTAGCTCCATTTGATGCAACAAATCTAATGCGAGTAACTCAACTGAAATAGGCATTCTTGCTTCTCTTCCGTAAACCATTTTTTATGGTGAATTGCTAACTGATCTTTTAGGACTCACTCTATCAACCCAAAGTGTTGAATTCAACATAAGATGCCAAGCTCTCTGGTTGTCTTTGATTATTCTCCGATGATCCTTAAAATATTCCTATTAGTACTTTCAGCTAACCCATTACCTTGTGAGTAATAATTAGATGAAGAACTTAGATAAATTCCATGGTTAATATTGATCTTTTACCTTTGAACTAAGAAATATTAAAGCATTATACGATATGATAGTTGGTGGAACACCAAATCTGTAAACTATACCTTCATAAAAGGATAATAGCGAACTTTCATTAGCATATTTCAAGGATATTGCTTTAGCCTAGCATGTAAAATAATCTATAGCATTCAAAATCCACTTGTGTCCTTATGACGAAGTTGGGTTTATCATGCCAATAAAATCAAGACCCCACTACATAAAAGGATGATCAATTGAAACAAGCTACAAGGGTAGTGAAGATAAACATTCTGTTTGCAATAAAGAAAGCACATTTCTTACACTTTCTGATCCATTCGAAATAGTCCTTGAATATGCTAGGCCAATGGTAACCAGCTTTCATAATTTTTAAGGTTGTGGTACGTGCTGAAAAATGACCTTGAATGTCGATCTATTTTATATCTTGGCCTTCTAGAGATCGTAAACATACACATCTATATTTTGAACTAAAAAGTTATTTTCTTTCATCGGGTTGAGTTTGTTCTCCTCAAGTTGTGTTTTTCTCTTATTACTAGCTCATTTTTTCCCTATGATTTAGCGATCTCTTCATAACTCAACTCCACCCATCATGTTTAGCTCATTCTAGCCTTTGCCTCAAACTCAAAAATGCTACTATTACCCAACTCAATGTTTCACTTGCTTGATTTCACCGACAACATGACCCAATTATTTCATTTCCTTTTTCAACCCATCTTGTCATGTTGAGACCTAGCTTAGTAGCATGTTGTTTGAACTCATTTTTATCTACATGCTTACCATCAATCTTGAATTGTATTTCTCTCGGTGATCTCTTACTCATCTCGAGTCGAGATCTCACTAGCTCGTATGTGCATTAACCCCACTCTACTCACTAGGGTTCTCTTAAAACTCAACAATTGTTGTTATGTCCTTGAAACGAGATCCTATTAATTATTTTGACCTTGATAAATTCACTCCCCCGGCTTGGTGAGCTCCTACTCTAACCCATCTCTCCATATCATATCACTAGCTTTGCATTTCCTATACAACCATAAGTAGAAACTATTAGTTCAGTTGGCTTGGTGTGTTTTTCTCATAAAAATGATTTCAGCATGGAAAAATTAGGGCTTCAAAAAGCATGGCCCTCTAAACACAAAATCACGCAGCTTATTCTTACTATTTACTATACTACCAAGTATGTTGTTTTATATAAGGATCATGTGTAGGGAAATTATTCAATGATGACCCATTCCCTAGTCCATCGATTTGTCTTTTTGTTTTCTATTTTTTTCCTTCATACTTGTCACTCACACACCCGGTTTTTGTTAGAGCATAGGGATCCCTATCGATCGGTATTCTCGGAAACTAACTCCCAAGATTGGACACTAGCGCCAAGTGCTCCTGTCCATATTCGATGCCTATGTCCTCTTTATGTTTGATCTTACTTTTCACATTTGAGGTCGGTGTTTTTAGTTTTCCAAATCGTATCCCAAGGTACTAGTCAAGCATGTCAAGTCATTCTTTGTCGAAATTCAAGTAAGAGATCCCTATACAAACACAAAATACATATCATTATAAGGGGAGAAAATTATTATCAAGGGGATTATTATCTAGATACATCAAGGGACCGTATTTAGGCACATTATTCTGCATGCACATTGTATAGGAAGGGGATTTCATTATATTCCATCCACACATTTGCATTTTATCTAGCCACAACCCACTATCTTAGCGTCATACGACCGAGGGCGACCTAGGAGCACTATTATAGACACAAGCACATAGAACTACATTGGGTCTGAGATGTATTGTAATGTTTGGTTGTAACTTCACCATTTTGAGCTCAAGAAAGTCTGTCCCCTCATTTTGCATCTTTATTTTTAGGATTTGATGTATTTTTGATGGTTTTGCATGAGGATATTTGTGTACAAGTTTATAGGTACCTTAGTGATCCAAACACGACATACAAGTGAAAATATGTGAACAAGTGTGAATCCCTAATGACCATATCTGAACCAGGTTCTGACCTTTTCTATAGACTCCAATGCCCTCAAAGAGGTCCCGGGAGCCGGAAGTGCACCTATCCTACTCGATATGCTCGAGTCTAGCCATTTGACCTCTCGCTACATTTTTTTGTGGTTCGTTATGATGGTCTATGTTTCTTTTTCATCATATGTTCAAGTCTAGAATCACTTTGGGATAAGAAAACTTAATATAAGTACCTTACCTCTTTCATTTCCTTTCATAGTTAAAATTAAATAAATTTTTAGCATTTATATTTCACTATATATCATTTAGAATAGATATTTGCAATCAAATTTTAATAAACTATCATATTTTAAAAATCATTTTGGTGAACCCGTAGCTTAGAACTTCTTTCCATGATCCACTAAAACCCTAATGGCTAAGGATAGCTCTTCTCCCTCTCAGCTAGTCATGCCTCATGTGAGTATCAATCCTATCTATGATGAAACAACCATAGCTAAACTTACCACTCTATATCGTAACATTATTCTTCCAGATGATACTCAAAGACAACTCTTATCTAATGAATGCAATGTGCCTACTAGCTTTTATCATTCTACCATTAGCATTGTTTCGATCTAGAATTTTTTTCTATTTATAGACACTATTATTTAGTCATTCGCACACCCTCTTAAGTTATTTATAATGATAACTTAGATGATGGTACTAATTACTTTTATGCTTAATCCTTATGATAATGCTTTAGCTAAAAAAGGATGACAATAAACATGTGCATGATGTTATTTCTCATACTAGTAAGGATGAGTCTTTAGTTGCATATCATACTCCTTGTGTTGGTGCTCAAAGTAGTCTCGCCCCATTATTCCATTAAAATGTATCAATTTATGACCTATGCCATTTTTTATCCCCTGTGTTGTGCCTAATAAGTCCCTTCCTTCCTTTTGTTGCCATAACCAATCCTTCCTAGGTCGAGGATCACGTATGGATCCATAGTTGTTTCCTTGTTTCTCTATTTATCTAGAAGGGGTCTGTAATTAGGGTCCCCCATTCTCTGTTCATCTAAAAATCAGGCTCCCACATTCTTTCCATTGTCCACAATCAGGATTTTTGTCCTTGTAAGTTTTTCCCTAAATACTTGAAGAAAAATTGAATGGATGTAGCTTGGAGAAATGTATTTGAGCCTTGTCACATTTCTAAATTCTCTATCCTTGGAGAAAATTTCATCTCTCGGGCTCAAATGGTCATTTTTCTGAAATTCTACGGTTTGACAGGCGTTTCTCCCAATCAAATTTACATCCTTGCATCAACAGGAAAGATGTTGTCTTTTCTTGGAGACGACTTAGCAGGCACTATAAAATTCTATGGATTGCCTTGACCCAAAACCCATCTACATGGAAGAGCGACGCTCATTTGAAGATTTTATTTTTGGTTTGGCCTTGGAGTTGCACCGAGAGGACACGTGGAGGTTTCTACTACTTTTCTCTAGACTTAGAAAATTTTTTATGCAGCTGGTATAGTTTGGTGAAACAGGGATATGTGGCGAGCCCACGCTCATTCGAGTCTCCACTCTTGGGAACCATTTTGAAATTACACCGTGAAGACACGTGGTGGCTTCCGACGGGGCTTCCCATACTTAGTATTTTTTCAAAAAATTTTGAGAGGCCGGGAGACATGGACAGAGCCACAAATGTTTGAGTAGTGGCCCTTATTTTTCATTTTAAAGAAGTGTCAGGAGGACACTTGGAGGCCTCCGCTCACTTTACATTTTTCTTGGAATTTTCAATGGCCAAAGGAGATTTCCTCGGACTCTGACACATGGCACCTTCCACTGAGCTTTAAGTCTTCAAAAAAAAAATTTTAGGGCAGGACACGTGGTGAGCTCATGCTCATTTAAGATCTCAACTTTTGGAAACATCTCAAGATGTGCCATTGTGATGCGTCGCAATTTGAAAAGTCAAAAGGCAAAGAAGTAGACCATCGGTGACAACTTAGATTTTTTGCCTCATAATGATTAAAATATCAAAATGGCTCGCTAACCTGAAAAAATGGAGGACAAGGTTGGGTTTGAAAATTCAAAGGGATGGGGAAGCGGACCATTAGAGTAAACTTGGATTTTTTGCCTCTTGTTACCAAAAGGATTAAAATATCATAATGGCCCAAAAACATGATAGAGAATAGTTAAAATTGTACCTAGTCAATGTTAGAGGTGTGGAATTTTGGGGCAAACTTGTAAAATTTTCCCTTTTCCAAAAAAGAGGTGAAATGGTAGAATTTGGCCGTAGTTTCCGTGGGATGCACCTTAGGACACGGGTCAAGATCATTTCTCAAGGGAGGAGTGTGAAGCAAAATGTGAAACTTTTACATTTTTCCAAAAATTTGTAAGGGAAAATAGAAACCCATAGGCCCATATTAAAATGGATCTCCCACGTGGATGGTCCAAATTCAAAATAGAAATCAGTGGTAGTTGTGCATCTGTATCTGATTTTTCTACCATTTTCACTCTAGAGCTATTAGATATGTGTATTATGATGGCATTTTTATCATTTCTTGGAGTCTCCTGCATGCCAAATAGAGAGGAACATTAATACGGTATCCTAGTTTGGTGGGAAAGGTTTGTAAACATCTCTCACTATTTCTATGCAATCTGAATGTTGGATTCGGCCCGATTTTTCTTTCCTTGGCACACGAAAGACATGTTGATATCTTGGTTGGGTGAGGAAAATCTAGGGACGTCTTTTACCATTAAGATGATATTTGACCTCTGGGCTTGATCTGATCTTCCATTTTTTCTTCCCGAGCACACAAAGAACCAGATTTGATAGATTAGGGGTGGAAGTTGTTGGCGAGTAAATGGAAAAGTGATCTACTAGATAAAGGAGTTGAATGCAGGAGATGTTTGAAGAAATTTACCCCGTGAGCACTCCGAGAACGCGTTTCTGATTTGATTCTCGGGAATCATGATCGAGATCATGATGAGCAGTGGTACACTCAATGTATTTGGTTTTGGGGGGAAAAGGCTCTATTATAAAATGTTGTAAATAGGCATGATTTTACTGTGAAAAGGGTTGGAGGTTGGAAGGGTGGAGTGCTAGAGGTCAGAACTGATTTTATAAAATGCTTGATAGAGCCCATCTTTGAGGGACTGTTTGACAAACCTGTAGGTCTCTTTTGTGTTAAACTTGATCATGTCAAGGTGGTTGTGAGTGTACAACCATTGAAAATATCTGAGACTATTCTAGAAACTTTCCCTACTAATAACTTTAATCAAATTTGAGTTCTTCTGTGTTGACTCTGAGCAATTAGTGTCCGATTTGTTTCGTAATGTCGTAAATAGTTTTATTCATTCCTATTGCAATCTTATACTGAAATTTTTGTGAAATCACATAGGATCTCATCCCTATGATAGTTTAATGGTATTTGTAATTTCATTTCAAGAAGAGCCTTCATCTTGGATGAGATAAACAAATTTAAAATCAATTCACTTTGTCATTTATTGATAAAGATTATCGTAAGGCTTCGGGTGTACCTTAGGCATGGTTAATCGAAACTATAGTGTTTAATTGAGTCTTTTAATTTGAGCCTTTGTATTGGAGTCTTAAATACTATGTGAAAATGTGTTGATCTGGGCCTCCATTGAAGCACACCTTCGGTTGAAGGAACATCCTGATTGTTCTTAAGCTTTCTCGTTGTGAAGTCACTCATTATTGTAAAGTCCTTCCAAATATTTGTTATAATCAACTTTATCCTACTTCACCTCCCACCAAAAATTCATTTAAAAACAACCAATAATACCCATACTACCCATGTTTGTCATTTTTGTATACAAATGCATAATTTTTACTACCAAATAATGTAGAAACAATCAGGTTTTCAATGTCTTTAGTGGCCTGAACCTTGTTTAGAAAATATATCCATTATCTAGAGTGAAAACTCATGAGATTTAGATTTTGTTGCATTGAACATATTTTCTTCAAGGTCTTCTTAAAAATTTCACAAGGATATCTCCATCTCCTTCACAAACAAAGCAGGCTACAAAAAGGATCCTCTCACCCTCGTTGAAAGGCACCACCATAAAGTAGTGAGGATAGGTCAAATCCTTGTGAGGGTGCTACCCATTTTCTCCACATCTGAGTGACAAAGAGAAAGCTTCATCTCATCCTCGGCTAAAAAATGACACACTACATTCTCTTCTTGTTTCTAAGCTTCCTATCATACCTGTGATGTTGCTCACTTCCGAGGAAGAATCAATTTAGGTACGGCACCTTACTAGTGCCATTGCCAAGGAACGTGTGGTTACAGTTCATATTAAGACCCTTTTAAACACTTTTTATATGATCTAAGTTCTAGTACATTTTTCAAACATCATATTTTGTTTAGGCTTGTAAGAAGTATTTCAAGGTTGCAAATGCTATGTATAATTATTTCAATTTCCACACCTAGTGCACTAGATTTCATTGATAAATCTGGGTAAAGAAAATTTAGATCATCCCATTTCCAGTTTCTAGCATTGACAGACATTTGACATATCATATTTTAGTGCATTTGTACAACTAAGGTGGAAGGCATTAGTGACGACTCCTGTTGATCTAATTCTTGATGAGCACCAGTGTATTAACCTCTCGTCAAGTGAGATTTGTCATTAATATTTGCAAAGATGGAAGGAAGGAGATCTTTCTTTCTACGGATCCTACTAGGACATTATTTCCAGAGCTAGGAAAAACAAATTTAGAAGGAAGAAAATTATGGAGAGTTGTTGGAGATTAGAAAACAAGAAAAGGGATCTTCAATGATGAAAGTGATCGGCCTATCATTGAAGACTTCCATTCAAGTTCTTGTTAATAAGTTAGTGTCTTTGTGGAACTGAATTCTCCAATTGGAGAGGGGCCTTCATTTGATTTTGAAAACTTTTCTTCTCATTACGCCCCTATCTTTTCGAAGCTAATAGGATTTTCTAAGAAACAAGGCCTTTACGGGATATCCATTTTGAAATTTATAATTATGTATTTCAAACACCCTCATCTCCTCATCAATTTGTCTCCCCTCCATGGTCACCTCCTCAAAAAAACATGGCCATGCCCCCACCCAGCACCTTCATTTGTTGTAAACACCTTTGGTCTTATAAATTTTAGAGGGATTGTCGGTTATCTAAATGAAGTTCCCAGGATGTAAGAAATAGATTACCTAAGTTCCAAGCAAAAATGCTATAACTAGTGATCAACATCTAAAGATTTTTATCAATATGATGGAATAATTTGAGATTGAACATGAAGATGTAGATATCAAATTTTTATCCATACTTTGGAAGAGGATGCAAGGGACTGGTACAAAGATTTCCTAGATAACTCCATTGACTCTGACCGAGATGAACAATGAATTTAGATTGCGGTATGGTGATAGAACTGACCCTAGGTTTCTTCTATCGAGACTTTTAAAACATCAAGAAGAATCCAAATGAGTCACTACATGATTTCAACACAAGGCTTAACAAGACCTTGAGGAGATTACCTATTAGCTTAAGGCCATGTGATGAATCACTTTTTATCAAATATTCAAATGCATTTGATAAAAATGTTGCTTACTACTTGAGGGACAAAATCCCTACTAATTTGAGGCAGGCCTTCACCATGGCTTTGGAAATAGAGAATAACATTAAGCCAATTGGAATGCCTCCAAAAAGGGAGGGTGTAAAATTAATTAACCGGAAAATCCTCAAACAAGTAAGGGTGTTAATTTGGAGGAAGTTGTGTAAACTTTAGTAGGGGTTGTCAAAGAAATATCATACAAGTTAGCCAGGTAGAAAAGGGAATTGGGAAGGGTTCACAAGGTGTCAAGACAAGAAACAATTCTAAGATACATCATATAAATGATCAAAGGTCTGATGACATAGGCAAGGGACTTGTTGGATTTGGAAATAAACAGTCCCAGGCCAGGGAAAATAGAATGGTACCTGATCCTTTGGCTTCCAAAGTTGTTGTTGTGGAGGAGACAAATGTCATTGATTGGTGTGACAGATGTTTCATGCCCCATGCTCCATGTGAGGAAGATTAGCAAGAAGAAGAATAAGTTGGTGATGATAATGATGATGATGTTTGCATGATGGGTTGCTCCATAAGCTCACAACAAGTAACAACTTCCACTGTGGTAATAAGTGCTAGAAATCCTACTAATATTTGGGATTGCATCCACTAGGTACCTTTTCTTCCTCCCTCTCATACTTTAGAAGTAGATATTGTACAAGATTTTGAATTTCCCAATAATTACGTTAAATATTTAAGAGCTTTAATGATAGAGAAATATGGAGGAATCATATTTGAGGAGTACATACGATTATTAATGAATGTTTTTGTGGCTCAAGAAAAGGATTACAACACAAAAATAGGGTTGTCAAACGTATAGGGCCTCGTGCCAAGCTAAAAATCCATTGGTTTCAAATATTCCTAAAGAGGCTCCTAAGAAAGACGCATATGCCAAGGGATTTTTCTGTCCTAAACAAAAATCACACCCCTCCTCATGCCCAAGTGACAAAAATCCTGTGCCATCTAATGAGTGTGTCAACCTTCCTTCTAATGTTGCCTTGCCAAAATCTGTCCCTTATGATATTTCCCAAGTCTTGAGTCAGATTAAGATCTTAGTTCCAATTGTTGAGTTGTTTAGGATTCATGAGCACAAAAAAGGGCTCTTGAATACTTGGGGCTGAAAGAGGAGAAGACTACCCTAGGTAGAAATATAAACATTGTGGACACTCCTACAATCATTGAAGAACTAGAAGCACCACAAGTATCGAAGAGGTAGATGAACCACCCGAGGTTTATTTGGGTACATCCTTAGTAGATTTCTAGATGAATGTGGATCCATTCTTCACTACTCGATCATTAAGGATAGATCATTTGCACAACCGTATGTTTGATTCAGCGGCATCATACAATGTTATGGCTATGGAAGTTATGAATGAATTGAAAATCAAGGTAACAACAACATATGGGAAGTACACTACCATGGATTCTAGGGAGGTGTTAGTGGTGGGATGTGTGAAAGGTCTAGTGGTACAACTTGCATCCTATCTCGGTAGGAACTTGAAGCTTGATGTAGTTATTATTGACTACCCAGCCAAGTGGGGTATGATGTTGTCTAGAAAATGGGCTGAAAATGTTAGTGGAGTGTTCAAATGGATATGTCCTATGCCACAATTCCAATTGAGGGAAACCTTGTCAAATTGTATCAAGAAAAGAAGATGTTGCACCTTATTGAGGATCCCAACAATGCATCTTATGAAGTATTGTACAAAAGTGTTGATGCTGATAACTTTGTAGGATTTTCTAATGGAAAAGAGCAAAAGATTGAAGAATGAAAGTATCTTGAATAGGGAGGATTTCATTGGACTTTATTGTTTGATGGAGCTTGTTCCAAGTTCGGAAATGGTGATGGTGTTGTTCGATATCTCCATTTCAGAAGGGTTTGTCATTTGTTTCAAATTCAACTTTGAATACACTAATAACATTGCTAAATATGAGGCATTGTTGTTGGGTCCGAGGATTACTTGGAAATATGGTGTTAAAAAAATCATTGTCAGAGGAGATTCGAGAATTAATTATAAAGTAGGTTAGAAAACTTTATGCCATAAAGAATCAATGAATGAAACAAAACAAGCATGCAACTTGGGATCTCATTGATATGTTTGATTTATTCAATAATGTGCATCATAATAGGAGGTTCAATGATTTGGCAGAAAATCTTGCAGGTGTTGGGTTCTCGGTTTGATAGTTTACAATATCCATATATTGTGAATATGAAGTTCAGGTGTTAACTAGGCCATCCGTGCACTGACAAAATTAAACATTGGTAAGTTTTTGATGATGATGATTAGGTGAGAATATTTTACGAGAACAAAGGGGAGTTTTCTGATAAAAATATTTATTGGGAGCCCATGGTGTGCATAGTAGAGGGCAAAGAAACCTTGTTTGGAAAAGGCACAATCTAACTAAAGACTAATACCATTCCTAGAGGGATGGTTTTCTTGGAATCCCGCTTTGATAATTTTGATCGCATTATTAACAAATGCATAACAGCCTCAAGGGATATTGAAGAGCATGACTTGGGTACAGAGGAGAAACCAAGGAAGATCTGGTTAGGAAGTAATCTCAGCAAGGAGGAAAAACAGTCTTATGTCCAATTGCTAAAACAATATCAAGATTACATGCCTTGGACTTATTATGAACTAAAGGCATACAGAGAGGATCTATTTCAACATGAGATTCCCTTAGAATCTAATACAAAACCATTCAGGTAGAAATAGAGGCCAATCAATCCA
Organism: Taxus wallichiana var. yunnanensis; assembly: GCA_018340775.1. Taxonomy (NCBI): domain Eukaryota; kingdom Viridiplantae; phylum Streptophyta; class Pinopsida; order Cupressales; family Taxaceae; genus Taxus; species Taxus wallichiana. The sequence goes on from CM031240.1 coordinate 127,371,508, forward strand.
CTCCTATCTCTCAAAATGCAAGAGGAACTGAAGAAACTAAGGGATGGAGGGATTATTCATCCTACAAGGTATTCTTCTTGGGTTGCGAACCTAGAACTAGTTAGAAAGAAGAATGGTGACATCATACTATGTGTGGACTTCAGAAATCTTAACAGAGCATCAATGAAGGATAATTATCCTTTATCAAACATGGAGAACAGGCTGCAGCTAGTGATTGGTTATGAGATACTTTCTACCTTGGATGGTTTCTCTGGTTATAACCAAGTTGTGGTGAAATAATCAAAAAGAATTAAAAAATCCTTTACCACTCCTTGGGGAATTATGTATACATCAGGATTCCCTTTCCTTTTCTAGTTATATCAATGATTTATTGTTGTTTACCAAGATGATGTAACTGTGTTCTCTAGAAAGATAAGTGATCATTTCCAACACTTGGAGAAAATGCTGATAAGATGCAGAGAATATGGCATTTCACTCAATCCAAAGAAGTTCCATTTCAAAGTATACAAAGAAAAATTTCTTGGTCACATTGTGTCATAAGAAGGGGTAATGATTGATCCAGAAAGGGTAGAGGCCATCAGCAAGGTCCCAATTCTAAGAACCAAGAAGGGGATTCAATCCTTCTTTGGGCAGATAAACTTCATCAGAAGATTCATATCAAACTTTGCTAAGTTGACCATTCAAATTACTTCCATGTTAAAGAAGGAAAAGGTCATCAAGTGGGAGGAGGATGTCATTCAATATTTCAATGGGATTAAAGAGGCATTAAAGCATGCACCTGTTCTAGCAGCTCCAAATTATAAGAAGCCTTTCTAGCTGTTTTCTTTTTCTTCAAAGAACACTATTGCATTTGTCCTATTGTAGAAAGATGATGAAGGGGATGAGAGGCCAATTGCCTTTTTAGTAAGGAATTACAGGGGCTGAGATGAAATACACTATTATGGAGAAACAAGCATTTTCCTTAGTGAAAGAAGTAAACGTTTTGTGCCTCACATTCGAGTTCTATGATTGTTGCTTATGTTCCTCACACCATGGTGAAAGATATCTTATAAGAGATGGAAGTCTCAAGAAAAATATGAAGATGGGTGAACAAGTTGCAAGAATATGACATGGATATCCCAATGAAAAAGTTAGTGAGAGGTTTGGGCTTGGCTAAGCTTATGGCTGAGAGCAACTTGTAAAATATTGAAGTAAATGAGGTAGAAGAAGGAAGGGTAGATGTCTTTGAAAAACTAATGAGTTCTAAGTGGTACAAAGATGTGATTTTTATCTTAGACATTTATAGTTCCCTGAGTATTTGAGTAAGAACCAAGAAAGGGCCCCTAAGTTAGCTTCCCAAAAATGTCATTACGATTATGGGTTAGCTTGGAAGAACCCTGAGGGATTCATCTTAAGGTGCATTACTGAAGATGAAGCCCCCAAGATAATTGTTAATCTCCATGGAGGAGTTTTTGGGGGAATTTTATTGGAAAGGGTCACATCACACAAGATCTTGAGTGTTTGTTATTTATGGAAAATTCTCTTCAAGGATACAACTCTTTTGGTTAGAAGATGCGAGAGTTGTCGGTGATTCTCTAGAAGAATGAAATATTTAGGCTCCCTACCTTTGCAACCTATATCAATTGAAGATTTGTTCAAGCAATGGGGAATGGATTTCATTTGTGAGATTTCAGACCCTTCAAGTGTTGGCCAAAAGTGGATTATTATAGCCATTGATTACTTCACCAAGTGGGTGGAGGGAATCCCCACCAAAAGAGCAACACAACTAATTGGCATGGACTTCATGTTTGAACCATATCATCTGCGAGGTTTGGGGTGTTAGTCAAAATTGTTGCTGAAAATTCCATGAACTTTGAGCTAAACCCTTGGTGACAATGTGAAAATAATATGGGTTCAATTTGACATATGCTTCTAATTAAAATCCCCAAGGAAATGGACAAGATGAGTCTAGTAATAAAAATTTTCTAAAGATTATCGAGAATATTCTTAGAGTGAACAAGAGAAAATGGGGTCGAGTGAGTTGAAATTTTTTGTCCTGGTGACCAAATTACTATTAAGAGATCCACTTGGAAAGAGTCCCTTTGAGTTGGTGTATGGAACTCGGCCCTACTGCCCGCATATGAAATTATCCTAATATTAGTTCATGCAACTACTAGAAGATAAAGAGGTAAGTCCATATGATGCCCGCATTAACCAGATTGTTGAACTTGATGAAGAGAGGAGGGCATCCCACCAAAGGAATGTAAAGTTCAGAGAAAAGATGAAGAAGTTTTTCGACAAGAAGGTCACCCCAAGAGCTTTCAATGTTGGAGATCTCGTGTTGTTATGCGAAAATAGGCATGATGATAAGGGAAAGCATGTCAAATTTGATGCTTTATGGATGGGTCCTTACTCCATTGATATCAAAATTGGTGAACATACCTTCTTCTTGAAGGACTTAGATGGAGAATCACTTGAATTTCCTATTAATGATAGGTATCTGAAGCATTTCTTGGATTGATTCCCCAAAATCGAGGTGAGCATCATCTGTACAGTGTATATTTTGTTGGTTTGTTCTCTGTCTTTCGTGTTTTGGTTCATTCGGCCCATGGTGGGTTATTTTTTGCTGGTTTTTTGGTTTTATTTTTGGGGATGGTTCGGTTTGGTGTTTTGCAAGTTTACTCCTTATCCCAATGGATATTTTTAGTACTTGGTCTACCTTTGTTCTTGTGGCACTCACAAGGAGTGCCCATATTATGATCCTCATGTGTGGATTTCACTAACGGCTCAAGGTTTTGGTGTAATGGTTCATTACATTTGGTATCAGAGAGACCACCCAGGTTCGAGTCCCGACACGGGTAGCTACGCCGCCATTACGGTGTTCCCGGGGAAGCGTGGTGGGATGGTATGATCCTCAAGTGTGGATATCACTAACACCTCAAGGTTTTGGTGTAATGGTTCGTTACATTTGAGGTTTTGGTGTAATGGTTTGTTATAGCCCATCCTTGAGTTGGAGCCGCAGTTGGTGCTCAAAGTAGTCTCGCTCGATTTTTCCATTAAAATCTATCAATTTATGGCCTCTGCCATTTTTATCCCCCGTGTTGTGCCTAAGAAGTCTTTTCCTTCCTTTTGTTTCCATAACCAATCCTACCTGGGCCGAGGATCATGTATGGATCCATAGTTGTTTCCTTGTTTCTCTGTTTATCTAGATGGGGTTTGTAATTAGGGTCCCCATTCTCTATTCATCAGAAAACTTGGGCTCCTCCATTCTTTCCATTGTCCATAGTCAATATTTTCCGTCCTTTTCACTTTTTCCCTAAATACTTGAAGAAAAATGAATGGATGTAGCTTGGAGAAAGGTATTTGATCCTTGTAACATTTCTAAATTCTCTGTCCTTAGAGAAAATTTCATCTCTGGGCTCAAATGGTCATTTTTTTGCAATTCTACGGTTTTATGGGTGTTTCTCCTGGTTAAATTTACATCCTTGCATCAACAGGAAATATGGCCTCTTTTGGTTGGACGCGGCTCAGTGGGGCACTCTAAAATTCTATGGATTACCTTGACCCAAATACTATCTACATGGCAAAGTGGCGCTCATTTGAAGATTTTATTTTTGGTTTGGCCTTGGAGTTACACTGGGATGAAACATGGAGGTCTCTGTTGCTTTTCCCGGACTTAGAAAAAAATTTATGTAGTGGGTAAAGTTTGGCGGAATAGGGACATGTGGTGATCCCGTGCTCATTCATAGTCTCCAGTCTTGGGCACCATTTTGAAAGTGCGTCGTGAAGACACGTGGAGGCTTCCGTCGGGGCTTCCCATACTTAGTCTTTTTCAAAAGGTTTTGAGAGTTCTAGGACACGTGGAGGGACCACACATGTTTTAGGATTGGCCCTTGATTTTCATTTTAAATAAGCGATAGGAGGACACTTGGAGGCCTCCGCTCACTTTGCATTTTTCTTGGAATTTTCAATGACCAAAGGAGATTACCTCGGACCCTGACACATGGCACCTTCTATAGAGCTTTAAGCCTTCAAATTTTTTTTGTTGAGCCAGGACACGTGGTGAGCCCATGCTCATTCAAGATCTTAACTTTTGGGGACCATCTCAAGATGCACCATTGTGACATGTGGTAGTTTAAAAAGTCAAAAGGCAGAGAAGCGGAACATTGGGGGCAACTTGGATTTTTTGCCTCTTAAGGATTAAAGTATTAAAATGGCTCTTAATCCGACAAAAGGGAGGACAAGGTTGGCTTTTAAAAGTGAAAGGGATGGGGAAGTGGACCATCGGAGGTAACTTGGATTTTTACCTCTTGTTACCAAAAGGATTAAAACATCAAAATGGCCCGCAAACCCAATAGAGAATAGTCAAAATTTTTCCCTAGTCAATGGCGGAGGTGTAGACTTTTGGGAAAAACTTGAAATTTTTCCCTTTTTCAAAAAAAAGAGGTGAAATGGTAGAATTTGGCTGAGGTTTTTGTGGGACCCACCTTAGCACATGTGAAAATTTAACATTTTTCCAAAAAGTTTTAAAGGGAAAAAGGGAACCCATAGGCCCATTCTAAAATGGATCTCCCACATGGATGGTCCAAATTCAAAATAGAAATCAACAATAGCTAGTGCATCGGTATGTTTTTTTCCACCATTTTCTCTAGAGCTCCTGAGGATGCGTATTCGATGGTTTTTAATCATTTCTTGGAGTCTCTTGCACACCAAATGAAGAGGAACATTAATCTAGTATCTTGTTTTGGTGGGAAAGATCTGTAAATGTCTCACACCATTAATATGCAATATGACTTTCGGATTTGGCCCAATTTTTCTTTCCTTGGCACGCAAAAGACCTGTTGATATCTTGGTTGGGTGAGAAAAATAAAAGGATGTCTTGTACCATTAAGATGAGATCTGACCTCTGGGCTCGATTTGATCTTCCATTTTTTCTTCCTGGGCATGCGAAGAACTAAATTTGACAGATTAGGGGCAAAAGTGGTTGGCGAGTAAAGGGAAAAGTGATCTACCAGATAAAGGAGATGAATGTGGGAGATGCTTGAAGAAATTTAACCCCTAAGCACCTAACAAATTTTTATAGATTTTATTCTGGGAATCGTGATTGATATCATGATGAGAAGTGGTACACTCAATGTCTCTAGTTTTGGGGGGGAAAGGCTCTATTGTAAAATTTTATAAATAGGCATGATTTTTCCATGAAAAGGGTTGGAGGTTGGAAGGGTGGAGTGCTAGAGATCAGAACTGATTTTCTAAAAAGCTTGATAGAGCCCATCTTTCGTAGGGAGTTTCTCGAAATATATATATATCTTTTGTGTCAAACTTGATCTTTTCTTTAGTGGCCTCGAACCTTGGTTAGAAAATATCTCCATTATCTAGAGTGGAAACTTGTGAGAGTTAGTTTTGTTGCATTGAGCATATTTTCTTCAAGGTCTTATTAAAAATTTCACAAGGAAGGATATCTCCATCTCCTTCAAAAACAACGAGCTATAAAAAGGGTCCTCTCACCCTAGTTGAAAGTCACAACCATAAAATAGTGAGGATAGATCAAATCCTCTAGAGGGTGCTACCCATTTCTCCACATATGAGTGAAAAGAGCAAGATGCATCTCATCCCCGGCTATAAAATGAAATACTACATGCTCTACTTGTCTCTAAGCTCTGCCAAATCGTGATCTTGCTCAACCTTCCGAGGGAGAATCAAATTGGGTACCAACACCTTGTATTTATGAATATGATTCTCATGATGCATCACATACAAATTCTCGTCCTCATTCATTATATGTTGATGATACACTTAATGAAATCCTTTCATCCGAATGTCTATCTTATATTGATGATACACATGTTAATAATTATTCTACTTCTTTGCATACTTCTAAATGTGACTTTTCTACTCCTCTTTCATCTTCTTATGAGATTATCTCTAGTAGCATGCATGATTCATCTCCTTGTATTATTTCATCTCCTACTAATGTTCTTGATTATAGTTGTACTACTCCTATCAACAATTCATGTGCTTCACGATTTGTTACTTCTTCAACACCTATATCTAGTGTTCCCTTAGCATCAACATATCCCATTTCTCTATTTGACATCTATATTATCACTCATAATGGAAAGCTTCAACCACTCAATACACTACTCACATCTTCTGTCATTCCATCACATGACATTTTATCACTCATACATGTTGTTTTTAAATTACAATCTTAGGTACAATCTCTCATACTTGAAAGAAAATCCTATTATGCTTCTATTGATAAAAATATTTGCATGACAACCCTATTCCAAGAAAGATTCAAAATTCATCATTCCCTAAGGATTTCATTATGCTTACATTTTCATGATTTGATGCTACTAGAAATCTATATTTACATCTCAAACAATATCCTATAGATTTTGATTCATACTTGAATGATCAACTCTTGCTCAAATCCTTTCACCATAGTCTTACTAATAACACTCTCCAATGCTACACACATTTACCCTTTAAGATATATTAATACCTATTATGATATGGAATATTTTTTCTTCGTTGCTATATACTCAACAATAGCCCTAGAGCCACATATGATCTTCTACGTGGCTTACATCGAGGAAAAACATAACCTATCATTTATTACATTTTTGATTCACTACTTGGATGAATTAGTTAGTCTTCCAACCCATTTAATTAGAGAAGGAATTCATATTTTTCATGGCTTGATTTTTTCCCTACAAGAGTGCCTATAATACAACACATGTGAATCATTCCTGTTGTTATGTAATAAGGTCATTGATTTAGAACATGATTGTATGTTTGCACGTGTTAAATATCTATCTCCTAGTTCTCCTACTGCCACACCATCTAATTCTTCTCTACTTCCATCGGTTGAGCATCCTCCTAGGTCTCTATTATCACCGAATCACAGCACCCTGGAGATATACAAGTGCGTATACTTGAACTCACGGTGTGATTGGATAACATGGGTACTATCTCCAAGTTGTGGGACTTGCTACTTGAGATAGACCTCCAGAGAAAGCTGGTTCTTGCTCCTAAACTACCTGCCACAATCTACTCTAATGTAGGATAAGCTAACTATTCTAATCTAAATTTCCAAGGGACCAGGGAGAGAGAATGCATAAAATGAAATCCTACACTAAAGCGGTGATACACCAAAAAAGGAGGGTGTGAGAGTAGTCTCCAAATGTGTGAAATACAGAGGCAAAGTGCACACTAGAAGAGGTGATGACAGTTCTCCATAATCTAGCAAAATGCATTCACAAAGCAATATTCCAAGCACACACAATGATAATGAATTCCTGCAAGAACATAATAATAGACACAATATTCTTGTAGAAAGATAAAAGGGGCAAGAAGAATGCAAGAAAACACAGCAGGGGAAGATACATCCACAAACTTGTATTTTATTGCTTCTTGGTATGCACAGTTCAGTCTATTACAAGATAAGGGCCTAGATCACCATGCAAGGAGTCCACTACAAGGGCCTGCAACACACTGGCTTCACAAAGCAATTTTGGCAGAGCTTTGCTACCCAAAAACTCTCCCTTTACAATGAGCCCAACACTCCAATTTATAGAAAAAATGAGAAGGAGAAGAGAAGGGAAAATGGAAATCCCGAAATCTGTCCTTCAGCCACCTGTAAGAGGCATTAAATTGAGTGAAATGTTTATACATTACTTTCAAAAGGCTCCCCATACTGTCCGATGTGCTGCAACAGAGAAAGAATGATGACCATGCCTCTTAATTGCACTCCCAACTACCAAATAAAACATTGTTCTGAACCCGGCCATGTTTTCTGAAAAAACTCAATCAATTTCTTATCAAATCTAAAATTTCTTGATTTTTGTGCATCGGGCTCGGAACCATGATTCCAACGGTACCAATTTTGTGCAATTTCGTTGAGAAATGCAAAAGTTATGGCCTTCTGAGTGCGGGCAGCTATTTTGGGTCTGGCAGGCGTTTTCTGTCATTTGACGGGAATGAGCATTGACTGATTGGAGCCGAATATGTTTCTCTTAATTAAATATATCTACCCTCATTAAAAATAAGAAATCCATTTTTGTGGCGTAGAGGACGTCGTGCTCGTTCCAGAAAGTCCAATTTTGTGAAAATCGGAGCTCGGAGTCAAAAGTTATGGCCGTTTGAAGTTTCACGGGCCAAACATTGACTTTTCTTCTCTGCCTTCGGCCGCTTCGGCTTTTCGCATCCCACGCGTCCCTTTGTCCCAAATTTCCTAGTGCTGCATGCGGGACAAATTCTTCCGAACCGCCCGAAATGGGCTTCCATGTCCCTTTTCTGCCGGTGACACGTGGCGTGATCTGATTGGCTTTCGGCTCCTTCGGCTATCCGCGTCCCGCGCGTCCCTTTGTCCCACTTGGCACAGTGCTGAAATTCCTGTTTCGGCTGAACTGAACCGGCGGTTCACGTACTCGTGGCCCAGATGTCCCATTTGCTTTCGGACCGTCTGGGACAAATTTTCCCGATTCGCCCGGTTCGGCCGGTTCGCGCCCTTTTGTCCCAACTGTCCCGGGACAAAAGTTCTCATTTCGGCCGATCCGGCCGGTTCACGTACTTCACGTACCTTCGGCCCAACTGTTCCGGGCTGCCTTAAGTCTTTTCGGCCGACTTGCATCCTCCGCGTACTAACCTGTTTCAACAGTTAGTCAAATTTTTCCATTTTTCGGCCAGTTCGGATTTCGCGTCCCGCGCGTCCCTTTGTTCCAAATGTCCCAAATGCTGCGCAGACCGCCTAGTGGCCTTTCGGCCGGTTCGCGCCCTTTTGTCCCTCATGTCCCGACTATTGCAAGGACTAGGACTTAGCCATTTTTCGCAATTTTTTCTGGCCCGAGCCTGTTTTTGCAATTTTTCTTACCTTTCCTCAGAACTTGCTCTCTTCTACTTGGACAGGGGAGTTAGAAAAATATGAGGGGACCCTAGAAACATGACTTTTCACCCTGAATCAATATAATTGCTTGGGACTAAAGAATTTGATGCATGTTATCAAAATTTACCTTGGGGGTGAATTTTGGATAACGATCTCTATCTCCTCCACCCGGAAGGAAGTTCAATTTTCTCCATTGTGTAAGCATCCTTCATCTACTCCATTGTGTCCAATTCCACCTCATACTTTTGCATATCCTTTATGAGAGTTGTTACGGTTCTCTCATCATGCTAGACCTCATGATTTTCTACAATCCTTGCTTAACAAGTGTTTGATTTTCTTGCATTCTAATCAACATCATCCACCTCATTGCTTGCAATGCTAGCATGATAGACCTTGATACAACTTTCATTGTATCAATAGACATCACAACAATGACTATTGCGCCCTTCATGACAGATTAAAAAAATTAGAAGATAGGGTGTGTCATTTCCTTTGGCCCTCGCTCTTGTGAGAGTTATATATGTCCACTTCCATGCAAGTGTATTGTTTCTCTAGTTTATTTTTCTCATTTGTCTAGTTCTAAGGTCGTTATTCATCCACACCCACAGGTTGTTGCTCGTGCACGTTTTCCATCTCATCAATCCACCGCTGTAGTATATCATCCGTAGTATCATGGTACCACTAAATTTTTTTCTTCCATATGCCTCCACATCTCCACTTCCCATAGCTACATCACGCATCATTAGCACCATTTCATCGGCATTCGGTTTCATTCATACACTCATGTTGCTTACTCTCCAAATACTTTCACCGCTCCACATTGGTTTGGTCTTTGGTAGATGATTTCTATCACCTTTCCCCTTGATGATGCACACATGTTCTTATGGTTCATACATGAATATTGAGGGATCTGTTACAATAATAACCTCACTTCATATCTTGTGCTACATGCTTCATTGATCTATATATTTTGTGCACACTATCATATCATTTCCGATGATGTACTCTTTCTTTACGGTTTATTCTTGGTAGTTGAGGGTCTTATATAAATGAACCTTATCATCTATACATTGGGGCCATTGTTATTCTTCCCCCATCTTCATCATACTAACATGCACTTCACTACACTATTACAACCATCTCATACTCTTACACATTATTCATTTTTACTTTATCATTCATCACAACTCTATTCATACATACAATACACTTTTTTCACAATCACATTACATATATGATCTATCATCATATACATTATCCCATCATATATAATCATATTAATAAATATAAAATACAACGATCATATGTTAATAAGTCCATATATATATATATATATATATATATCATTTATAATCATAGTTACAAAACATCTCAAAGACTAGGAGGGCTACTCCCCCTACATTGGTACATTAGTACATATCACTACTCGTCATCACTATAAATATATCCAACTATAAGAGATATAGAACTAGAAGCTTCACTACTCAATCTATGCCTTTGATCGTGGCCCATATATCTCTTGACTTGCTTACTCGATAATGTCACCTCGGTTGACCACTATGTGAAGAGAACCGTAACTCCATAATTTGTGCAAATACATCTTGTGCTCTACAGGATGTCTACCATCAACCTCTCTATCTCACTTCATATTCTCACATACATCGTCTCTCTCAATTAGTAGCATGGTACATGTTGTTTTTTCTATCACCACTGGGTTAAACGAATGGGCATCCTCACCCAAAATAGTATCCATACACTCAACCATACCTCCACCCATGAACACATTGATGGGAACATTTCATGTCAATGTGAGGATGGATGAGTCCAAAATCAATGACCAATACATATCATCTCCATCCATATATCAATGTATTAGATAACAACAAAAATTAATCAGCCTTTTAGCAAATCATAAGTATCATTATAAAAATACTTACGCTCTGTTAACATTACTACCATGTTATCTCGGGCATATGTTTACCCTTATAATCCTACACACGAAGGTGCTTGAGACGCATCCACAAAAACTTGAAACAAACATACCCACTAATTTTATGCCCACCATGCATGGTATACCTCTGCACACCCTGTATCATCCACATCTATCGTCGAGGTCATCCTCGTCAGCCTAAGAGGAACTAGCTATGCTCCTGTCAACCCTGGTCTAGTTTCATCCCTCCTTCGTGCCCTAATGGGCTGTCATTGATATATATGGATGCGGGGGCACATCGTGGTCCATACCAAATTTTCTTGATACACACTCTACGAAATAACTAGGTCATCCATAGAAGCCGATCCTCTAACGACATATTTTGTCAAATGCACTATAGCTCTACCGCATCCTTTGGCCATCTCTCGTAGTCTCAATATGACCTCTAGCCCCATATAATCTCACATCTATCTATAGGTATCTATATACATGTTCCGGCACGAACATCTACCCATCTCCCAAAAATACATCTGACATTTCCCATTCTCCTCATTATCAACTAAGCGGCCTCGGTATTGTAATATGTTCATACACCCATACATGTAACAATGTGGTAGCTCCAATACAACCCTCATGCTCCTCCTGTGTAAATATGTATAGATCCCTATATAGGTCAGCCAATACACATCATTCCCAGGAATACCTTATGCTCTCCTCCTCTATCCAATGATAGATTCCATGCATCTTATATAAGATGCCTGAACCACCACCCTTCAATGCAATCAACAAAGAAATCACAATGGTAATAAACTTCTAAAATCATGGAACCGTTGATGTCATAATAACATCAAAGCTAATATGGACCTCAATATGAACTTAGGTTCCTATAAAATACCACCTAACAACCTTCTTTTATCTTTTTCATCATCCATGCCATAAATTGAACCCTATCACGAACGATAGACAATCGCAAAGATGCGGTACATGTCATGTAGAGTAATTTTCATCTCCCTGTTGGTAACTAAAAGGTGTATGTATATACACCACACCTCTCACATAAACTTGATATCATTGGCATATTATGGGGTACATCCCCATCTTTGTTATGTGTCGCAAGCCGGCACGATCTAGAACATCCCACTCCTCATTTGACAACACCAATCCTATAAATGTACTCAAATGGTGGACACCATGAAACTCTCTCGAATAGATGTCCCTCTACACAACAAAAATGAAATAAAACAACACATTAGCATCTCATACATATACAAACACGCCTTCCTATAACATCAACACATAACAAGTTTCACATATACAATGTACTCGAGCTTAACCTAAGCCATCTATGATGCTAGCACATAGAAGAAAGACTCGGGCCCCGAGGAAAAAGTCACTAGTGTCAATGCTTAGGAACTCATGTCCCAAAGGTAATTAGTTCCTTCACCGGTCTTGTCCAGTCCAAAACACTCGAAATTCAAATACAAAATGTTAAAAAAATTCATCAAAATGCCAAATATAAACATTAAAAAAAAATAGACTTACAAGCTCAACTATCATACATGATACCACAACCGCCACCACCATCTCAAAATGGCTCAATCATGATGTTATCACTTGAGGTGTCTTCACACACCTAGAACTCAAAATGACACTCGCACAACAACCAAATGAACTACCTTTGCATTTTTCCATATTACTATTTATAGTAACTTTCCATCACTTACATTACTATAGTCATTCTTTGCATGCATTCTCTTAACTAATACAAATTGTATGATTTCAAGCATATCTTGAGCATACTTACTCGATTCCTATCTCTTTCACATTTTTCTTTTAATAATTATTCTGGTGTCATATAATACACATTCCATACACACTACATTCCTCGACATTATTTCGCTCGATATACACACAATTTTGTGATATCTATCATGCATTCACTATTACAACATTATACGCTTCCTTTTGTCTCAATGTTTGTTATCATCATGACTCACCCTTTAACAAAAATGAGGGACATACAATCAAGGACATCCTCTATCTCTCTCACACTCTCACACAATTATTTCACACTCCTAATTAATCATTATCAAAATATTTCTCATAGACCATGTGAAACTTCACATCATATTCTCGAAATTTCCCCAAATGACCTAATATGGGGGCAACAAGAGTAAAATTTATCAATGAGTAATCAATCAATCAATAACACACATTAAAATATTGAAAAAAATATAATGGTACTTGAATTACATCAATGAAATTGAAATGAACACAACGTATTTATCCTCCCACATGACCTAACTTGGGAGTTATATCATCGCGATTTTGTATATGTCCTAACATGGGAAGTTATTATACATTTCAGAATCGCTTCAAGATGACCTTACATGCAATCGATCATATACACATTACGGTGACACCCGTGAAGTGGGGGCAATAAGACATTATTTCCTTTCATATATTTCTCTTATATGAGTTATTCACGTTTAAACAAAATGGATCCAAATCAACCAAATATTGTCTTTATCCATTTGTAGCGGCTAGACCTTTTAAGGATGTGGTTAAAGTTGGAGAGTATAAAATATCTCTCTCCGTACACTCTTCCTCTCGCTGGTAGGATGCCCAAATCCTCAATTTTTCACACATACATAATCAGGTTAGGAATTGAGCACTCCGTGCCCCATCACAACTCCATCGTGACAAAACCAAAATCTCTAATGAATGGATATTGAAATCATCAATCTCACTTAGTTCTCATCATAACAGTTACACATCTCTCCTTATGTCACATGGATTGACATGGAAATGTATGGTTCGCCACGCTATATGTTCTTATTATGTATGTACTTCGTAACATCTGCGTGAATTTTTTTAACATAGGATTCTCTAGACATCTCTCATGTATGAATCTCTATGTACTTTATGTTATATATTTGTTGCTCAACAACATAAATTTGGGAATATTTAGACATAAAATAACACACTTACTACTATTTACCATACTATAAAGTATGTTGTTTTATATATGGATCTTGTATAAGGAAACTATTCACTAATGACCCATTCCCTAGTTCATCCATTTATCTTGTTGTTTTCTATTTCTTTTGACCTTCACACTTGTCACTCATATACCTAGTTCTAGTTATAGCACAGAATCCCCATCATCGGTCTTCACTCATTTTTCATCACTTTTCTCGGACATTAGCACCCTAGAATAGAAGATAGTGACAAATGCTCCTCTCCATCCTGGGCACCTATCTCCACTTTATGTTTGATCTTACTTTTGACATTTGAGGTTGATATTATAAGTTTTCCCACTCATATCTTGAGGTACTAGTTAGTATGTCAGGTCATTAGTGTTAAAATTCAAGAAATATATCCCTATATAAACACAACATACATACCATTATAAGGGGGAATTATTATCAAGGCACTAGCTATATATATACATTAGGGGACTAGATTTGGGAACATTATTTTGCATGCACACTACATAGAAATGGAAGTTCATTCTATTACATAAACACATTTTCATTTTATCTAGTGATTAATTTGAAATGGAAATAAATGATCTATTGTAGCTCAATTAGATGTTATACAAAGCAAGTAAATAACAACTAAAATAAATAAGATAAATGACCTAAGCAACTAAGTAGATAAAATATGAAACCGTAATGTGCAAAGAAGGGTTAGAAAGAGCTTAGCTGATCTAATGACTCTTCAAGATCTGTTTCACGAAAATATTGCATGAAAAAATGAATGAGAAATTTTTTTGAGAAAAAGAAAATTCCATATCTGAGCTATCAATGTAGACCGAGGCACCTAGTGAAGGATGAGGGCTCTGGGGCACCCTAGTCTAAGAGTTGGGTACCCGGTCTATGTAGGAGGTCCAGAAATAGGATTTGTAATGTTGCTAAATTATCATAGTCCTTCACTACCTATCACATGTATTTAACGACATTGTGTCGATGTCACTACAAATCAGTTATAAAACCTAAACCAAACATTAAAACCCTAAAAAAATAAATATACAAATGAAGGGGTCAAATTTTTGTCAAGTGACCACAATGGTGGACTTACTAACTAAGCGTTGCACTACATTTCAGATGCAAATGTAGTTCTAGGTGTGTGAATGAAATATATTCCCTAGCGCTCTTATGCCGGTCACACTGTGAACTAACGAGCTATAACTAGATGTATAAATTTAATAAATTGTGGATGAAATATAATCAACTTCCCTCCTATGTAGTGTGATGCAAAAGAACTAGCCTTGTCCCTTGTGATGGAACTAGATGGATACAAATGAGCTCTATATGCCTTATATGGAATGCAGCCTTAGGTAATGATAGTAGTGCCTAGTGTTTGGTCCCTCACTATGGTCTCATAACTTTATCATTATATGGTTCTCTTAATCTAATTTTATAATCAACCCCGAAGAGGCAAACCACAAAAATATAGAAATCTCAAATGGATAAAAAAGTGCACAAAAGATGGAAGTAAAGTGGGAAAGGATCATAGCACCCGAATGGGACCAGTGGCACATGGGGCACCCCATTACTAGGCTAGTCACCCTAGTTAAGGGTAAAATGACAAAAATAGATGGGCATGTATATGTGGGAGGTTGGTAGGGACAACAAAAGGTAAAGTAAAATGGCCAAAAGATGGGGGTTAATTAGTAATTTCTTCAATTAAAAACCATATGAATAGTAGAATGATACCGAGAATAAATAATAATCAAAGTGTGTGATTTTTTGTCTACATATTTCCCCACTTTATGTTGGTGAGAAGAACACTCGATAACATAAATTAGATAGAGATGCATACCTAATTTCCATGTAGAGTGATGTAGATAGCATGCCAAAGGACTAGACGAAGCGTGAAGTAATAAAAAGAAGGAGCGTGGAAGATAAAGATGTAAAAAGGAAAAAAAAAAGATGAGAGTGAGCCTAGGGCGGAAATGCATGTGTAGTTTTCAATGTGTGTGACGTACCTTCATGTTAGTATGACGTGTGTGTTTCCATAGAATGTATTTGTTTTTAATGTGATTTTTGTTTTTGTTGTTGTTGAAGTCATCGTTGTTTTTTTGTTGATTATTTGCTTCTCATATAGACAAAATTGTAAAGAGAATATGAGAAAGTAGTCACATATGCATGTATATGTGTAAATACAGATTTATATAGTAATAATATTGGAAATGGAATTATGAAAATGAAAAAGGAACATGTGCATCTAATCCATGATGAGAGAAAAGAGTGTATAGAAGGATATCCTATACTTTGTAATTTTTGGGGCAATCGACATTACCCTAGCCGAATAAGTTTAGGAGAAAAGCGCATTATTCTCCAACCTATAATTACTTCCTTGATAATGTATGAAGAGATATTTCTACAACCTAGATTATTAGGTGATCTAACACCATTGGCTAAAGTAGTGTAGAGAATAAATTCTATGTGTCATGTAACCCGTAATTGCTCCCTAGAATGCTAAGGGCTATCTGTCATATAAAATATGATGTGTACAAGATTCATAGACTGCTCTAAACCCACTTGATGTATAACCCACAATGTCAAGGAAAGAAATTGAATCAAACTATACCACTAGAGACCATTGAATAATGTGTAAAACCCCAAATGATGTCCCCCTCTTCCATAAATTTTTCCCTGTGGGGAAATGAATGTGCTTGGTAAAAACCAAGGTGCATGCGAACAAGTGGCTAGAAATACAAGTGCTAGTATAAAAAAACATGCATTTACAAAACAAGTGTAAGCTATGCGAAAATGTGTAAAGTAGAATTCAAGTAAACATGCAAGAAGAAAATCATATACTATCAAAAGTGGGTTGCAAACATGGGAAATCACTCATGATGTCACAAGACATGCAAGGCCATAATGGATGCATACAAACAACCAAGTGTGCACATAAAACGAAGGGTAATTCTTGCACACATTAGTTTACAATACACAAGCAATAGAATCCAAATAGACATATAACGATGGAAGCAAGTAATCCTACAAAAACATGTTACACATGAAGAACCCATTAACATGTTAGAAAGATCACCTATATGTTAATAGCGTGTATAACCAAGTAATGAAATGTTCTAAGTAAAAATGAAATA
The DNA here is from genome assembly GCA_018340775.1 of Taxus wallichiana var. yunnanensis. Lineage (NCBI taxonomy): Eukaryota > Viridiplantae > Streptophyta > Pinopsida > Cupressales > Taxaceae > Taxus > Taxus wallichiana. The sequence continues at coordinate 127,388,428 of CM031240.1, forward strand.
ATAACACATGTAGCATACGAATTTAGATGCCCCAACACCTATTGTAGGAGTGGTAGAAGGGAAGCATCCATGTTGCATGTAAGAGAACCGTATCTACAATCACAACTAGAGAAATGCATGAACACATATGTGTGCAAGGTAAAGATAATTGTTACAAATATATTATGTAACATTATTAATATATTTTAATATTATTAATAATAAGTTTATATAACTCATATTAATCATATAGTTAGTATGAGTGTGTTGTGATAAACAACTCACGTAGCTATTTTGGAGTGTGAGTGATCCTAGGGATAAACTTGAGAGATTCATGGAGAGAGATATGAGGAAGACTAAGTGATAAGACTTGACTCCTAGATTATTAGGATCAAGAATTTTTATAAGAAGCTAGCTGTAGATGAATATAATATCCCAGATGAATTTCATTTACATATTATATTATTCGATGTTTATTTCTCATATTATATCACAACTTCTAATAGTGGTATCCGAGCAGTCCATTCCTGACTGTATTCATGATGAGAGTCTAAACACGTGTTGTGTTCAACATCTACCATCCCCAGATGAGACTATGTTTTTTGTGTGTGATATCACGTGTACCATAACAGTTTTGTAGTGTTTTGTTCAAGAATATTTTCAAAGTTTTCTTCTAGCATTCTGATCTACCCAACCACAATAATCTAGTATGCCATTGAGATATTTATCCTATTGGATTTATAAAAGAATTGCGTAGAAGTATTTTGTAGATCCTCTACTACATATAAGCTAATACATCAGATGGCGAGTTCATGAATTTGGCTATTCCATCGAATATCGTAGAAAGGTGTGAGAAAATACATAAATCTGTCAACACATAGAATTTTTAGGAGATTTGACATTGTGCTATTAGATTGGTATGTATATTATTGGAACGCACTTCACATTCTATCGATGTGATATTTAGTTACTTCATGATCCACTTCATTTTTTTAATCTCCAAATATAAATTTCCTATGAACAAAGAGCATATCACAAATTTTTAATGTGTTGGCAATGTTTATTCACATCACCGTCAGATCCATATTCTTAACACTTGTCTTATAGTATCGTCGCATGACTGCTCTTTAGTTGATGTGTTCATCACAAAGAAACCAACTTGAATTTCTCTTGATAGTATTAACAAATGTGTATTTTATTAATTCTGTATAAGGCCTTCTATGACTCGAGCATCGAATCTACATCTGCAAATTGAATCAGGATAAAGTTCTCCTTTACAATCTATACATGGTAGCCACAAAACAAGATTTCTTACTGGCTTCCATGTATGCATCGTGTCAGATTGTATTGTTGATCAAAGCTCAAAAATTCATCACCTCAGTCCATGCCTATCATATCTGTTCAGGATGTATTTGTGATTGGTCATTTTCTGCATACAGTCTGTAAGTCCACATATATGTACCTCTACATTAGTGTTTTGAGTTTTAATACTTAGATTCATTTTATGTTTATTGGTTTTAATTCTTACAATTTAATGTGATCATTTTGTCAAATATCATTTAATTTTGAGTGTCTATTATCCTAAAAGTGTTATCAAGTCTTGTTTTTATTGAGTCTTTGTCTTTATCGCATTGTTTTTACAAAAAAGGAGATTCATTTTTATGTCTATTACTGTAGTCTATTTGAGTTGTAAAAGTTGTCAAATCATTTTTCAAGCTTGTCAAGTCAATTTTTGTTTAGTCAATTTGAGTCATTATTCGTATGTCACCTTTAGTCAAATATTGTAAAAATAAATAAAAACATTTGCCTCATGAATGCATTTTTGGTGTTACTCGATGTCAAATTTTTGGGAGGATAAGATTAAAATTATTGCAGTTCTAATGATATTTTTGATGACTTCAAATAAGGAAAATATTATCTGGCTTCGGGGCTCTACCCTTGACCCCCCCCGTATCATGATAGCGAGCTCTCCTAATACATTGCCTTAGGACCCCGGAAGAGGCGTTACCCCTGACCCTTGTAGGGGCTTCCACCCCTAGACCCCGCTTTGGAATTTCATAACCAAAGAAAAGATTTGTGGGGAAGATGCATTGACAAAAGGTGGTTCAAATTTGAGCTCCATGGTCCAATATTCTAAGTAAGTATAAAAAATAACTTGAGGATGGAGGCAAAAGTGGTGGAGGTCAATCAACAACCTCTTTTCAATCACCAATGATGGGGCCACATGAAGCTATGGTGGCACTTTGTATGTGTGTATGTGTTTTTCATTTCAGATTTGCAGTATGATTTCAGAGTTCCTATTTGAATAAGTGAAATGTTCACATTAAGGGGGAACTGGAACATGGTCTCAATATTCAATTTTCCCTCTATTCATTTTGTATTTAGTAAGAAGTGATTCTTACATATTCCCTAAAGGAAAGACATAGTGGAAATAAGAAAGAAAAAAAGGAAAAGTAGAAACATGATATTTATGTTGTTGGTTATCATGCAAAACCATCCTTTGTTTTAGGTTATTAGTTGTCCTATAAAAACATCCTTTATTTCATGTTGTTGGTTATCCTGTAAAAGCATCCTTTGTTTTAGGTTGTTGTTTGTCCTATAAAAGCATCCTTCTTGAGGTTGTTGGTTGTCTTACAAAACCATCTAGATCATAAGAATGCATGGGCGACATGATGCGAGAAGGAAGTGTGATTATTTTTTCTACCTTAGCAACATTAGGGAGTGCTATATTGGGAATTAATATGTTAACAATAGGGGAGTAAATGTTACAAATATATTTTGTAACATTATTAATATATTGTAATATTATGAATAATGAGTTTATATAACTCATATTAATATTATAGTTAGTGTGAGTGTGTTGGGATAAACAACTCATGTAGCTATTTTGGAGTGTGAGTGATCCTAGGGATAAGCTTGAGAGATTCGTGGAGAGAGATATGAGGAAGACTAAGTGATAAGATTTGACTCCTAGATTATATGATAAAGCATTTATATAAGAATATATCTACGGATGAATATAATATCCTAGATCAATTTAATTTTTATATTATATTATTTGGTGTTTATTTATCGTATTATATTACATCTTCTAACAATAATGATATACAATGGATCCATCTAGCATGTCTAATAAAGGGAATTTTTTTATCATTGAATCACAATACCCTCCGATTTTCACAAGTGCGTATGCTCGATCTCACGCTTTTGTGAGTGGATAACATGGGTACTATCTCCAAGTGTGGGACTTGGTACTTGAGTTAGACTTCAGAGAAATCTGGTTCTTGCTTATACACTACCTACCACAATCTATTCCTAATGTAGGAAAAACTATCTAATCCCAATATAACTTTCCAAGGGACCAGGGAGAGAGAGTGCATGAAAGTAAATCCTACACTAATAGTGGTGATACATCAGAAAAGGATGGAATGAATATAGCTTTCTAATGTGTGAAAAATGGAAGCAAAGTACATACTAGAGAGGGTGATAACAATTATCCACAATCTAGCAAATACATTTACCACAATGTTTCACACATACATAATGATAATGGATCCTTGAAAGAGCATAAAATAGACACAATATATTTGCAATAATGTTGAAGAGGCAAGAAGAGTGCAAACAAACACAAAAAGGGAAGATACATCTATAAACTTGCATCTATTGCTTCAATATATGCACAATTCAATCTATTACAAAATAAATGCCTGGATCACGATGTAAGGAGTCCACTATAAGGGTCTACAGTACATTGGCTTCACAAAACAAAAATGATAGAGTTTTTCTAGTCAAACTATCCTCCTACTTTACAATGGGCCCAACACTTAAATTTATAGAATTTGGAAGAGAGAGGATTGAAATCCCAAAATATGACTTTTAACCACTTGCAAGAGGTAATAAATGAATTGAAATGATGGTATGTTGCTTGCAAAAGGCTCCCCATGTTGTCCCATAACTTGCAGTTGGAGAAAATGATGACCATGCCTCTTAATTGCACTCCCAACTACCAATTAAAACATTGTTCTGAACCTGGTCTGTTTTCATAAAAATTATTAATAAAATCCTAATAAAATTCAATATTTATCAATTTCTATTCATTTGGCTTAGAGCCATGATTCCAATGAGACCAATTTTTCATGATTTCATTGAGAAATGCAAAAGATATGGCATTCTAAGTGTGAGCAGCTATTTTGAGTTTGCTAGGGATTTCTTGCATTTCACGGGAATGAGCATTTAATTTTTGGAGCTGGAGATGTTTATTTTATTTTTGTGCCCTTTCTAAAAAGTCAAATTTTGTGAAAATTAGAGTTCTGAGTCAAAAGTTATGACCGTTTGAAGTTTGGGGGTCGGGTGTTCCACTTTCCCTTTGTATTGTGGGTATTGCGGGTTTTCAAGGAACTCATGTCCCCATGGTACTTAGATTGTGTAGGTATACTCTATCTACATCACCCGATTCAGGATTTTATTTCCTTGCGCATCCATTGTTGAGTAGGCTAGGTGGGACATTGACTAATGACTTCTCCGCACCACTTGCCTATGTTTATTTTGGCTATTCCATGTCTGCATGTCCCAGTTGTCCTAAAAAAATTTCTCCACCTTTTCGCAATGAATTGGCTACAACCAAATCAGATTTTTGGTACTTTTGTCCCATCTATTCCATGGATCACGTGGGAAAAAATCTTCCACTTTTGCTACATTTTTCGGGTGTGGCTTTTTCATATTTTTGGCGCCCATGCATAATTTTGTCCCAACTCTCCCATGGACCATGTAGGACATTTTTTCCACTTTTTCCACATTTGTAGAGCTCCTTCATTGATCGGAAACTTTGGCGATGTAGGTAACTAGTGGCTTGACTGAACTTGTGTGGCACGGGATGCCAAGAGCGACTTAGCTACTATACACTACCTCCTTTGTAAATTAGACCTGAACTAGGTATGAAGAACCTTGGTACAATTGCATTGGTTCCATCCATACCCCTTAGACCCGATTTGCACTAAAACAGCCCCCAAATTCATTTTGTCAAATTTTTGCAAATTTTCACTAACACCTTGCATAGGGAAGTTAGATAAAAGCCAAGGATCCCTCAAAACCTAATTCTGGGCCTTTAACCATTTCTTCTTGCTCAAGCCTGAAGAAATTGTGCAATTTATCAAAATTACCTTGGGGGTGAATTTTCGATAACAAACATATACGATAAAATGCAAGCATGTGTAAACACAACCAAGATATGCAACATGCTTTGGATGGATGGAGTGGAATACAAGATGGATGATAGGATCTGTTGTCCCCCCAAATTGATGGAGTTGTGTGTATTTAGGTTCATTTAGTTTTTCCCCTCATCAATCAAGAATGAACAATAAACGAGAGTTCACCATCGTAAATAGTCGAAGTGTGTGTTGTTTCTAATGCACTCGATGAGTGTGTATGCATAATTGTCATGATATAAAACCTAGAGATGATGTGTGCATGTGACCCTATAGCTGAACCATATATCACGACAATATGAACAAAGGAGTGATGATTTATCATAAAGTGTATATCCTATAAGATTAATAGAGGGAGTTGTTATGTAGCCTAAAGTGTATACCATTACAAGAATATGGAGTATGTGACCATTTAGCCTATATCATATGTAAATAACCTAGTAATCCTACATGATAGAAGGTTAAATGATGAACGTGTAATTACGATAAGGTCCATTTGATTTGTAAACCTTTGGCGATCGAGTATGGACCTAGGAATTGGATTACATCATAGGGTAATGAGTGCAACGCGTGTGAGTAGATGTAGTATATATGATAATTATAGATAACGACGTGATGTGTAAAGTGTGTGATATGTGATGTATAGAATGCAATGCTAGATGTGTATATATTCTAATAATGTGAAGATAAGTGTTGTGTGATATGCATGATAATTAGAATGTAATATGAGACTCGTAGACAGTAGAAGTGTGACATATGTATGATGAAAACTAATATGATGTATGATGTAAAGATGCACAAATTTTGAAATGAAGTAGAATAAATGTAGAGAGTATGATCTAATATGTATGAAGAGTTGCAATGTGTAGTATCTATTGTGGAGTGTGTGGGATTCATTGGTAGTATTTCCTCAACACTCAAGTGTGAACCGAAGCATAAGAGTGTGTCATCGGGTAATGAAGACGTCAAAGTATCTTATGATTATGCATATATGAAGAGAGTAATGTATGCTTATGAAATTCTCGAGAGATGTGTTGACACCAATATGAGAAAGGGGATGTGTTGGATGTTTTGGTGCTCAAAATGGTCTCACCCCATCTTTGCCTTTTAAAAAGTATTCATTCATGACATCTGTCATTTTCTCCTTCCCCATATGGTGCTTGGTCGGTCTTATTTCCATTTTTAGTCTGCTCCTAGGTCAAAGATCATGTGTGGGTCTGTATTTGTCTCATGTTTCCTTTGTTCCTCTGGAAGAGCTCGTATTTTGGGTCTCCCATGCTCTGTCCCTTAAAAACTCATGTTTTCCTATTTTCTCCAGTCTCCACAGTCAAATTTTTTTGTTCTTGTCATTTTTACCCTAGGTACTTGAGAAGAAATGAGTTGATGTGTCCCTAAGGGTCATTTTTGAGCCTTACAATAGTCTAAATTCTTTTTCATTGAAGATAACTTCATTTCCTGGCTCGATTGGATGTTTTTCTATGTTTTATGGTTTGATGGGCATCTCTCCTAGTCAAATTTGCATCATTCAGTCTATAGGGAAATGTGGCACCTCTTGGTTGGATGGAGATAATCTTAATACTTGAAATTCTATGAAAAAGCCTAATTTTTATAATGTGTCCATGTGGAGGAATGACGCTCATTTGAGAATCAAATTTTTGGTTTGGCTTTGAAGTAGCACCGGGAGGACACGTGGAGGGTTGGTAAGAAAGAGACATGTGGAGGCTTCCGCTGGGTTTCCCATACTTAGAAAAATTTCAAAGGGTTTTTAGGAAGTCCAGGACATGTGGAGGAATGGCGCTCATTTGAAGATATGCTTTTGGGCTTTTCCTTGGAGTAGCACCGAGAGGATTCGTGGAGGATTCTCTTTGCTTTCCCATACTTAGACAAATTTGTATGCGCACTGGAGCGGTTTGGCGAAACAAGAAATGTAGCAAGCTCATGCTCATTCGGGGTCTTTAGTTTGGGTGCCATATTAAAGTTGCACCATGGAGACACATGGAGGAAGCTGCACATGTTCAAGGATCGGCCCTTGAGTTTCAAATTAAAGAATTTCTAGGATGACATTGTTAGGAATTAGTATTTACATCATAGGTAAATATTTATATGGTTAGTTTTATATATTGTTATAACAAATGTATAACAATATATTAGTACGGAAGTTTATTGTTTTGTATACTTCCTATTTTATAGGAAGTTGTTCAACAACATTCTGGCTATATAATAGCCATTGTATTAGCAAGAAAATATAGAGAATTAATAATATATATTACGTGTTCAAATCTTGTGTAATTTGCCAAATTTAATATTTGGTATCGAGCGAGTTCGAGCCCATTGGAGAAATAGTTTTTGTTGTATGGGCATATTTTTTAGCTATCACCCCAGTTTATGAAGTTGGAATATTTATTTTCAATGCTTTTTTTAAGTTTTGGGACTCGTGAGCTCTCATGACTTCTCAGAATTTTATTTGCAAATTATAGAGCCGTATATCCTCCTGCACCATACTATCAACCATCAAATCTGTTGTTTTAGTATTATTGCTCAATGTGCAGTTCGTGTGCAGATCTATTGGCAAAGCGTTGATATCATTAGCAAGACAAATTTCCCTGAAGTTTGTCTAAAACTTGGCGAACAAGTGACAACTCATTGTGTTTACAAATCTGTCAGATCTATTGCATACAAATAATCGGTGTCGAATCGGATTGGACGCGATCTGTGTATTGTAACGTTAGTTACCTGGAAGAGTTCAGTGGATTGGACAGAATGTTTGGTGGTATTCTGCATATCGACCTCCAAAATACTGCATCGATCTGGATCAGCGTTTAGAGTTTTTATTTACGTTCAGCTTAGACGTATACAGATCTGAGACGCATGCATATCCATCCTATTCGATTCCTGTGCAAAAGGAAAAAAATGTGGTTTGCGCTCAATCCACATACACAGTCGTGTAGATTTCACACAGCCACGAATGGAGAAAATAGGTCGGTTTTGTTAATTGTGAGTCTTATTTAGTTTTTGTTTGCATAGTTTTGTGATAATGGTCAAAAGGTCCATCCGTTAAGCTGATTTGATTTATCTTAGTTATCTAATTCTCAATTTTATGGTCATCATAGCATTCATGTCGTTTTATGTTATTTTTTGTGTAAAAATTATAATCTATTATGTATAGATTATTAATTTATTCTACAAAAACATTTGGGTCACAAGTGTACAATTGTGAGTAATTTTCATTTTAGGTCTAAATATTGTTGTTCATCAAGATAAAGAGTATTTTTGGTCTAGTCAAGTCAAAAGTATATTGTAAAAGTTTCGTTATTGTCAAGTTAATTAAAATAGGTGATTTTAGGTTATCTGTCTAGTCATGTCTTCTTGTCCAAGTCAATAGTGTTATATGGTTAGTCAAACCATAAAGTTTTGTTTTGTGAGTCAAAACTTGTAAAAATAAAAATAAAAAAATTTGCCTCATGAACACATTTTCGGTGGAATCCGACGTTCAAGGCATGTTATTGAGCCCCAAGATCACATTCGGTGAGTTAGCAGCAGATTTAATGGAGGAAGGAGGCATCGGAGGAAGGAGGTCAAACAATGACCTCTCGTCAGTCACCAACGACGGGGCCGCACAGAATGATTTGGTGGCACAGGTGTGCAGTGTGAGTACTTGTTTTTGAGTTTTGCAGTGTTCCAGTTTCAGCTTGGTGTGATTCTTTTTCAGAGTTCCTGTTTTGTTTGGTATTTGATGGATGTTGGAAAGAAAGTTGTGTTGGAGCACAGATGACTGTCAGTGATCCTCTGACTGACTTGGTCCTTTGACTGCCGTACTTCGTTGGAAGATGGTCAGCTAGGAGAATACGTTCACTAGCATTAGTGACCATGTGCAGCAAGACCTAACTAGCAAGATCCATTTAGGAGTATGTTCTTTGATGCATTTTGCTTCTCAGTATCTATATGAGTGGAATTTCACATTGTGGGGGGGAATACATACCAATGTTCCATTCCCATTCTGCACCCAAAATGGCTTAGTCAAGGAAAGCTTCCAGTGGCAGTGGTAGTTTTCTATGCTATTCGAGATCGAGTGGCAGCGATCAATGACAGAGACTACAATTAAGAACATTACGATTCTTATAGGAAGTAATGTGAAATCTTTTCAGTATGTATTTTATTGTTCAGTTTGGTGAGTTGTGTTTCCTACATAATTCCCTAATGTATATGCATAGTGGTGAATAGTAGCACGAGTAAGTCATTCATCAATCTTGAAAGGGTTTGTGGGAGGATCCAGAAAACCACACGAGGTCGATAGTTGATGAGGTTCCTGTCACTTCAAGGTTTGTGGTAAGCCTGTTTAAAACCATGGAAGGAGAGAGCCTTTCTTTTGGATCAAGGTCATGAGTCACAGAGTTGGACATGCCATAGGGGTGAGCATACTGCAGTTGAGAGTGTGGATGTTTTTCTACCATGTAAACACTAAGGGGGGGAATGTTAGGAATTAGTATTTACATCATAGGTAAATATTTATATGGTTAGTTTTATATATATTGTTATAACAAATGTATAACAATATATTAGTACGGGAAGTTTATTGTTTTGTATACTTCCTATTTTATAGGAAGTTGTTCAACAACATTCCTAGCTATATAATAGCCATTGTATTAGCAAGAAAATATAGAGAATTAATAATATATTCTGTGTTCGTACTTGTGTAATTTGTACCAAATTTAATAGACATGTGGAGGCTTACACTTGTTTTACATTTTTCTTAAACTTTTCAAAGTGACTAAAAGGAGATCGCGAGAGAGCATGACACATGGCGCCTTACACTGAGCTTCAAACATTCAAGAAAACTTCATCGGAGTAGGACACGTGGCGAGCCTGCGCTCGTTTAAGGTATCAAATTTTTGGGACCGCCTCAAGGTGCATCGTGGTGACACGTGGCAATTTGAAAAGTCATAGGGGGTGGGGAGGTGGACCATCGGAGGCAATTCAAACTTTTCACCTCTTTGCTTCATAAAGGTTAAAATAGCAAAAATGGCCCATGAGCCCGATGGGAAATAGTCAATGTTTTTCCCTGGTCAATGGTAGAGGTGTGGACCCGTGAAGGAAAATTGGAAAATTTTCCTTTTGAGAAAAAAGAGTTAAAAGTAAAAGGGGAAGCATAGTTCTATTGGGACCCACATTGGGACACGTGTCAAAAGTATTTCTCAAGGGTGGAGCTATGGGGAAAACTTGGAAAATTTTCCTTTTTCCAAAAAGAGAGTCAAATGGTAGAATTTCTCCACGTTTCTTTTGGGGCCCACCTTAGGACATGTGTCAAGCCCATTTTTCAGAAGTAGAGGTGCGGAGCAAAATGGGAAATTTTTCTATTTTTTCAAAAGGGTCAGAAAAGGTCAAAGGAAGCCCTCGAGCCTATTTTTGCATCTTCCACGTGGACGACCCACATTCAAAATCAAAGATCAACGGCTGCTGAGCGTCTAAATCTAATTTTCCCCCATTTTTTCGTAAAACTCCTGGGAGTGTGAGTCTTCATGATTTCTTGCTATTTTCTACATGCCAAATAGAGGAGCGAGTTAATTTTGATATCTAGAGTTTGGTGGGAGAGATCTAGAGACATCTTTTGCCATTAAAATGGTCTGACTCTCAAGCCCGATCTGGTTTTCCATTTTTCTTCTCCTAAGCATGTGAGGGACCAGATTTGATTGATATGGGGTAGAAGTGGTTGGAAAATGGATGGAGGTGTGTTTTTACCTTGAGAAAGGAGTTGAATGCGGGGGAAAATCAAAGATATTTTCCCTCGAGCACCTAGAGACTTTTCGAAGATTTGATTCTGTAAATCACGAAAGAATCATGGCGAGCACTAGTGCATTTAAATTTTTTGTCTTTTTGGAGGAAGAGGATCTATTGGAGATGCTATAAATGGCACAAATTCATCATGCAAGTGGTTGGGAGTTTTTGGAAAGATGAGGACTGATTTTCTCCAGCAGAAAAATCTTGACTGAGCCCATCCATTTTGAGAAGTCATCTAGAGAAGCCTATATATCTCTCTTTGTGTCAAATTTGATCTTGTCAAGGTGGTCAGTAAGTGTACATCCATTGACAATATTTGAGATTGTTGTAGAAACTTTCCCTTTTGATAAATTTGATCAAACTTTGAGTTATTCTATGTTAATCTTGAGTAAAGTGTATTTATTTCATCTCTGAATGCATACGAGTAGTTTTACTTGTTTCTATTGCAATCTTGTACCAAAATAGCATCTAATCACATAGGTCTTAGTCCTTGTGATAGTTTAGTGGCATCTGCAATTTCATTTCTCATAATAGCCTTCATCTGGGAGTGGGATAAAAGGTTAAATATCACTTTTCTTTCATTTTATTGATAGAGATTCTCTGTAAGCCTCTGGGTGTACCTCAAGCATGACTTGGTTTAAATCTTGGTGCTTTATTGGGTCCTCTAACTCAAGCCTTCATGACAGAATCCCACAGGTTGTGTGAAAGAGTGTTGATCTGGGCCTCCATTGAAGCACATATTCTAGTTGAGGAAATAATTTAAATTTTTGTGGCATTTTTTTGATTAAATCTTTCCATTTTGCATAAGCTCTCAAGGATCTAGTGAGTCAAGTCCATCCTGTCTCCTCCCACAAAAATTCATTTAACAACAACCAATCCTACCCATACTACCCCTGTTTTTGCTCTATATACCCACACTAGACAAAAATCCTTTTACTAAAGTATGCAGAATAGACCAGGTTTCCAAATGTCTTTAGTAACCTTTGCTTTTTGTGAGAATATCTCCATAATCTGGAAGTGACAACTTGTGAGAGTTTGATTTGGTGTGTTGATCATATTTTCCCCAAGTCCTTCTTTATAAAATTTATGCAAAGGAAAGGTACCTGTATCTCCTTTCAAATTACAGAGGTTACATAATAGGTTCTCTTACCTTGGTTGAAAGGCACAACCTAAAATAGTTAGGATAAGATCACATCCTTTTGAGGTGTTATCCATCCCTCCACAAATCCAAGTAACAAAGGGACAAAAAGATTTCTCCCCAGCTAAAAAATGACATACACTTATGATCTATCTACCTCTAAGCTCCATGTTAAATTTGTGTTGCTGCTTGGTTTGAAAAGGAGAACAAATTTGGGTACCAACACTTGTGGGATGATTGTGGGGACTGTTTGGAACTCTGGGAAATAAATTACATTCGTTGAGAATAATTTACTATTTCACTACCATTCCATATCTATTTAGCCTGTCAACAATAGAAACACTTGTGGCACCGTTGCCGAGGACATTGTGATATAGTTCATACTCAAACCCTGGTAAACATTTCTTGTATGCTCTAAAGTGCTAGAAATCCATTTTAAAAATCATCTTGTGTTTAGGTTTGTTAGAGGTTTCAAAGTAACAGGTTTTGTATGCAATATCTCCAGTTTCCGCAAGTTTTGGAATGGTATTTATTGATAAATTTTGCTAAAGAAATGTAAGATTTTTTCATTTCTAGTTTCTAGTGCTGACAGACACTTGACAAAACATTTTTAGTGCATTTGCACAACTAAGGTGAAAATCCTTAGTGGTGACTACCTATTGATTTGATTGTGATAAGGACCACTATTTTAAACCTCTGTCAAGTAAGATTTGTTACTAATATTTGTAATCTGGAAGGAAGAAGATCTTTCTTTGGTAGGGATCCTGTTAGGACATTGTTTCCTAAGTTAGGAAAAGCAAAATCAGAAGGAAGAAAATCTTAGAGAGATGTTGGAGATCAGCAGACAAATAGAGGGATCTCCATTGATGAAATTGAATGGCCTATCATTGAAGACTGCCATTCAAGTGACTCTGAATCAGGTAACCTCTTTGTGGAACTAAATTCTCCAGCTAAAGAAGGGCCTTCATTTGATTTTGAAAGATTTGTTTCACATTCTGCACCTTTCTTTTCTGAAGTAGATAGGCATTTCCAAGAAGCAAGGCCTTTAGGGGATCTCCATTTTGAAAACTAAACTCTTGTGTTCCAAGGACCCTCTGCCCCTCATCAATTTTTCACCCCTCTAGGATCACCTACTCAAATCAATATGGCTCAACCCAGACCCCCTTTTGTTGTAAACACTTTTGGACCTATAAATTTTGTGGGGATGGCTAGTTATCCAAATGCAGTGCCTCAAGATGTGAGGAACAAACTTCCAAAGTTCTAGGGAAATAATGCTATTACTAGTGACTAGCATCTAAAGCTCTTCCTCAATATGATGGAATATTTTGAGATTGAGCATGAAGATGTATACATCAAATTATTTGTTCACACTCTGAGGAGGATGTAAGGGGTGGTACAAAACATTACTAGATAACTCTATTAAATTTTGGGATGAGATGAGCAATGCATTGAGATTACAATATGTTGATACGACCGACCATAGGTTTATTCTATTAGAATTTGAAAATGTCAAGAAGAATCCCAATGATTCAAGTACATGATTTTAATTCAAGGTTCAATAAGACCTTGAGGAGATTTCCTGTTAGAATAAGGCCTTGTGATGAATCATGCTTGATCAAATATATTGATGCATTTGATAAAAAGGCTGCATATTATTTAAGAGATAAAAACCCCACAAATTTGAGGTAGGCCTTCACCATGGATTTACAAATAGAGAACAATATCAAGGCAATTAGAAAGCCTCCAAAGAGAGAAGGTGTGAAGTTGGTTAACCTGATAAACCTTAGACAAGCAAGGCTACTGCGATTTGGAAGAAGTGGTTAAAAATTTGGCATGGGATATCAAGGAGATCTCCTACAAGCTAGCCTAAGCTAAGAAAGGAGTTGGGAAAAGTTCATAAGGACAACATAAGCAACAGGGCCAAGACAAATTTACAAATCATCAAAGAACTGATGACAGAGGCAAAGGAGCTGTTGGATTTGGGAATAGGTACCCATAAGGCAAAGAAAGTAGAATGGTACCTGATCCTTTGGCTTCCAGAGTTATTGTGGTGGAAGAAATAGAGGTCATTGATTGGTGTAATAGATGTTTCATGCCCCATACTCCTTGCGAAGAAGATCAACAAGAAGAAGAACCATCTGATGATGATAATGATGATGATGCTTGCATGATGGAGATCCCTGCGAGTTCACTAAGGGAAGCAACTTCAACTGAGGTAATAAGTGATAGAAATGCTGCCACTTTTTGGGATTGCATCCATTGGGTACCTCTTCTTCCCCCCTCTCATACTTTAGAAGTAGATATTGTACAAGCTTTTGAATTTCCAAGTAATGATTTTGAATACTTGAGGGCATTAATGATTGAAAATTATGATGGAGGAGTTCCCTCAGAAGAAGATAGGAAGATAGTAATGAATTATGTAGTGGCCCAAAAAAAGGAGCACAATACCGAAGTAAAGCTGCCAAGGGGCCACAATCCAAGTCTAAATTTCAGTGCTTACCAAAGAAACCCCAAAGAAAAATGCATCGGAAGAGAGCTTGTTTCCCAAGAAAAACTTGTGTTCCTCCTCATGCCAAAAATGAAAGGAATCACATCTCATCGATAAATTCTCCAATCTTTCCCCTAGTGCTTCTCTACCCAAATTTACTCCATATGACATAGCCAAAATTTTGAGTCAAATCAAAATTCCTAATTGTTGAGCCGCTTAGGATCCTAAGCACAAGAAGAGGGCTTTTGAATATTTGGGATTCAAAGGGGAAGAGATCATCCAAGGTAGAGATGTAAACAAGGTTTTGGTTCCCCTTACCATTGGAGAGTTGGAAAATCCACAAGTATTGGAAGAGCTGGGGAACCACGAATGTTTATTTAGGAACTTATTTGGTTAAATCTCAGCTCAATGTGGATCCATTTTTCACTACCTTGGTTATCAAAGACAAACTGTTACATAACTTTATGTTTGATTCTAGAGCTTCATGTAATGTCATGCCTCTTGAGGTCATGAATGAATTAGGTATCAAAGTAACAAAAACATATCGAAGTGCACTACCATGGACTCTAGAGAGGTGCCAGTGGTGGCGTGTGTCAAATATCTAGTTGTGCAACTTGCATCTTATCCTGGAAGGAACTTAAAGCTTGATGTAGTCATTGTTGACTGCCCTACCAAGTGGGGGATGTTGTTGTCAAGAAAGTGGACAGCAAGTGTTGGTGGTAGTGTGAAAATGGACATGTCTTATGCCACTATCCCCTGTTGAAGGAAATCTAGTGAAATTGTATGTGGAGAAGTAGATTATGTACCGATTGAAGATCCAAGCAATGTATATTATGAAGTTTTGCAAGCAGATGTTGATCTTAACAATTTTGTGAGATTTGTGGATTTAAGGGAGTATGAGAGTGTTGAAAATAGAGCTCCTAAGTATGTTGTTTTGTTTGGTAATTTGGTCTATGTTTTAGCCTTAAAGAATGTCAAATAATTTGATTTAAACACAATGGAGGAGCTTCAGAGAAGATGGGTGATTTACAAAAGGAACAAAGAAGAAAAAGAGGTCTCCTTCAAGTTGATGGAAACATATCGAACCTCTTGAAATAGTCATATCTAGGATGGCAAGCACTTGAATTGTTTCCTTTATTATTCTTTTTAAATTAGGAAAAAATCTTCTATACGGTGTATAGTTTGTTGTTTGTTCTGCTGTTTTTGCTCATTCTGGTCCTCGGTGACCTATTTTTGTCGGTTTCTATATTTTTTTTGAAGATGGCTCTGTTTCTCAACCCTGTAAAGATGAATCCACGCCCAATGTATAATATTTCATCACTTGTTCTACTTTTATTCTTGTGGCACTCATGAGGAGTTTCCCATCCCGAGTCGGAGCCAATGTTGGTGCTCAAAATGGTCTCGCCCCATCTGTGCCTTTGAAAAATTATTCATTCACGGCCTCTGTCATTTTCTCCTTCCCGTATGGTGCTTGGTTGGTCTTATTTCCATTTTTAGTCTGCTCCTGGGTCAAATATCATGTGTGGGTCCATATTTGTCTCATGGCTCCTTTGTTCCTCTATAAGAACTCTATATTTTGGGTCTCCCATGTTTTTTCCCTTCAAAACTCATGTTTTCCCATTTTCTTACCTTTTTTCCCAAGGTACTTGAGGAGAAGTGAGTTGATGTGTCCTTAAGGGTCATGTTTGAACCTTACTGCAACAGATCTAAATTCTCTGTCCTTGAAAAAACCTCATTTCCTGGCTCGAATGGATGTTTCTTTATGTTTTACGGTTTGAAAAGCATCTCTCCTAGTCAAATTTACATCATTCAGTTGACAGGGAAACATGGCACCTCTTGGTTGGATGCGAGATCAGCTTAATACTTCAAAAATTCCATGAAAAGCCTCATTTTTAAAATGTGTCCATGTGGAGGAATGGAGCTAATTTGAGAATCAAATTTTTTGTTTGGATTTGAAGTAGCACTTGGGAGGACAAAGGCGGAGGGTTGGTGGGAAAGAGACACGTGGAGGGTTCCGTTGGGTTTCCCATACTTAGAAAAATTTCAAATGGTTTTCGGGAAGTCCATGACACGTGGAGGAATGACGCTCATTTAAACATTTTCTTTTGGGCTTTTCCTTGGAGTAGCGCCGGGAGGACACATGGAGGCTTCCGCTGCTTTCTCATATTTAGATATTTTTTATGCGGTTGGAGAAGTTTGGTGGAACAAGACACGTGGTGATCTCGCACTCATTCAGTGGTCTCTACTTTGAACGTCATCTTAAATTTTCACCATGGAGACATGTGGAGGAACTGCGCATGTTCGGGGATCGGCCCTTGAGTTTCAAATTAAAGAAGCACTAGACTGACACGTGGAGGCCTCCGATTTCTTTGCATTTTACTTAGACTTTTCAACGACCAAAAGGAGAGGCGCCTCGAGCATGAAACATGGTGCCTTCCATCGAGCTTCAAATATTCAGGAAAACTTCACCAGAATAGGACACATGGCGAGTCCGCACTCATTCAACATATCAAATTTTTGGGACGGCCTCAAGGTGCGTTGTGGTGACACGTGGTAATTTGAAAAGTCATAGGGGGCAGGGAGGCAGACCATTAGACACAATTTAAACTTTTCACCTCTTTGCTTTATAAAGGTTAAAATAGTGAAAATAGCTCGGGACCCCTGTGGGAGATAGTCAATGTTTTGACCAAGTCAATGGCAGAGGTGCGGACTCGTGGAGGAAAATTGGAAAATTTTCCTTTTGAGAAAAAAGAGTTAAAAGTAAAAGGGGAAGCATAGTTCCATTGGGACCCACATTAGGACATGTATCAAAATTATTTCTCACGGGTGGAGCTGCGGGGAAAACTTGGAAAATTTTCCTTTTTCCAAAAAAGAATCAAATGTCAAAATTTCTCCACATTTCTTTTGTTTCATTTTGTTAATAGAGATTCTTTGTAAGCCTCTGGGTGTACCTCAGGTGTGACTTGGTTTAAATCTTGGTGCTTTATTGGGTCCTCTAACTCAATCCTTCATGACAGAATCCCAAATTTTATGTGAAAGAGTGTTGATCGGGCCTCCATTTGAAGCACATATTCTAGTTGATGAAGCAATTTAAATTTTTGTGGAATTTTTTTTTAATCTTTCCATTTTCCATAATCTCTCAAATATCTAGTAAGTCAAGTCCATCATGTCTCCCCTCCCACCAAAATTCATTTATCAACAACCAATCCTACCCATACTACCCCTGTTTTTGCTTTGTATACCCACACTAGACCAAAATCCTTTTACTAAAGTATGCAGAACATATCAACTTTCGAAATGTCTTTAGTAACCTTTTCCTTGTTGTGAGAATATCTCCATAATCTAGAAGTGACAACTATTATCACCAAATCACAGCACCCCTGTGCATGTATTTGAACTCACAGTGTGATTGGATAACATGGGTACTATCTCCAAGTTGTGGGACTTGCTACTTGAGACAGACCTCCAGAGAAAGCTGGTTCTTGCTCCTAAACTACCTGCCACAATATACTCTAATGCAGGATAAGCTAACTATTCTAATCTAAACTTCCAAGGGACCAGGGAGAGAGAATACATAAAATGAAAGCCTACACTAAAGCGGTGATACACCAGAAAAGGAGGGTGTGAGAGTAATCTCCAAATGTGTGAAATACAGAGGGAAAGTGCACACTAGAAGAGGTGATGACAGTTCACCATAATCTAGCAAAATGCATTCACAACAATATTCCAAGCATACACAATGTTAGTGAATTCCTGCAAGAACATAATAATAGACACAATATTCTTGTAGAAAGATAAAAGGGGCAAGAAGAATGCAAGAAAACACAGCAGGGGAAGATACATCCACAAACTTTGTATTTTATTGCTTCCTGGTATGCACAGTTCAGTCTATTACAAGATAAGGGCCTGGATCACCATGCAAGGAGTCCACTACAAGGGCCTGCAACACACTGGCTTCACAAAGAAATTTTGACAGAGCTTTGCTACCCAAAAACTCTCCCCTTACAATGAGCCCAACACTCCAATTTATAGAAAAATGAGAAGGAGAAGAGAAGGGAAAATGGAAATCCCGAAATCTGTCCTTCAACCACCTATAAGAAGCATTAAATTGAGTGAAATGGTTATACATTACTTGCAAAAGGCTCCCCATGCTGTCCCATGTGCTGCAGCAGAGAAAGAATGATGACCATGCCTCTTAATTGCACTCCCAACTACCAAATAAAACACTGTTCTGAACCTGGCCACGTTTTCTTAAAAACTCAATCAATTTCTTATCAAATCTGGAATTTCTTGACTGCTGTGTGTCGGGCTCGGAACCACGATTCCAACGGTACCAATTTTGTGCAATTTCGTTGAGAAATGCAAAAGTTAAGGCCTTCTGAGTGCGGGCAGCTATTTTGGGTCTGCAGCGGTGTTTTACTGTCATTTGACAGAATGAGCATTGATTGATTTGGAGCCAAATATGTTTCTCTTAATTAAATATATCTCATTCCAGAAAGTCCAATTTTGTGAAAATCGGAGCTCGGAGTCAAAAGTTATGGCCGTTTGAAGTTTCGCAGGTCAAACGTTGACTTTTCCTCTTCTGTCTTCGGCCGATCCACGCTTTCGCGTCCCACGCGTCCCTCGCATACTTTTGTCCCGGCTGTCCCGGACGAAAAACTCTTCCTTCGGGCGATCCGCGCTTTCACGTCCCACGCGTCCCTCGCGTACTTTTGTCCCGGCTGTCCCGGACGAAAAACTCTTCCTTCGGCAATCCGCGCTTTCGCGTCCCACGCGTCCCTCGCGTACTTTTTTCCCGGCTGTCCCGGACGAAAAACTCTTCCTTCGGGCGATCCGCGCTTTCGCGTCCCACGCGTCCCTCGCGTACTTTTGTCCCGGCTGTCCCGGACGAAAAACTCTTCCTTCGGGCGATCCGCGCTTTCGCGTCCCACGCGTTCTCGCGTACTTTTGTCCCACGAGACTAAGACTTAGCCATTTTCACGATTTTTCTAGCCCGAGCACTGTCTTACGCAACCTTTTCGCATTTTTTTGAGCTTGCTCTTTCTTTCTTGGCCAAGGAGTTAGAAAAATCTGAGGGGACTCAACAACATAATACTTTGTCTTGAATCAATATAATTGCTTGGGACTAAAGAATTTTATGCATGTTATCAAAATTTACCTTGGGGTGAATTTTGGATAACAACAACTTGTGAGAGTTAGATTTGGTGTGTTGATCATATTTTCCCCAAGGCCTTCTCTATAAAATTTATGCAAAAGAAAGGTACTTGTATCTCCTTTCAAATAACATAGGTTACAAAATAGGTTCTCTTACTTTGGTTAAAAGGCACAACCTAAAATAGTTAGGATAAGATCACATCCTTTTGAAGTGTTATCCATCTCTCCATAAATCCAAGTAATAAAAGGACAACTAGATTTCTCCCGGTGTACAAAACAACATACACTTATGATCTATATGCCTCTAAGCTCCCTCTTGAATCCTGTATTCTTTGTTTGGTTTGAAAAGGAGAACAAATTTGGTTACCAACAGATGTTATGCCCTGATTATGTAAAATGAAGGATGAAATCATGTAATTTCATTGAAAATATCATCTCTTTCAGGTTCATAGTTGAATGGATAAACACTAGTGACTAGGTACGAAATAATGTCTAGTTGATAACATAATGAGCCATTGAGGTGTAATTTGTACTTACCCTAGGCATATTCCTCATCAATAAATATAGGAAAGGGACAACCGTGTGCATACCAATGATTAAATTTTTTTGTATAGACAAGAAAGGAAATATTACAAATAAAGACACGACCAAAAGGCATGGGGAAAGAAAATTCTATATCGTCGGCATCAATAGATCCCCTAATGTAATGAAGCCATGATTACACTAATGTAAGTTGTGCAGATTGAGGATTGTATGCAATAAATCGTAAGGTCAAATACACAAAGGCCATAAGTGGTAGTGATGGGAAAAAGCCATAATAACGATGAGAAGCATATGATGTAGGATAGAGATCCTCAAAACAAAAGCCTAGTCAGGCCAAACCCTCATGTTTACATACAATGTCATTACAAGTAGGATCAAATGGAATATGTTCCCAGTATGAATCATTCATTAAGAATGTGTAAATAAATGGTCAACATGCTAATGTAGGTGGTACATGTGAACATGTAGGTGATAGAGCAACATCTATAGGTTTGACATGCCCTAGATAAAGAATCATAGAAGTAGTAGTAGCATGTGGTGTAGAAGAAAGCGCATTGATCACAAAAATGACACCATCAGTAGTGGCGAGTGAGGTGGTTTATCCATAGGTTGAGGATAATTTGTAGTATCAGTTCATGTAATAGGAGGACTAGTATTAGGATCTTGGTCACAATATTGGAATGGATCCTGGTCATGGAGAATAATATATTTAAGACCTTCATGGAGGATTTTTACACATTTATGTATAGTATAAGAAAAAACTTACATGGTATGAATCCATGGCCTATGAAGCAAATAGTTTATGAGATTGGGAAATCAGTTACAAAGAACACAATATTGATAGTTTTTGGTCCTACAATGATAGGTAGTGTAATGTGACTAACACATGGATGAACATAACCATCATAAGAACATAATGAAAACAAATATGGGCTAACATCATGAGCCAAAAGACCTAAGATTTCAAGAAACAACATAAGACACAAGTTGGGCTCAGATCCATTGTCGATTAAAGTGCATTTGATACCAAAATTGTTAATATGACACATGTTATGAAAAGGTGGATCATTTTCGAAAGTATGAATATCGTGGGGGATTACATTTGAATGATATGTGTTGCAAAAATGCATTAATAAATGTTTGATAAACTGATTCGGGATTCATATCGGTGTGAATACGAGAAGTAGCAAGAAGATGTTGGACTTTATGCCTTAGATTAGGATTTACAAGAAAATAATCATTGATTGAGATCCTTATGAAGACTAAAACCTTGGATGATAATTATTGAATGAAGATCTCATAAGCATGAAGATTGAGTTTGTCTCCCCAAAATGATTAAACTAAAATGAAAATAAATGATCTATTATAGCTCAATCAGATCTTTATGCAAGGCCGTAAACAAAAACTAAAATAAATAAGTTAAATGAACCAAGAAAATAAGTAGATAAATTATTAAACCCTAATGTGTAAATAAGGGTTAGAAATATCTTAGATTATTCGACGAATATTTAGGATACGTGTGTCATAGAAAATACTAGATGAATAGAATATATGAATGAGCTGTTCCAAGGCCCAAAAAAATGTAGATCCGAGATATCCAAGAAAATTGGGGTGCTTGGGGAAAGATGAGGGCATCCGAGCTTCCCCTGGTCTAAGATCGGTGCCCTTGTCTTTGAAAGAGGTCTAGAAACAAAATTTGTAGGGTTACTAAATCATCCAAACCCTTTGTTTCCTATCACATGTGTTTCATTTCACTATTCTAGATATCACTAGAAATTAGTGATGAAGGAGATACCTATAAATACCCAAACTAAGCATCAAAACCCTAAAAAATAAATATGCAAATGAAGGGGTTGGAACGTCCTCAATGCCCACAATGGTGGACTTACTAGTTGAGTGAGCACTATATTTTAGACACAAATGTAGTTCTAGGTGTGTGTGAAAGTTGTTCCCTAGGTGCTTTTGTGTCAGTCATGCTTTTTGAAGTAGTGAGATATAAATAGATGTAGAAATGTAATAAATTGTAGATGGAATATAATAAACTTCCCTCCTATACAATGTGATGCATATGAACTAGCCTTGTCCCTTGTGATGGAGCGAGATGGATGCAAATGAGATCTATATTACCTAAATGGAATGAAACCTTAGATGATGATAGTAGTGCTCGGTGGTTGGTCACTCATTATTATATCACAACTTTATATTCATATGGTTCTATTGATATAATTTCGTAATGAATCTGAAGAGGCCGACCACCAAAAATATAGAAAGATCAAATGGATACAAAGTTCCCAAAAATGGAAGTAAAGTGGAAAAATGATTAGGGCACCTCAAATGGGACCAAGGCACTTGGAGCACCCAAGTATTGGGTAGGGTTCCCAATAAGGGGTAGAAGGATGCGATATGACAAAAACGGCTGGTCATGTATGTGTGGGAGATCGGTAGTGATGACAGAAAGCAAAGTAAAATGGCCAAAAGATGGGGGTTAATTATTATTTTCTTCAGTTTAAAACCATATGAATAGTAGTACAAGACCGTGACTAAATAATACCGAAAGAGCATCATTTTTGGTACTACATCTATCTACAACCTACTATCTTGGCTTCATTAGCATGAGGGTGACCTAGAAGCACTATTCCACACACAAGCATAAGAACTACATTGGGTCCGAGATGTAGTGCAACGCTTAATCATAAATTCACAATTATGACAGTAGAGGATAGTCCCATCTCTCATTTTGCATATTTCCTTCTCGGGATTTGATGTCTTTTTTTGGGTTTTATAGGATGATATTTGTATGTAGGTTTATAGATACCTCGGCAATCCAAGTGCTTCATAAAGGAAAAAAATTGTGAACATGTGTGAATCCTAGCAAGCATATCAAAACCAAGTTTTGTCCTTTTATGTATACTCCATCACCACCAAAGAGGTCCCGGGTGCCCACATGCACCCCTGTCCTACTCTAGGAGCTCAAGTCCAGTCATTTCTACCTCCATTGAATATTTCTATGGTTGTTACGACGATCTGTATTTTTGTTTCATCATATTTTTGAGTCCGTAATCACTTTGAGTAAGTGAAATTAAGATAAGTGCCTTACCCCTCTCATTTCCTTTCATAGTTAAAATTAAATAATTTTTTTTGCATTTACATTTCGTTGAATATCATTTATAAAATATCTTTGCAAGCACATTTTTAAAAAATATCAGATTTTATTAAAAGACCTATATTCTAATATTCAAGAAGGTAGCTTCCATTTTTCAGGTCATCCTCATTCCACTCGTAAACTACTTCATTTTGAGATTTGAAATCTTCTCATTTTTAGAACATGTTTTTGAAGATGGTAAAACTATATTTTCACACTATCTTTTGAACTAAACATTGCGAAAAGTATGAGACACTATAATTTATAGAAACTCATTTTCTTTAAAATCTATTTATTGCAAATTATATGAGAAAAAATCCATTTCCGAAGCCCAAGAAATTTTTTAAAAAAGAATCATGGTAACGCTAAGGGTTTATTTGAAACTCTACTTTTAATTTTAGTTTGATGGTCATCGTTTTTAAATTTGGACCTTTATCTCATTAATTTGGTCTTAAACTCTCTACTTCTGTGTAAATTCACTTGAAATTTGAAGTATTTATCTTGCTGGAACTTTCCTTTAAGTTTTATGAAAACCTGCAAATTTCCATTTATTTTATGCTCTAAGAACTTGATGAAAACTTATAACTTGTGAATTAATAAAAGTATTGTTGTGACCATTAGGATCTCTTTGTGATTTCTTTTGTAGAAGTTTTATTTGTTTTTGGAAGAGAAAACATTCTCACATTTTGCTTAATGGTTGTAGCTTGTCATTTCTAGATCTCGAACTTATCTCATTGTGTCTATCAAAATATTTAATTTTAGATCTAAAATTTCCAGCATTCATATAATTTCTTATTCTGTAAATCTATTTTTGTAAATTTACATACCTTTAATTTACGCATTTGTGCAAAATTTATAACGAACCTATAATATTTTGAATCCTTTTGTATATTATAGTTGAAAAGAATTTTACTTTTTTCATCATGTTATGTAAGTTATGTTCTTTTCATTTTCAAAAAGATTCGATGCCTATGGAAATTTATTTAATTTTTCAATATAATTTAATAATGAAGAATGCATATATATATATGTGAAGATAAGAATATAATAAAGGAAATAACCAAAAACTCTAACACCTTTTCTCTTTTATTCTTTTAGGTACACTAGGGGAACAACATAAAGCCATTTGCAGCAGTAGCTTATAAGGAAGGGGATTTGTCTCTTAGGCAAATGACAGTGCCATTTTCTTCCTTACATTTTTAGTTTTAAATTTATCTATATTTTTTTCTTAGATAGTTATATCCCACGGCTTGTGTGGGGAAACTTGTTCAAAACACCCTTAGAATATACACAATTTTTTTATATATTGATTTGTATGTTACTTCTTTTATATTGTTTTTCATTTGCATAGCTAAAAGAACACCTAAAACTTGATTGAATAATACAACTGCATATAATCATAAGGAATTAAAATGAAATTCTTGTAAGTTTTCTGATTATTTGAAACTAAAATTGAATGAATGTGTAGACACCTAAATCTAGCTACGCATTTTTAGCACTAAATTTACACTTTTATCTTGTTTCCTATCATTTGGTTATAATTAAGGTCTTTATTTCTAATTAGCTAACACTCCTCTTCATCTTGGTCAATTAACGACACTTTGTTAATTAACTAGTCTCCCCTTCATTTTGGATGCAAATTAACACTACTTTGTTAGTTATAATCCTATTCTAATAAAGTATTTAATTGAGAAATATTAACTAACTAATCTTCTAAATGATATTTTACCATCTAATTGGGCCATTTTCCCTCTCAAATTCTTCAAAATCCACTAATTTATCTCCAATCAGATTTTACAAGCTTAACTTTCTCTATTAATCAATCTAATTGATTAATTCTAGTCACATCCAACTCACTTAAGTTAGAAATACCAATTAACCTTTGCTAATAATAAATAACCCTTTCTAAGCATGTTTATCACTTGCTAATCAATAAAGATGTTGTTGTCCCACATTCATCACTATTTTTAACTAATACCCTTCTATGTTGACACCTTGACACCTTTACACCCCATGTCCTTGGTAGGAAATATACATAACAGAAGAGCATTTCTCAATTGGAAGGCTTATTGATCTAGTAACCCTTACCTATCTTCTTCTTGGAAAGAGGAGTAAGAGAAGAAAAAAAAAGGAAACTAAGCCATATTGGTGAGACCTCTTCCTATTCCTTGGAAAAATCATTTTATTACACGTGGTTGCATATGTCTTGCTAAAGGAAGTGTCTACAATCTAAATTCAATCAAAAACATCAAAGGATGGCTTGCATTTCATGTTTTTAATATTAGATGCATTATTTTATTGAATCTACTTGGTTTTAGGTTATAGTAATTATATTAACTTGTTTATCATGCGTATATATGGCACACCTAGTGGGAATATTGATGTCAGCTTTGGTATAGAAGAGGTGACTACAATCATCAAACTTAGGGCTTCATTTTTAGCAATAGGAGAAGAAAAATATTACTTTAATCCTTCGATAATTTGTGGACATATTAACATGGTCTTATGTAGATATGTCACACTTACATCCTTCTTTAGTAGTGCAAAATATAGTTATACATTAATCTACACAAACCTATCAAAAAGAAATCAAGAAAGATGCATCCAGGACATTGGTATTTTGTCAAAGAATAGATGGATAAGTTGTTATCTATTGGTTTTATCATACCTATCGAATATTGAGGGTTGATCTTCAATAGATTTCATGTTCGGTGAAATCTAGAAGGAATCATTATTTGCATAGATTTCAGGGACATTAACAAAGCATGTCTTAAAGATGAAAATCCTATTCCAAACATCAACATGATCATATATTCTACTTCATGACACAAAATGCTATCCCTAATAGATGGATTCTCGAGCTACAATAAAATAAATACATAATAAGACTAACACAAAACTATTTTCACTACCTCTTGGGGTGCATTATGTTATCAAGTCATTAATTTTAGCGTCCAAGAATTTAGGCACAACCTATCAGCGGGATATGAATGCCATATTCAATAACATGTTGAATGATATTGTGGAAGACTATGTTCATGATATCCGCAAAAATATAAGAATAGAGTAGAATATCCTAAAATCCTATGTCATGTATTTCAACGACTAGGAGATTATAAGGTGAATCTCAATCAAAAGAAGTGTGTCTTTGGTGTTATATCGGGTGATTTATTAGGCCTCATAGTCTAGAAGAGGAATTGAAATAGACCCAACAAAGGTTAATTCTATTACAAAAATGCCTCCTCCCAAGAACCTTAAGGACATGCATAGCTTGCAAGAAAATATCAAAGCCATCTATATATTCATCTTCCACTTGAAAACGAATCGCATTCCTTCACTCATCTTCATTAAAAATATGTTGATTTCCACTAGGTTCCTAATTTCTATCAAGAATTTTCCTTAGTCAAAGAGTATTTGGGTAACCCTCATGTTCGATACCAGCTACCCCAAGTAAACCCCTTATGCTATATGTACTCAATATGCTATCGGTGTGGTATTATCTCAATATGATTTAAATCACAAAGAGAGATCCATCTATTACCTTAGCCACACATTGATATCTTATGATCTCAATTATCCACAAACTAAAAAAGGATGCTTGGGTTGTTGTATTTTTCTTTAAAGAAAATTTTCACTATCTTTTGAATAATAAAACCAAGATTATATCTAAAGTTAATCCGATCAAGTACCTTTTATCTAAACATGTGTTCTCTGGGAGGATGGCCAATTAGATCATCTTGCTTAGTGAATTTTATATTGAGTATGTCAACCACAAAGTAGTTAAATGATAAGTGTTTGATTA
The DNA here is from genome assembly GCA_018340775.1 of Taxus wallichiana var. yunnanensis. Taxonomy (NCBI): domain Eukaryota; kingdom Viridiplantae; phylum Streptophyta; class Pinopsida; order Cupressales; family Taxaceae; genus Taxus; species Taxus wallichiana. The sequence continues at coordinate 127,415,653 of CM031240.1, forward strand.
TAAACTAGCTAGAGCACTACTACCATGAAGAAAATAATTGAGAGATCTGTCATCACTCTTTCATATGCCTTTATTCTATATATTGAATAATTTTCCACCTAGAAAATATATTTTGATGGTTCATTCACATTTAATGGCTTGAGGGCAGGCGTTGTTATTATCACCCCCACAGGTGATCTTATTCCTCAATATTTTTGACTCAAATTCCCATGTACCAATAATATTGCTGATTGTGAAGCTCTCATTATAGGATTTAAATTCATTATAAGATAAACTGTCAAAAATTTAAAGCTATAGGTGACTCCCTTCGATCACTAAACAAGTTATTGATGAGTATAATGTCAAAGATGAGAAGCTTTTTCTATATAAATGAATGATAAACATCATAAATGAATATTTTGTTTAAGTCACCTTTCAAAAGCTCTAAAGACCACATAACCATTTAGTGGATGCTATGGATACCATATGATTTTTGCTATGATTATCTCGCCATACTAGGAACTTTTTGTTACATATTGATCATCTAATGTTACCCACATACGACATGCTAGAATCATGTTTGGTATGTGGAGTTGTGGATCACTTTTCCCCATAGTACATTGACATGTTTAATTACTTAAAATATGGTGCCTTCCCTCCCGATATCACCCACTTCCGATAATTAACCCTTATCAATGAATATCCCATTATACCCTACATGAGGGAACTCTCTATCATCGAGGCTACAATGGGACTCTATTACGTTGTCTAAATTTGGAAGAAGTTGTGCAAGAAATCAAAGAGGTGGATGAAGGCATCTATGGTGCTCACATTAGTGGAATGGTCCTCACAAATAAGATTTTTTACTTCAGATACTATTGGCCTACTATGGAGATGGATTTTTATTAGTATGTAAAGAAATTTTTTCTATATCAAAAGCGTGATAACCTCATACATGCTCCATCACAGTCTTTGCAACATATCATTACACCATGCCCATTTCCAAAATGGGGAATCCATCTCATACAATATCTCACACTAAATTATCCTAATGGTAATAATAATATTATGACTACCACTTAATACTTTACTAATTGGGTAGAGGTTGTTCCTATCACCGTTTTTAATGGTGTTTAGATATCCAAGTTCATCATGAAGCATATCATTTTTTTCTATGTCATCCATTCTGCCATTTTATCTTAACAATTGTAAATTCATTAAGAAAAAACAAGTCAAGTCACTATGCCAATGCTTTAAAATTCACTAGAAATTGTCCACCCCTTTTAATCCTTAGGTAATGCGCTAGTTGAGTCCTCTAATAAGCCTCTTGTTTGGATCATGGAGAAAATGGTTAGTAAAATTGGCCATAGTTGGCATCTTTAAATCCATCATGCCGATGTGGGCCTACATAACTTATATTCACACACCAACAGGTATAACCCCATATTCCCTTGTATTCGACATTGAAACCGTTATACCCCTAGAGATCAAACTTCCCTCTTTGTGATACTATTTGGATAATGATGAAGATTATAAATTAGCTAGGCTAGCACAACTAGAACTACTTGGTGAAAGGAACCTCCATGCATTGGATCATCTCAAAGTGTATTACAATCAAGTTTGCAACAGCTATAATAAGTGTATCATCCCTCATAAATTTTAAGTGGGGGATGTTGTCCTTAAGGATAATTAGTTCAATACCACCAAAGGACATGACAATAAAGGTAATTTTGAGCCTAATTGGTTAGGACCATATATTATGGTGGCTAAATTTAGTTATGGTGTTTATAGTATTTCCTATCCTAATGATGATGAACTTCGAGGGAGCCTTTGAATGCCATTCATTTCAAATGCTTCTATGGCATAAGCATGGAGACCTATAAGAAAGTCAAAAATAAAACAATTAGATAGAAATAAATTCTTCCAAGTGTGAAAACATTCTAATTGTGGCACTTTGGACAAGTACTCTGGTGAAAACTAATTTCCAACACCAGAGGAGGATTCTTTTGTTCACAAACACCTCATCTTTTGAGCATGGTAACTTCTTCCTAGATTCCCCATTTATCATTTGTGTGTTATATTTTCAAACTTGTCCCTCTTGACCTTGACCCGATTGATCCTCTTCTTGTATATATGCTTGCGATTGTCCCTTGTATATTATCACATCTCGCTAGGGGCATCCATGTGCTTGGTTATTTCGTACATAGTTTTAGAATACTTTCAAAAATCTAAAACCATTCGAAAAACTCTTGAAAATTGTAAACAATCAAATATTATATAATCAGAAAATAGTGAAAATATTAAAAAAACTAAACATTGGAAATTATCCTACAAAAAAACTTACTTCAGTTCCTGCTTGGTCTAGCACACAACATGTGGATCATCTTGTGATCTACCTTCATTAAAAAAATTTGTCTGCTTGTTATATCTATCTTCCCTTACATATATCTTTGTTCGAGGAAGTTTGATAGTACACATTTGTTTTTCATAGGACTTCTATGTCCTTCGTATAATCCCTTACATGTATTCTTTATTGGGGCATCATTCTAACCCATGTCATATAAAATTAAACATTTGGGAAACAAAGATGGATAACAAAAACATTGGTACAAATTTGTTGTGTATTGCTTGTTTAAAGTTTATATTTATCTACTTCTTTATTTGTTGGTCGTCTTGTTTACTTTCTCGCATCGCATTGCTTTATGTATCTTTCTTTGAGTTGGTTATTTAGCATGGAAATAAAACATTAGTATATATTTTCATGTCATTTAACCATTTTATTGTATGTTTCTATTAAATAAATAACTACTTCCAAGCTAGGATAGTACTTACACTATGTTGTGATCTTAGCATTCTCCATCTCTCCTATCTTCCAGTCTAATTGAATTTATACCTATAAAATTCTTACCCCCACCCTCGCTTGTTTCTTCCACCCAAAGAGGCACAAGATCTATTTTTAATCAATCAATTTGAACAATGTTCAACCAGAAAATTTCAAATCTCATCTATCACTATGACCTCTATTTCTTCTACAGGATCTATTAGGAATAGAATACCTTACAACCAATAATGATGACCACGTGAACTTACCAAAAAAATATTTTTTATTGATACTACGTAAGGATCCTTGATCACACCTCTATATATAGATATTAGGCACATCATCGTCTATCCAAAGCAATCGCAATGGGAATTTTTGCCACATGTGGTATTTTATCTTTTTCTTTTTACTTGTCCATTGACCTCTTGTATTACCCCGTCAAAATTGATGGGGAATCCTCCATTATAATAATTTTTCTTCTACCATTGCAAAATTTAAATGTTTTTAATTATCTACTATCTTTGAAGTGGCATCGCTCGCGCTACACCACATCAAAGAGGGGAAAATGTAGACACCTAAATCTAGCTACACATGTTTTAACACTAAAATTGCACTTCTTATCCTATTTTCTATCATTTGGTTATAATTAGTGTCTTTCTCACTAATTAGCTAACACTTCCCTTCATCTCAATGAACTAACAACACTTTGTTAATTAACTAGTTCCCCATTCATTCGGATGAAAATTAACACTACTTTGTTAGTTATAATCCTATTCTAATTAATTAATTAATTGACCAATATTGATTAATTAATCCTCTAAACAATAATTTACCCTCTTATTGGGTCATTCCCCTCTTTGATCCTTCAGAATCCATCAAATTCTCTCCAATTGTCTTTTATAAGACAAACGTGTTATATTAAATCACACCCAACTCACTTAAGTTGGAAATTCTAATTAACCTTCCCTAATCATACTTAACCCTTTCTAAGCATATTTATCACTTGCTAATCCATAAAGTTATTTTTTCCCACATTCATGAGGATGAAAGTTTCTCCAATTTGGAAAAATATATAAAGAATCATACCCACTCCCTTGTAATTTTACACCTTGACACCTTTTCACTTGAAGTCCTAGAAGGACATATGCATAAGATAAATTCAATTGTCAGTTAGAAGGCTTATTGATCTAGCAATCCTTTTTCATCTTCTACATACTAGGATTAGTAAGAGGAGAACCAAAAATGGCAATCGAGCCATATTGGTTAGACATCTTCCTCTTCATTGGACAATCTTTTAATCACACCTAGCTAAGTATGATTCGCTAAAAGAAGTTTCTACAATCCAAATCCCATAAAAACATCAATGGATGGCTTGTATTTCATGTTTTTCATAATATATGCATTAGTTTAAAGTTTTCCATTTTAATGGATTTATCTTGATGTTTATGTCAAACTATCTTAGTTATTGAATCTACTTGATGTTAGGTTCTAGTAATTATCTTAGCATTTTTATCATACATATAGAATGAATGAATGATCACCTCCCGCAACCGCATCCTACTTCCTTGCATTTAATAATTTTCCACGTTGTAATCTGAAAACCTTTATGCTATATCATGATAGTTTCCAAAATATGATGCCATTCTTATCTCCATCAGATCTGTTAGCTTAATTAATACATTGTTCTACGCATAACATATTCGGTTACTCCTGAACCGAATAACCACCTTCCGTGCAACTGTTCTAGCGCCTATATATTTTTGGGCTTGTTGTTTTGTTCATATAGCAATCAATAAATCTTCTTCCAATGCCATCATTGGTATCAAATCCCGTTGATCTTTGCTCGCATGTGTGGAGAATTTCCTGCATGGAGAATTTCATTGTGTGTAGAAAATTTGCTGAGCAAACATTGCTGTGCGTGAAGGAGGCAAGCCAGCGCTTGAAAGCACCAATACAAGAGCCTGTGTAAAGCGTGTAGATGTTGGCATATCAAAGCAGCGACTAGTGGAGAAATTCCTGTGTAAAGATTAGAAAGAAATTTCCTGAGTGGAGATTAGTGACTGTAGAAGCCTGGAGAAGTGTGAAATTCTGGAGCGACCTGTTTGGCAGCGACCTGTGTGGAAGACAAGGAGAACTTGCTGGCGTGGAGGTGTATGCTGTGCGTGGAGAATTGTTTGCTGCACACCGCTGAAGATTGACACATATGTTTTGGCATTTTTAACTCCGCTTTGGCATGGAGGTGTATACTGTGCGTGGAGGATAAAGCCAAACGTGGAGTCTCCATTAAACTGTGCAAGTGGAAGAAATCCTGCAGACATACAACCCTGTGCAAGAAAGCCATTAAACTATGCAAGTGGAAAATCCCTGTAGACATACAACCTGTGTAGGCAAGTGGAAGAAAGCCTGTAAATTTCAAAACCGTGTGTGTGCGTATGTCACAAATTTCAAATGCACAAAGCACCACAAGCAATGCATAAAATATTTGGGCATTGAGCGACAACAAAGACATTACTGGGCTATTCTTTGCCTTGGTCAACGAGCTACACAACACTGGAAATATTCTCTTTGACGAGATTGTGCGCCAAGGATTGTTGGAATATTTTTGGTTCGATGTTCGATGTCAAGCATGGAAAATTCGTGCAGAACTTGAACGTGGTTATGATGCAGATGATGAACGTGAAGTAGAATGCCCACAGGAGCGTCTGCGTCTCACTGCACGAGCCTATAGAGCCCATCTTCGGGATAGATTCCTTCAGTAAGCATTGTAGCCATTTTTGAAAATAAATAAATAAAATACAATTTTTGGTGTTTTTTTTGAAAATGTCTGCTCTAAAAATATTGCTATCGATGCCCAACTCTTGAAAGGGCCAAATTTTGCCACATGGAAAACCAAGATGCGGATGATTCTTTAGTTTGAAGATCTTTGGGGGATCATTTCTGGCAAAGACGCCCCTCCCACATATACATTGATCTATTGGTAAAATATGAAAAGGATGATGCAAAAGCACTAATGCTTATCACCCTGAGCCTTTCTGATGAGGTGCAACCATACATTCGGGAAGCAACCGCTTCTTCTCAGGCATGGACTGCGTTGTGTACCATCTACAAAGCTAAGAATCTGACGAAAAGTTACATCTTCAGAAAAAGCTTCACACGATGAGTATGCATGATGGCGAATCAGTAGAAGCCTTCTTGCAGCATGTGGCTAAGTTACGTGTAGAACTCTCTACTCTCAATGAACCAGTGGATGACAAGTTGCTAGTCCCGCTCACCTTGTGAGCTCTTCCTTCCTAGTTTTGGACACTGATCACCACGTTGACCATCACTCAATAGGAGGTGAGTTTTTCCACCCTGGTGAATTATCTCCAGCAAGAAGAAGCCATGCAAAATGTTCAAGAAGCCTTCGAAGACAAGGCTCTCATCACGAGGCAAAAGCATAAGCCTCGGAAAGGGCAGCTAGCCCCCAGAATTAGAAGCAACATCCTCAGTAGCAATCTTCTTAGCGGCCACCACAACGGCCACCCTAGAAGTAGCAGAACCACAAGGCGGATCGGTGGTGCCACATTTGCTCCACGGATACACACATGACTTCGAACTGTTATTACAACGGTCACAAGTATGGCAACTCTGGTGAAGAGAGCACTTCTGGCCAAGGATATTCCAAGAAATCGATGGCATGCTCATAATCAGAGGTAGAAGGGCCACATTGCTGCTTAGCAGGATGCCACCTCCAATGAAGAGGTTCAAGACATGACTCATTCTGACATTGTTCTAGTCTCACAGACTTCGCAGCCGTTAGAAGATGTCTGGTTGATTGATTCGGGTGCTAGCAAACACATGACTGGCAATAAGAATTTGTTCCATACTCTGAGTGACCGCCCACTGGAGATTGGATCACCATCGCAGATAATCAGGAGTATATTGTGGTGGGGATTGGTGATGTCATCATTCCTCTTGGGACACGAAGATGTACACTCACGAAGGTGCTATATGTTCCAGGTTTGACCTCAAATATTTTGTCTGTGAGTCAACTTCTTAACCATCGATGCAGGTTGAATTCTTTGTTGAGAAAGGGGTCAAGTCCTGCATCATTTCCCAAGGAGAGTCAGTCATTGCTCAAGCATTTCTAAAGGGCCGTCTATTTGCACTGGATGCGGTCACTTCATCTAGCATTGCTCTCTCTGCTTCAATGACGGAGTCCACTACACTATGGCACTTTCGATATGGTCATCTTTCTGCTGGGGCTCTGCATCAACTCAGTGCTAAGGAAATGGTAAGAGGGCTTCCTCCACTCTCCCATTCCTTACCTGTTTGCTCGGGATGTCTTATGGGAAAACAACATAGAGGTCCATTCAAACAGAGCTCTTATCATTCTATAGAGCATCTTCAGGTCGTTCACACCTGATCTGTGTGGACCCCTGCTAGCTAGCTTCCAAGGTTTTGAGTACTTCCAGCTCATCATTGATGATTACTCATGGAAAATGTGGGTATATTTCCTCTAGGAAGAAGAGTGAGGCATTTGTAAATTTCCAAACCTTCTACTAGCAAGCCACCGTGCACTCGGGAAGCCTCTTCTTCTCCTCCGCTCAGATTGAGGGGGTGAATTTGTGTCAAATAAGTTCTTAGCATACCCGAAGCAGCATGGCATTCAGCAATATCATCGACTACACTCTACATGCCCCAACAGAATGGGATTTCCGAGCGACACAACAGGACTGTCATGGAGATGGCTCGTTGTATGCTCTCAACCACCAAGTTGGAGGATCAGTTTTGGGTAGAAGAATTCCAGACAGAAGTGTATCTACTCAACCAGGCACCCATGAAGATCTTGCAGAACAAGACACCGGAAGAGGTATGGACTGGTCGTAAACCTTCTATTCATCATTTGAGATTTTTTGGTTGTACTGCATATATGCATGTTCCAGATAAGAGAAGGAAGAAGATCGATCTAAAGACATTGCCATGTCTTTTCTTGGGGTATAGTACTACCTCAAAGGCATATTGTCTCATGGATCCTGAGACGAAGAAGATCTATGAGAGTCGAGATGTGGTATGTGATGAGTCATCCTTTGACTCCCTGCCACACAATGGAACTCCAAAGTACCAACCTCGTCACATAGATTGCTCACACATCCAGATGATGGGCAAGATGATTCTTCTTAGAGAAAAGAAGAGCTGAGTGGAGACTTGTTCATTGATCTTGGCACCTTTGGAAAACACATCTTCACATCGCAGAAGACCAATGTCCGAAATGGGTCCAGAATACTATTAGGGATGCACACCTGAACTCACTTCCTGGTACTTCTATGGGAGTCAGAACATGAAGTCAAGCTAGACATGAGGTAAATTTTGCACTCATGAGTTTAGTTGTTGAGAGCACCGAACCTGACACACTATTTGTGAGGCATTAGACCAACCACAGTGGAAACAAGCTATGGATGCGAATATGATTCCCTAATTGAGAATGGATGTGGGAACTAGTCGATCTACCTCCTGTAAGAAATCCATTGGCTGCAAATGGATTTTCAAAGCAAAATATAAGGAAGATGGTTCAATCGACAAAGCATGACTTGTTACAAAGGGTTATGCTCAGTAAGAAGGAATTGACTATGATGAGACCTTTACACCCACTGCAAAGATCAAAACCATCGTCAGTTGTCTCATGCACTAAAGCAACACAAAATGGATGGAAACTTCAGCAGATGGATGTCAAGAGTGCTTTTCTAAATGGTGATCTAAAAGAAGAAGTGTACATGGCCCAACCTGAAGGGTTTGTAGATGAGCATCAACCACACAAGGTATGTCGTCTGATAAAGTCTCTTTATGGACTCAAACAAGCACCTAGGGTATGGTATATAAAAATTGATGATCACTTATTACAGCATGGATTCACTCGTAGCCCCTCAGATACAAATTTGTATATTAAGAAGGTGGGAATAGATATTGTCATTCTGGTTTTATACATAGATGATCTTGTGATCACGGGAAGTTCGACAATCTTGTAGATGATGTAAAGAATGATCGAAGAAATCCTTCGACATGACCAACTTGGGGCTACTTCACTACTGTCTTGGATTAGAGATATGGTAGAAGAATAATCATATCTTCGTCTCGCAAATGAAATATGCCAAGAAACTCCTGGAAAAGTATGGAATGCCAGATTGTAAACCAATGTCCACACCTATGGAAAAATGTTTGCAATTATCTAGATTCCAAGATTCACCGCAGTAGATGGCACTCACTACAACAGCTTGTGGGGAGTCTCATTTACTTGACTTATACTGGACAGATCTTTGCTTTGCAGCTGAGCTATCTCACCGATTTATGCAGAGCTGAAAAATGTCATTGGATAGCAGCAAAGCATGTGTTGAGATATGTCCAAGGTACAGTTGAATTTGGCCTGGAGTATCAAAAGAACACTCAGTTCTTCTTACAGGATATACTGAGACTTAGACTATTCGGGATCCGTTGATAAGGAAATCCACTTAAGGATATGTTTTTCATCTCAGATTTGGACCAATCTTATGGATTAGCAAGAAGAAAACTGTTGTTGCTCTCTCATCCACTGAGGCTGAATACCATGCCACATGAGGAGCTGTGTGCAAAGCAATTTGGTTACGTCGCATTCTTATAGATATAGGGATTCCTGAAGAGAAACCTCACATCATTCACTGTGACAATCAAGGTGTGTTGAAGCTTGTGAAGAATCTTGTTTTTCATGAATGTACAAAGCATATTGAGGTGGAATGTCACTACATTCGTGAACAAGTCTTGAACCACCAAATTTAGCTCCAGTAATGCCCTACTGATTTTCAGGTTGCAGATATTCTCACCAAGCCTCTCAGTAAGGTGAAGTTTGATTTATTTAGGGGGTACATTTGTAAGAGCAATGTATTAAGGGGGGAATGTTATCTTAATTAATACATTTTTCTATGCATAACATATTCGGTTACTCTGAACCGAATAACCACCTATCATGCAATCTGCTCAAAGGTGCCTATATATTTTTGGGCTTGCTATTTTGTTCATATAGCAATCAATAAATCTTCTTCCAATGCCATCAAGGACCACGAAAACATATTCAATGGATGATGCATGATCTTGGAAAAGATGACAACTAGGATGACATATTTTATTGAGAATTGTATTTTAAGAATCCTTAGTCCTATATTTTTATTTGCTCAATGTTTCCCAATCATCAATTGAAACCGAGTATCCATTTAAACGTATTTGGTAGCTTTGATGGAATTATTTCCTACTAATCAGCTAGAAACACGTGCTCGATTTTTCCACCCATGAAAACCAATCTTAAACCTTCATACAAGCATGAAAAACATGCCCGAATTTGAGAATCTCTTATAAAGACCGAAACATCATCCACCCTAACTAAAAATATCGACTACAATATGTACGAAAATGGAATTGAGGTAAAGAATCAACTCCTACAAGGATATCTAACTTGAAGGAAGCCGTTTTTTGAAAACAAAAAAATAGAAGGTGTGGTAAAAAAACTTAGAGGAAAGCATGGAAACTATGTACAATGTCAACTTATATTTTTAAAAATATGCTTGGATGAATCCCATTGACTGGGATTGGAAGCTCTTCACCATCCATTCTTGCAATTTAGAAGGCGTTATGATGTTTATAGTTGATAACCATAAGTTCCACTCCACAAAGATTCAAACTATGTGTGACCTCATATTTTTCTCTATCCTTATCTAACTTCAGCACTAGATCACCTTCATTGAAGCTCCTTGCAATAGAATTCTTACTAAAAATCCTTTTAACGTTTTTTCTTGATTCAGCTCCATTGATTTCATTACTTGATTTCCAGCTTCTTCAAGTTCCATTAATTGAGAATACCTCACATTCATTGGTTCATTTTCCATGAACTCCACTTGATGCATCAATTAGATGGCTAGAAACTCAAGTGAAATAGGTAGTTTGGCTTCAAGACCATACACAATCTTGAATCTTGAGTTGGAACCTCTAGTGAGTCATCATATCAACCGATAAGGTTGATTTCAATTTGGTATGCTAAGTTATTTGATTCTCATTAGTAGTCCTCCTAATAATCCTCAAAATATTCTTATTAGTGGATTCAACAAGGCCATTTCCTTGTGGATAATAATTAGAAATAATATTAAGAAAAACACCATTTGTTACAACCCATGCAATAATATTTCCTCCTAAAAAATCCTTAGCATTATATGAAATAATCATTCAAGGGAACACCAAACCTAGTTATCAAACCTTCATAGAAGTATAAAATATTTTTTTCATTTGATTTTTTTGAGATCACTGCTTATTTCCACCATGTAAAGTTATCTTTGCAGTGAGAATCCACCTATGACCCAAGATTGAAGGTGGTGTAATGAGGCCTATGAATTCTAAAACCCATTGGACAAAGGTCTAGTCCATTGAAATTTGTTGAAGAGGTAAGGCAGAAAACTTCTCTTTACCTATAAAAATTAGAAATTTTTGACACTTCCTTACCTAAGCATCAATCCTTGAAAAGACTTTA